>CAIGQQ010035257.1:11615590-11673780 GCA_903798035.1 Danio albolineatus | reverse complement strand
GTGTGTGTGTGTGTGTGTGTGTGTGTGTGTGTGTGTGTGTGTGTGTGTGGTCACATGATGTGCATTTTTTTTTCAGCGGTATAGTTAGGGGTGGGCGATATGGAAAAAATATCATATCACGATTTTTTTGGGGAAATCACGATTCACGATTTTTATCCCGATTCTTTTTTTAAAAGACTATTTTTTAAAGATTTTTAAAGACTATTTTGCAAATTACAAAGGTACAATACAACTAAACTAATGTCCTCATATAAAGATATACTCTTACCATGTATGTTCAAGAATATTTTAATCAAGTGAACATTTAATGCAAGTGCTATTCTGCAAAGAGAGAACATTCAACAAGACTTGCATTACAATTACTGTACCATTAAAATGAACATTTAACAAATCGAACAAATCTTAGTTCAAACCAGAGAGCTTATTACACAGATCCTCAGCAACACCTTCAAACATGCAAATGACTTTTTTTTTTACAAAGTTAACAAATCTAGTAGTGTTTTGAAATGCATAATAATCATGATAACCATGAATTCATGATTATTCTTCAGACTATATAATCATACAACCAAAATCTATAATCGCTTCATCCTTGACTGTTATGCAGTTCAAAACAACATATGAATGTGTTTGTAGAAGAATACTTGAGCAATGCATTGATTTTGTTGTGCTTTGCAATACAACATTTGAATGTGTTTATAAAAAAAAGCCACATTGTACACTGCAGTGATGTTATGTAGTTTCAAAATACAACATATTTACATTTGAATGTAGAAAAAGCCAACGTGGCTATCTTAAGGAGCAAAAAACTGCATATGAGCTCTTGTATTGCTGTTGTGTCATCATCACTTCAGTATATTGCAAGTCATCTCTGGCCCATCATTTGCGATGCTCTTCATGAACTGGACCCCTTGACAAACTAATTAAATAGCCCAGTTGTACACAGATCTACCAACAACTTATGGTTTTATTTCAGTGACATATGTCGTGAGCGCAGTATTACCGGGTGAGATCGCAAGTCTGCAGACGCCCAATATAGAGCATGCGGGTAGCCGATCGTCTCTGTGTTCGTGCACACTTCTTGCCCGCCCTCAAATAAACGCTGCTGAACTGTGATTTAGTGCGTTTATGTAACGCGTATGTCTGCAACGTTTATTAGATTTGCTAGGAATATTTACGAATGTCTCCAATAGACCTTCAGAGCGGCATTATTGTGTCCTGAGGTAAAGTGAAGTGGCTAAAAACTCCAGCAAGAGAAAGTCATTGTATGCAGAACCACAGAACTTTATTTATAAAGCATATTTATGGAAACTGTTCAACATAACTAAAAGCTGCGCCTGAATGCTGGCCTCGCGCATCGCGGAGTCCTGTCAGCCCGTCCGTCAGTCAGCATGTCACCTCAAAGGGTTAAACAAATGACGCACGGCGGTTATAGAAAAGTTCCCGCTGTTATAATTCACTTACCTTTTAATACGTTTTGGTGCGATTGTAACCCGCTATTTAAGAAAACAACAACGACAGACGACTGAATGTTTGAATGAAGCAGTAATTGCCGTCGCGGGATGAATTTAGGTGTGGCGCCAGTCATGGAAGCATGAATGAAGCGGAAGCACTGCACTATATACTGCATCGCGATACAACGATTTTTCTGAAAAAGTGGATCGTGGAGTCATTTTTATTGTCCACGATTAAATATCGTATTATCGCACAGCCCTAGGTATAGTGAACGGAAATCTCTTCTGATATGCTAGATGAAATGCCAGTGTGGACGTGGATAGTTTTCGTTCTAAAATGGCATCTTAAAACTAAGCGGTATTAGTGTAATACCAAAAATACACACAACTGTGTAGTTTGTGAGCAGGTTGCTGCTGCGACGGGCCGGGTGGAGGATCGCAATGCCGGCTCAGCATCGTGATGTCTATTGCCCATCGGCGATGGACGATGGCATCACCTATCGACTCACCCAACCCTATGTTATAACATCTCAAATTTCCAAAATTTAAAAAAGGTGTAAGAAATAATATGATGCACTCAAAAGAATAACTCATTGGAAGAACTCAATTTAATTGAAGGCAGGATTTCCATCCAATAATTTAGTTCAGCAACAAGTTAAAAAAAAAAATTAACAATTAAATGCAGTTGAGTTGGTCCAACATGATTTTATCATCAATTCAAAGTTTAAATACAATTGTATTTTTATTTAACTTAAACTCAAAGGTCTAATGCTGCATTCACACCAGACGCGGCAAGTGCGGCAAAATCGTGCTATTCGTGTGTAAATAGACGCGTGAACATTTGAGTTCACTCGCTTCATTCGCGCGTCAAATTCTCTTGAGAAAAGATGCGGATTCGCGTGATGGGCAGGCATTCTGTCTATGGCTTGGTGATTGTAGCTTTATTGCTAAATGGCTAACAGGGGTTTTATAGAGAGAATAGCTGTTTATGTGCTTTATAAGGCTGAAAAACAGCGTCGATTCGTTTGGAGCAGTGTCTGAGTCCACTAGATCCTTTCAGAGGTGCACCCAGCTCTATGAGTTCATAAACTCCTCCAGAAAAACTGAACTTGGATGGAAGTTTTCAGCGGTGCTTCTGACTGAGCCGAGCCCAGTTTGATGAACTGTTGTCGGCAGGAGGATTTTCCTGGGACACGAACAACAGGCGCTATGTCATAATCACTCCCCCACAAGATCAAGCTCCTGATTGGTTAACGCGGCGCGAATGTCCGCTGAAGATCAAACTGGAGCGATTCGCACAAATTGTGCGTTAAGCAGGTCAAAAGCTCAATTCGCACTGTGCCATTCGCGTGTATTGTGCCATTCGCGTCTTTTGCGCAATTCGAGCAGCACCATTCGCGCGTATCACGCCGCAGGATGCCTACTGGCGCCTTTGCATTGACTTAACACGTAAATCACTCGCACTTGACGCGTCTTCCGCATCTGGTGTGAACGCAGCATGATAATATCATGTATGTCTATTATGTGTAGTACATTTCAAAGTCTAGTTAGTTTTATTTGATGTTATCCTAAATAAAATTAAAGAGCCTATTTTAAGCATATTTCATGCGTTTCATATACAGTTTATTGAGACTGATGTCAGAGCTAATTTGAGGACAGTTATTGCTCAAAAAGCATGGGGACTTTTGCAAGGTGGTAGTCTTAAAACTCAAAGAATTACATGTAAATTTTCTAAATTTTCAAACTAAAGCGACGATTAAAGTCTAACAAGTCTTTCTATTAACTTTAAACACCTAAGATGACTTTTATTGTCAATTTTTCCCTCTTTTAATTCAAACCCGCGCAAAGCACGCTGGGATCTACCAATCCCCTAATCAGGTTGGACCAACACAATTCCTTCATGTTGTCCCAACCCAAAACGTTTAAGTTACCTAATGGTTTACAAATTTAAGTGGACTGAACATAAAACAAATAAATTGGCCAAAAAAATTACAAGAATTGTGTTGTTTTAGCTCATTTTAGTAGGTTGTAAGTAGGTTGAACAAGCTGCAGTGATCATCATTTTGAGTGTGTGTGTTTTGAGCTGGAAAACAGTCTGGAGACACAAAAGATCCATATTAAATGTTGAAAAAGGGTTATAATAGGTGCCCTTTAAGAATCCCCAAAGGCCACAGTTTCAGCAAAACATATATTTAATGTAAAGAGAAAGTAAATTAAAAGCAGATTTAAAATTTGGGGTGAACTGAAGTGTATGTTTATGCATTAAATCAAGCTTCAATGCAAATACATTTCAACCTATTTCTCAGATATCACTGCTTGACCTCTTTACTTCATAACCTCTCGGGCATATAAACTCTGCAAAACGAACACCGTTTTCCACAGACTAATGTTTAGATTAAAAAAAACAACATGTAATCACACTATCAGAGACAGTCTAAGCCCACAATCTGTTCTTAAGAGGAGAAACTGTGCTAATCCGTGAGCTTTCCAGCATTAGGGCAGATCTCAAGATTTATTATATTGACCATTTCAGTCTCCAGCTCATAAATCCCTCTCAGTGACGGCCGCGTCACTATTAAGATTTCATTAGGTCTTAAGGCAAAGCTTCTCTCACAGAACTCTTGACCATCTGGCATTGAGACACACACATGACCGCACACTTTCCCTCACTGCTTTGCACTTTCGCACACACACACACACGCATACACAGACACGCACATTCTGCAAGGTCTAATGCACCGGCACACATCAGATATTTTGTCCAGTTTTTTTATGTCATTCATCTCAGAAGTGAGCAGTGATAAAGCTCCACCAGACCACACAGCCAAAACAGTTTTGCAGCCTACAACGAAATAATTGTGTAAATAAACTCACTTCTAAAGCATTTCACTTCCTGTACAGCTCAAAAGGCTGCCGTCCCAGTGAAAACTTAATGTTGGTCATGGTGAAAGATGATCCATATCCATAATGCCATGACCTTAACCCATATAAATAGTTTAATGGTTTAAAAAGTTACTTAATTACCTAGCGACTGCATCTTTTCCATTGAAAACTGAATAAAGAGACAAAAACGTGCTGTCCTGTGACATTAATTGTTTTAAAAATATTTCATAAGTACTGAGAGCTCTTCTTTTTTGAATACATGTTTAAACAAACTGATTTATTTTGCCTTTGTCATAATGACAGTGCATAGTATTTCAGCTATCTAGCTAGATCTATCAGTAGCTACAGTGGGGGAAATAAATACTGATCACGTCACCATTTTTCTCTATTTTTCTAAAGGTGCTGTTGACTTAAAATTTTCACCAGATGTTGATAACAACCGAAGAAATGCATTTAAGAAAACAAATCTAATTAGTTTACAAATTAAGTTATATGTAATAAAATGAAATGACACAGAAAAAAAGTATTGAACACATAAAGAAAGTGAGGTGTTGAAAGACAGTGAATGCCCAGACTGCAGCTGAAATCTCTCAGTGGTTCTTCAGCAACCCTCTGCCCTTCATCGTTGTAAATGAACATATGCTACTTCAGTCCAACATCTACATTAGCAGGATGATGAAGATGAAAGAAAGGTGGACATTTCAGCAAGACAAAATCTGCGTCCCAAATCGCATACTTATGCACTATTCTACGCCATTTTGAAGTATAGATAGTGCAAGTAGTGCGTTCACACTGAAAACTGGTGATGGACACTTCACGCACTCAACAACCGCAGCTTTGCTCCTGTAACGGAAGGGGCGGAGCTATCAGGCGCACATGTTGGATAACTTTATTTATTTTGGACTGTGAAAGCAAAATTCTCCTATGGCAGTGATTATAGCGCCTCCCGATGGTGAATGCGGTTATTCTCATGCCAGGTATTATTTGGTATTTTGGTCATTTATTTCATTAATTTGGCAAAGGTTAAATGTCATCAGGGAAACGGTTTGAACTTCTGCTTAGTAAAAAAGCCATTAGTGTTCCATTTGGGACAGCACTACATACATACACTATGCTGTTGAGTGTGTAAGTGCATAAGTACATAGTGCATAGTGTGTCATTTGGGACGCAGCTAATGATCAAAAACAAAGAAAAAAAAACTCTCATATTGTTTCAGAAAAAGAAAATAAAGCTGTAGAATGGCCTAGTCAATCACCTGACTTAAATCCAATACAAAATACAAAAATAAAGCTCAAAATCTTGATGGTTTTGGGGGTCTCATCTATCAAATCTAACACACTGTTGAAGTCTGTGAAAAAAAAAGTCACACACTGACCTATATGTGACTTATATATATATATATAGGACTAGATATATAGGACTAGGTTGCCTTAAACTATTCAAGAGTAGTCGATTTACTTATGTTGTACTTTTTTTTTGTTGTACTTTTGTTGTACTTTATATATATATTTGTTGTACTTTATATATATATATTTGTTGTACTTTATATATAACTTTTGTTGTACTTATATATATATATATATAGTCCTTTATATATAGACCCACCCCCCTACTCACTAGCTCCAGTATTTGGCCTCTATAAGAGCTCATTTTGTCCCATTTTTGACAGTATGCCTTCATAAATTGTGAAAATAACCAATAGAAGAATGCAGCGTGGAAGGGGGGATTCTTCAAGATGAAGATGACTTGAGTAGAAAGCTCTGGTAATTTATAGTGTGTCAGGATTTGTCTGGTTGGTGCAATATGCGGAGCTGATGTGATACCAGCTGTGTTCAATCATAAGCACGGGATCCTCTCGAAATCAGTTTATAAATAAACCCCACTTAATATGAAAAGCACTGAAAATAATGTGTTTCCAAAAGTCCAAGTTATTTAACTTTTCTTTTTTTAAAGTTTGTTTTAGGCAATGTGTGTTTTAATTTCAGTTCTTCAACATTATTCATTCATTCATTCATTTTCTTGTCAGCTTAGTCCCTTTTATTAATCCAGGGTCGCCACAGCAAAATCAACCGCCAACTTATCCAGCATATTTTTACGCAGCGGATGCCCTTCCAGCTGCAACCCATCACTGGGAAACATCCACACACACACACATTCACACTCATACACTATACGGACAATTTAGCCTACCCAATTCACCTATACCACATGTCTTTGGAGCAACCGGAGCACCCGGAGGAAACCCACGCAACCACGGGGAGAACATGCAAACTCCACACAGAAATGCCAACTGACCCAGCTGGGGCTCGAACCAGCGACCTTCTTGCTGTGAGGCGAACATGCTAACCACTACGCCATCGTGGCGCCTTCTTCAACATTCATTTTCAATAAATAATCACAGACAGTAGATATTGTGATTTTCTTTCAGTTATTTTAAAATCAAATAATGCATCCTTCATCCAAAAAATTAATAAATAAATAAATCTCTGACATGTAATGGCTGAGCTGATTTGATTCTTATTCGATTTAATAATATTATTTATTGAGCTTATGTAATGGTTGAGATTGATCGTAATCGAGTTAAAATGTCTTATTAATCGAGATTTTGATTTTAGGCCAAATACCGTGAAACCGTGATATTTTTATCCAAGGTTTTCATACCATCAGAATCTTATGCCGAGCCATGCCTACTTACAAATGAGTGAAACGGCCAAGGTCACTGTCACGACCAGCAGGTTGTAGCACACAGAGGGTTTCTTCAGTCTAATATTAGCAAGTCTGAGTGGCCTTATTAGTGTTAGGAAGCCTCACACAGGTCTGGAAGAAGTCCTGCCTCCTCTTTATTAACCTGCGGACTGCAAGCAGAAATGAGCCAGAACAGACGTGAGGTGAGAGTAAGATTCTGTCGCTCTGGTAATTGCAGACGGCCCTTGATTAATGATTTCGCATGGACGCGAGTTAGAATTAGAGCTCCTTGGCAAAAAGACGACTGTTAAATTAGCTGAACTCGCACTCTGCCTCATTATTATCCATCCAGCTACAGAACGATATTCTCTGCAATGAATACAAAGAAAAAAGAAATGGCATAAATGATTTTGTTGGGAAATGTTAGCATCATTAGTTCTCAGTCTCTGTTCGACTCGGGGTTCGTCCCCTTGAAGTCACTGACCAAATATGCGCTGCTGTGCCAATGTTGACTCGCTTTCCTCTGTGATCTTTGGCTCTGATTATTCTAGGTGAACGTCCGGTTGGGTTCTGCCTCCTCATTTTGGCTTCAGTCTCTGATCTTTTGATATGATGAGGCTTTCATCTTTTTTGGCTTTAATGGAGTAACTATACAGCTGATGTGTTGAAGACTTGATGCGTTAACTTTATCAGTAAAGTCAAAGGCGGGTTATTAAAGGTTCTTGAGGCATAAGTGCTATTTAGTTTTTTTTTTTTTGCTTAAATACACTTCAGTATAATTATATATTTCCAGACAAAAACAGCACAGTGCAGATCTTGCAGATTTCATAAGATTTAATGGAATGATCAATTGCGCTTCAGTTAGACGTATGTAGATATTCAATAAGTTGGGAATCCTGTATATTGTTATTGCATAATAAAGCCTGACAGGATTATCTGTAGTCTGATGCAAAGTGGAGCACTGTTGCATAAGGGTGCTTTCATACTAGCACTTTTGGTCCGCACCCGGGTTCGTTTGACGTCATAGTACGATACCATTTGCTAGTGTGAACACGTCTTCTGAACTCGGGTGCGCACCCGTGAACCGTACCCAAGTCCGCCTGAAAGAGGTGGTCTGGGGTACGGTTCATGTGAACTCTGGTACGGTTCCCTTGTAGCATGACTGCAATCGTACCAAAAGCCGGAAGTGAACCGTCAACAGTACAGCAAACTATAGTTTTTATAACGTTCATTTGTGTTTTGTTTGTGTGTGTGTTTGTGTGTGTGTCTGAGTATCACGTGCTGACAAGCGCGACTGAGCCAGAGCAAACACAGTAATAATGCTTGTCTCCTCCAAAAACAGCTTGGGCATTGCGTGATGTTCTGAACGTTTATATTATGTTTGCAGCAGATAGACGCGAGTCGCTTTCTGTTTGTTCTAAACCAAAAGGTTCAGTAAAAGCGAAACAACCGCGATGCGCGGACATCTTTCCATTTTGGCGCTTTGCTTTCGTGTCCGTCACCTGGCAACAGCCGTACACAAAACAGCGGCTTGATGACGCAAACGTACCGGGGTTCAGAAGGAAAAAAAGACAGTGTGAACACAAACCAACCAAGAAGGTGGCAAGGTGGGACAATCAAACTTGGGTACGGTCCAGGCAATTGAACCAAGTGTAAAAGCACCCTAAGACTGAATGACTTCATTCTGTGAAAACAACCATCCTGGATGTACTTTATCCAGCTTTTCTCATGGCTATTAGCAACAAAACATAAAAATTATATACAAAACATTCTTTTGAGCTGTAATAGTTTATTCTTTCTTAAATTAAATGCAAAGCTGACAGAAAAACAGCTGGAGTATAGCGTTGCACTAACCTGTGCATTATTCAGTCAAAAGATGGCGCTAAACAGTCAAAAACGCAAAGCTGAACAGACACAAAAACAGCTGAATAAAACTTAGCCAAGTATTATTTATTTACAAGATGGCACCATAACCCGTTAACTGATGATTTAAAGTTCCCGGATGAGCCTGCGTTATTTAGAGGTTGTTAACTGGGAATAACATACCTTGTAATGTCGGGACTGACCAATCAAAATATATATATTGTGGGCACTTCAAAGTACTGTGAATAAATATTTATTCTTTAAACTTAAAGTGTCTTAAGAATATTCAGGTAGTGTTTGTTCATCAGCAGCAAATTCAAATTTTAATTCACTGCATCCTTAAAATTATTAAGTTAAAGTAAAAAGGAATTTATTGCACCTTTTTTTATTGCACCATGATATTTATAATTTTTTGATATAATGTGCAGCTCCAACTTACTTAACTAATATATTACAATTTCTTAATATTTATTTGAATCTATTAACTAACATTTACTAATGAGACTTCATTATGAAGTGTTACCTGTTGTACTTTACGACCCTGTGACAATTTATTTTAAAACATGTATTCACTCTGAAATAAGGTTGGGCGATGTTGACCAATTTGGCATCGTACAATGTATAATGCGAAACTTCATGATAGTCGATGGCATCGTCATCGTAGGGGGTGGTGAATTAATTATTTATGAATAATTAATTCATTCATAACAAATTAATTTATTGTAGCCTACCGTTTCAACTATCTGACCCGCATGGTCTTTGTTTTACCCATAACCAAATCATAAATAAATAAAGATAATTTACACACAAATGACCACCTGTCAATCACTTTTTCCGACTTTTGGAGAGTGAATAGGCAGAGTGATCTGTGTCGTTATAATGGCGTTGAAAAACTTGGTTGGTTAAAAAGGTGCACAACCAACAGTAGCTGAGGTTTTCGCTAAAATTACTAAGTACAAGCATGAAAGCGAAAGATTGAAGCAGTGTACTGATGCTGTAACACGTTACTGGATAGATTCAAAAGAAAGAAGAGTTGTTAGATAGAGACAAGATTAAATAAATATCACATTTAACAACTGTACGCGATCCCATGGTACATCTTGATAAACTGTCCAACATGCACTGCTCTCTGGGGTTTTGTGCTCAAAGCACCCACTGACTGCCTGAAGCTCAGACGTGCGCAAATGCTGCAGCACGCGCCAGAGTGTGTGAGTGTGTGTGGTAACGTGATGTGCGTTTTTAGCAGTATAGTGTGGATAGAGGGCTGTTTAAAAATGCTAGATGAAACGCCAGTGTGGACGTGGATCGGTTTAGTTTTAAAATGCCATTTTAAAACTAAGATGTATTAGTGTAAATGGGGCCTAAGTGTGTATTTTTCGCGAGCGAGTTGCTGCTGCGACGGGGAGGATCGCAATGTCAGCTCAGCATCATGATGTCTATCGGCCATCAGTGATGGACAATGGCATCTTCTATCAACCCAATCCTACTCTGAACATGTATTTACAATAAAGTATTTATAACAATGTATGTTTGCTAATTATATCTTTTACGTTAATGTTTTTTTTTTTCAGTTTAGGTAAATTTTGTAATAATATTGTATATCATGAGTATAGACCATTTCAATGTGGTCATGTCATTGGCCAATGAGCATTTCCTGCTTGTTATGTAACAAGACGCAATTCATAACTTAATGTTAAATGGCTCTCATAACATTATTTATCAATATATGGCTCTTTTTGGATTCTTGGAAGCTACAGAAATTAAAAATGTACAACAGGAAATACACTGGGACCATTGTTTTTGTTTACATCCCTCAAAATGGTCTATATTATAATAAAAGCTTCAGCAGTTAATTGCAACAAGAAAAGTTTATAGCAGAAGAAGCATATATAAAGTTATGTATTTAATTGTTAAAAATCTATTGGATCTAATACAAATTAGTCAATAGTTACTGTACAATACTGTACAGGACATGTGATGAAGCAAATGTGAAAAGCAGCTTTGATCACAAGTACAGTTGAGGCATTGAACTGTTTTTGAAGTATCAGCGGGGAAATTGTGGTATTTTTCCCAGCATAAACATTTTAATTGGTCTGTTTGCACAACAACTAAAAACAAAACACAAACATTTTCATGCACTTTTGTTTATTTACACACACAAACACACACACATATACACTCTCTCTCTCTCACACACACACACACACACAATTTTAGAGGCCTGTTTATATATGTGTTTTTCTTTCCAGCTAAAAATACATTTTGCAAATAGAAATCACTTGAAGTGATTATTATAATAGCAATTTGTTTGAAGTATTTTTGCATGCAAACAAGATTCTAGTTATTTATACATCATACGTTTCTCTTTTAGAAAAATCCTCAATGAAAACATGCATAAAAATAAAACTAAAATCAAAATCTAGGTTAGCACAAAAAAAAATGGATAACCAATGAATTCTGACAATACAATTTTGCTACCAAATATTACTATGAACTGTATTAAAAGTGAATACATAATCTGCCATTTGCTAAATAAAACACATTCAGGAGCATTAATAAAATAGCAATGCACTAAGATAATCTTTAATTTAAACTTTAGATGTCCACTAATAATAAAGGTAATCATTATGTAAAAATAATGCCAAATTTCTGTACATTTCCAAAATAGATAAGAAACCAAATCTATGCTTCACAATAAACAAAAAGAATATTCACTCGCATCGGGGAAAATGCCATCTTTCTGACACCATTTAATCAACATGATACTTTTGAGCCTCTGAACAACATAGTGAACTATTCAGTAAACGTACATGCATGACTCTGAAAATTGTGGCTTTAATCATTATCTGTCAGAAATTCAACAATAAAATGCATCATCAAAACTGAATGCAAGACTGAAATACATCCTGTTTGTTTGGCCAAATTAAATGTAGATACATTTTTCTAAATGTAGAAAAATTTACATAATAATAATTATTATTATTATTATTTTTTTATTATTATTATTATTATTAGAATATTTCAGGTTCTATTGGCTCATTAGTTGACAACTCATTTTCCTATCTAATGATTACTGGTATTAAGACAGAAATACTCTGATTTGTGCACAAACAAACATGCATCTCGATTAAACCTCACAAACACATCAGCAGTCTAACATGTTTTGTCATTTCTACAATGTAGTTGGCTAATGTAGGAAGTGATAAAATGAAAATCTTCATTACATTGTCTTGTTTTGACAGAATATTAACCCTGGTACAAAACAACATGACAAATGACAAGCTGAGCTGAAAAAAGAAAAATCTTTTTTTTTTTTTTTTTCAATCCACGCTTACTAATGCTACCAATCCTTTCACACGTCAGTCTTTCAACAAAACCTCATCAGTGTCATCCAGCCAGATAATGTTACCTCAAGAACACATCAAAACCAGCAGAAAATTGCAAAACAACAGTCAGAGGAAAACAAATGCCAGGTTTGCAAGGCATAAAACTGCAAGGCAAAATATGATGACTCATAAATTCAATATTACTGGGAGGAAAGCATCAGAAATGCCAAAATGTTCACACAGTGCAAACCAATTCATATGATACAGACAATATTGAATGAATATACTGAGGTAAAGTTGGTTTTATATTCATAAATCCAGATTTTCTCTTTACTTTCAGAAAAGTATTGTTTGCAAATTCGTGAAGTCATATTAGCAGCCAATGACTATCAAAGTAGGACAAAGTTCACAGTCAATTAAACAGTGCTAATGTTGTCATACTTGCATGTGATTTCAGACCAAATATTTAAATTAGCATGGTAAACAATATATGAAGCATGTTAAAAGCTGTGACTGAACGAATATGCAAATACAAAACCAACTTAACCTCAATATTACACACACACAACAAGTAAAACTGTGTAGCTAGCCAGCTAGTTTGTAACCATTCAAATTAAGGTAGCAAAACAAATTATATTAAATATCTTGTACGGTTTTTAAGCACTATATCATCGTATGTGTTCGTTTTAAATTAATTTTAGGCGGCAAGGTAAATTCGTGTGATTTGATTTAGTCGGCTAACTGACTAGCTTGCTAACTACTTGCTAAGTAAGGAGGAGGACACAATTCTAAAAGTTAGCAAATAGATCATGACTTACTTGAATCTGATGTTTGTTATAATCCCGTCACATTTTGTGGAGTCAGTCGTTTACTTAATGCAACTTTCTTTACGAAGAAAAGTTCACGAACAAGGTCAGGTAATGACTGCAGGTGAGACAATGCCGTGACAAACAATAGTATGAGAACCAATCGGAAATGGCTCCTCGTCTCTGATTGGCTGAAAGAATGCCACTCACAGGTCAAGTATCGCCGATTAGTATGGCACATGCAGTAAGCCTTTTTATAATATTATTAAAATATAATATTCCAGTTTAATATCATATTCCAATATGTATTCCCCCTAATTCAAAAGTAAACATTTTTTACTCAATTGCTATACAAAAGTAATGTGTGTATGTACTGCATGTATGTATGTGTATATATTTATATATATATATGTATATATATATATATATATATATATATATATATATATATATATATATATATATATATATATATATATATATATATATACATATATATATATAAATATATACACATACATACATGCAGTACATACACACATTACTTTTGTATAGCAATTGAGTAAAAAATGTTTACTTTTGAATACTTTTGTTTACTTTATATTTTGAATGAAATGTTATTATTAATTCTTTATTTTTATATTTGGCTTATAATATTATTTATTTTTACCCTTAGGGAGTCACGGTGGCGCATGTTCGCCTCACAGCAAGAAGGTCACTGGTTCGAGCCTCGGCTGGGTCATTTGGGATTTCTGTATGGAGTTTACATGTTCTCCCCGTGTTCGCATGGGTTTCCTCTGGGTTCTCTGGTTTCCCCTACAAGTCTAACGACATGTGGTATACAGTAGGTGAATCAAGTAAGCTAAATTGTTCGTAGTATAAGTGTGTATGGATGTTTCCCAGTGATGGGTTGCAGTTGGAAGGGCATCCGCTGCATAAAACGAATACTGGATAAGTTTGCGGTTCATTCCGCTGTAGCAACCCCTGATTATTAAAGTGACTAAGCCAAAAAGAATACGGCTGAATTAATTTTTACCCTTACTCACTTTCCTAAAAATTACTCAAATATATATATATATATATATATATATATATATGTAAATATATATATATATATATATAAAATAAATATATAAGTAAATGTAGGGTTTAAATACGCTAACAAGACATTCCACTGTTGCTTGAATATATATATTGTTTAATATAATACCTTATTAATAGTAGACCTATTTCTTTCCTTCTATCTCTGCAAAACTAAGATTATTATTCTGTTAATGTTTCATAATATCCTAAATAGGCACTTTTCTGCTACATATTTATTTAATGTAATTGACATACTTTTTTGTAAATTAACATTTGTTTTATTGTTTTTTATTTGTATTATTCATCAATCATTGACATTTTTTTTTAAATAAACATTTCTACTATTATTTTTTTATTTGTATTACTCATTTATATTAGTAGACTTGTGTATCCAATACATTTATTTAATTGAATGATATGTAATGAATGAATGTTATTTATTTAGTCTTCATTTTTATATTTAGCTCCTATTTTTACAATTTATTTTTTACCCTTACTGACTTTTCTTATTCAAATAACTCACTACAAGCAACAGTGGAATGTCTCTCCAACGTATTTAAACCCTATTTCCTATATAAACACATATAATTTTTAATATAATACCTTATTAGTAGTAGGCCTATTTCTTTATTTCTATCTCTTCTATCTTTCTGTTTGGTGGAAATGCATTCTTCCACATACTGTACATGCAAAACACATTTTTCTAATTAGCATGCATGTTAAAACCATGCCATTACAGTAGGTCGCCTGTACTTTTGCATACTTGTTTTGTTCTGTGCAGGTGGAAGAAGCATCTGGTGACCCGACGTCAACTTATATTCTTCAGTTTCAGCCCATAATCAGCTCATAATACCGCATTTCGATAAATAGCATGTTCCTCCCCACTTTTACATCCATAAAACCAGCGCTGGCGGAGGTCAAGCAAACAAGCAAAGCAAATTGCGCATTCATCATAATCAATATAAACCCGACTGCGTCGTCTGCGCACGTAAACACACAACAGCAAAACTTTGCTTGGAAATTACATTTTGGGTGTGTATTATAAGACAGATGAGTCTGGCCTCAAGACTGTGTCTGATATGAAGAAACATTCATCAAATGAAGAGCGGGGAAACGGCATCTATGGCGCAACAGACTTCTGCAAAGTTGCGCTTCTAGTTCCACTTTCTTCCATGAATCATATAAATCTTTCACGTCATTGCATCACCAGAACAAATATCACAGAGTATACCCGTAAGCGACATTTATATTCAAATCCAAAAATAATCTCCTGAGGTAAAACAAGAGAACGTAGACTGAGGCGGAGTTGTTTAAAGTTAGTGCGGCGTCTTTTCATATTAAACACACACACACCTCACAGTCAAATTCAATAAGTAATCAGTCACTCCATCAATACAATAAGGCTGAGTAACTTTTATATCAAATGAACAATTAAAAAGCACGAAAAAAGTCATTAATTTGTGTATAGTTTTATTGATCGTCGCTCTCTTCAGCTGTTGTATTATTTTTCCAGCTCCACAAATAAAACAGCACTCGTCCACAAGCGTGAATAAAATATAACTCTGCGTTCTTAATGTGATTGAAAGCCTGCAAGTTAAATTTTCCAATCTGGGTAGATTAATCCGTGAGATACGCTGGATCAGGAAGAATTACTGCTAGAATGATTTGATTATGGTAAGGAGAAAAAATGAAAATCTGACATTGTTTATCGATATGCCTATGAAATTTATGAGGCTCTATAAATAAAGCATATATAGGAATCATGCCAGATTCTCACGGAAAGTGATGAGAAATGTGCCCCACCTGCTCAAGACTGTGCTCGGAAGACATCAATTGTACATAAATACACGTGTAGTCCAGCTCTTCTTAAAGCTGTGGCAGGTCAGTTGAAGCTGCTCCAGAAACAGGTACACTCTTATGTAGGCCAGGTTCAGACTAAACAATATTTTTGTCACTCCTTAGTTAATGGGATTTTTACTGCATATGAAGAAGCACGTCAAGAACCAACCTCCCATTTACAACCGGTTACAAATTACCATTTCAAGAGTTCACACTTAGATATGCCTAGCGTTTATAGCTGGCTTGGCATGCTGTCCCAGGAGAGAACCCTGAGCTTAGAGATACTTGAGCCCAAGGCGGTCAATAAGCATTTAAGGGGATCTGAGATCAGGTTGGTCTCGACAGCTCCCCTTAGAAAAAAAGAGGAAAAGGAGGAGATGGGGTGGAAGGGGGGGTTCTTCCAAAATGAAGATGAACGATCCATTTATAGTAAACTTGGATCGCTCTGATTGGATTATTACTAATTACAGATGAGCAGCCAGTCGTGCTCAATCATATCACATGCTCCTCTCGAAATTAGCTTATGAAACTTCACATGACATTAAACAGGTCGTACATGAAGTATTGTGCTTATGTTTATTAAGTGAAGTTTATTTTAGGGCTGTCCAAAAATTAATCGTGATTAATCACATCCAAAATAAAAGTTTAACATAATATTTGTGTGCGTACTGTCTATATATTATGAATATATAAATACACAACTGCATATACTTGATAAAATGTTGGTTTATATTTAAATATCTAAAAAATATATGTGTATGACACAAATTTTACATTTGAATATGATGTAACTACTTTGATGTAACTTTTTTATATATAGTTTTGGCTTCTATGAATGTGTTTATCACATATACATAATAAATATATATAACACACACACATATTATGTCAAAACAAACTTTTATTTTGTATGTGATTAATCACGATTAATTTTTGGACAGCCCTAGTTTATTTATAAACTAATTTTGAGAGGATCACATGCTTAAAGCCCGTTTCACACAATCAGACCTTTCCTGTACAGTATGTGTGAACAGGCCCTTTTTTGAAAATACCTGGAAATTTGTTTCGGCAATTTTCCAGAAAGAGAAGTTGAAACATTACTGGTAAACTGCCAGAATGCTGCTCTGTGTAAAAGCGGAAGGAAAGTTGCCAGAAAGATTAGAACGATGAGAACCCGCTGACGTGAGGCGTCTACTCCAGCCAATCAGAACATTCAGACGCATTCATGCCCAGGCTGTTTATAAAAATAAAAGCCTTTGAATATTTATCCAGTAAACATTAAAACGCTGTTTGTTTACCTTCAAGCTCTGCTTCAGTTGCTTGACATGTATGCACATGAAGCAGCTGGTGAGCGCCAGCACATGCGAAAGTGTTTCTCCATGTTTCCATCGAAGTTGTTCACAATACTTCTCCATCCAAAGAATTTGTAATGTGTAAACATTTAGCTGCAGTTTGCGCTTCTGCCTTTGGATGTCTCTGGGACAAAGCAGCTGCATGAATGCTAAAGCTTTAAATAAAGGTGAAACCATGAACAAAGCCAGACCCCTTCTATGTTTAAATATACAAGTGCAGCTGTTTAGAGTTCATTTCTGGTTAATGATGTTAGAATTTATCGGTATTGTGGAATGGATTTGTGAATGGTGTTTACCAGAAAAATTCCGGAACGTCCTTGCCTGAGCGATCAGTGCTTTTAAAAAAATTACCGGTAAAGTCGTTCCAGTAATTTTTCAGATATTTACCAGTATCACTGTGTGAAAGGGGTTAGTGATTGACCACATCTAGTCCTGCACACTGCAAAAATAGCAGTGTTATTTCAACTCTAACAGAGTTCAAATCAACTCCAAATGAGTGAACATATTGTCCCAATATAATCAGAGTCAAAATAACACTCTTAAGAGAGTTATTTTTTACAACACTATAAACAAATTATATTAACACTGTATAAAGTTAAAAAATAACTCTGGTCTACTGGGAGTTGATTATTCCCTGACTTTAGTGCAAAGAGTTTAAATTATAGCATTTAACTCTAGTTTACCTAGTAAACATTACAATACTCATGGTTGATAGTTAAGATAACTTACACAACACAATTCTCCAAGAATGATAGAAAGAAATAATACAATTATAATTATGTTATTAATATTTTTTATTACCTAACAGTCAGGGCTACAAATTAACACTTTTTAAGACTTTAAAAAGATTTTAAAATGCCATGACTGTTATGTTCCATTAAGATATGTGGTCAAATGAATTCCCAGATGTTGGAATTAACCCCATCAAGTGCTGGTTACTAGTAACTCCTTGATTTTACACTGGATCAAAAGAGCTTCAAACTCTGATCGTGTTCATTTATAAAAATCCAACTCTGCAATGTCAACACTTTACTCTGAATTGCCTTGACAGTATTTAAAACTGATGGATTTGCTGTGCAATAGCTATGATAGGATTTACCAATCAGATAAATCCAAACACACATAAATAACCAGATTTCCTTACCTTAGTCATCTTTGCCTTGAAGAATCACCCCCATCCACCACTTCTCCTCCCCCTCTTTCCTAGATAAATCCTGGACAGGGTGGTATGGCGACTCAGTGGTTAGCACTGTTGCCTCACAGCAAAAAGGTTGCTGGTTCGAGACCCAGCTGGGCCAGTTGGCGTTTCTGTGTGGAGTTTACATGGTCTGCCCAGGAGCTCAGGTTTTCCCAACAGTCCAAAGACATGAGTATAACTACATTGAATGAGCCAAATTGGCACAGTGTATGAGTGTTATAGTACTGGGCATTCACCGCATAACCATATGCTGGTATAGTTGGTGGTTCATTCTGCCGTGGCAACGGCATAAGCCGAGAGAATGAATTCAGTGGAGCTCTCGAGACTTACCTGAGCTCAGACTCCCCCTTTCCCAATGAAACGGGAGGGAGCCCCGGGGTCAACAATCTTCTGAGCGCAGGGCTTTCTCCTGGGACAGCCTGCCAAACACGCTTTATTATCAATCATCAGCTAAGTGTGAACTTTTGAACTGCCATTGGTTGAATGAAGAACTTTCAGCATAGAACTTCAACTTCTGTGATGTCAAAAGTTTCTTTAGATTGTTAAAATGTCTCTTTTAAGAACTGTTCATACACTATTTGGAACCATTATTTTTTAAGAAGTATAGTCTGAACATAGCATTAGTTTCAATACAAGTGAATAGCATCTCATTCATTCATTCATTCATTCATTCATACATTCATTCATTTTCCTTCGGCTTGGTATCTTTATTTATCAGGGTCGCCATTGCAGAATTAAGTGCCAACTTATCCAGCATATGTTTTACACATTGGAAGCCTTTCTAGCTGCAATGTAGTACTGGGAAACATCCATACACACTCATTCACACTCATACCCTATGGCCAATTTAGTTTATTCAATTCACCTATAGCGCATGTGTTTGGACTGTGGGGGAAACCGAAACCCATGCAAACATGGGGAGAACAAGAAAACTCAACACAGAAATGCTAACTAGCCTTCATAGCCAACCTTATTGCTGTGAGGCAACAGTGCTAACTGAGCCACCGTGTCACCCTGAATAGCTATACTTTAAAAGTTATGGATAGGAATGTTTGCATGCATTCTGTACACACTTGACCAATATATCCCAGGGCAAACATAGATGTCAAAACAACATCAAATTGACATTGACGTCAAAAAACATGCCAAAAATGCAATTTAATCTGTTGTCAAAACCTTGACATCCATTTGACATCCAAACATTGATGCCTTTTGACCGCCAAAATAATGACACAAAAATATTATACCATAAGAAAAGCTTTTTTTTAATCTGAAAGCTTCAATTACAAATGAATAGTTTACAGATTTTGTGTCCGTACATGTCAATTACCTTGATGTCAAAGCAAAACCCAACTGACATGTAACATTGGCAGCAAAAACCATGACAGAAATTGATTACAGAACAGTCATGTAATCAGTTTTTGATGTATTATTGATGCCAATGTTAGATGTCAATTTGATGTCGTTTTGACATCAAGGTGGTCAATTTGCATCGGATAGATTTGGATTTTTTGATGCCACTTTGTCTTCAATGTGCCTGCTGGGATGTTGATGAATTGGCAACATCAATCAATGGCAACATCACTCAGCTGACATTGATTTGTCATTAGTTTTAAGCCAGCATTATATAGTCTTGCATGAGCAGTCAGTTATGACAAGCAAATCCCTATAGCTGCTAAAAATTAAGAGAAATACATACTTTTTGGAAAGTAGTCTATTCCTTTTTCGGAGAGTCTATGGTGACTCTTTTATTGAACTGATGGACATTGAAAGTATATAGATTAGACATTTATGTTAATGCTGTATTCTTTAATTATTATTTTTTTCCTTACTTTCTTTCAAAGTGTATCAAGTTGTTTTAAGTTTATAGTCACACTTTATTTTGATGGTGCGTTAGTTGAATTTAAGTTACAGTGCATCTACATGCCAACTAATTCTCATTAGATTGTTGGGTTGGAGTTAGGGTTGTGGTTAGTGTAAGTTGACATGTACTTGCAAAGTTTCTTATAGTCAGTTAAATGTCTGTATCAATAGATTTTAAAGAGCCCATATGGTGGGTTGAAAACGGTTAAATTTCACTTTTTGAAGTCCCAAACAACAGGATGATATGTATGCAAGGTTAAAAAACACTTTCGATGTCTTATAATATCTATTTATTTTTACCTCATTTTTCCACCGACTCCCATATGAATCGTCTGAGCGAGTCTTTTTCCCCAAGCACCTCCTTTCCGTGACGCTACCACGTCATGTCCTTTACGTGTCAGAAGCCCAATGTCAGAACATATTGAAAATGGATCACTGCAGTTGTACAACAGTGTATTGCTATATTCTTCATCATAACAACAAATATTCAGTAATAATTAACACTTCATGGACTATTGTAAGCCAACAAATAGTTTCATTCGGCAGTAAGCTAAACGGCTACCGCTACATGCTGCACGGAGCAAACACAATACAGACAACTACATCCATATTTACCTTGTTACAGTCAACACGACTGGAAGAACACACAGGTCCAAATAAACTGGGTATTGATCCATCCTTTAACAACAACCGTGCAACAAATCCCGCGTCGTAAGCTGGTAGATTTGTGTAGCTCTCTTCAGAGAGATGACGTGAATACAGCACCGTGTTGGGGATGTAATTCTCAGGTATTTTACGAAAAAAAACCTCAACCACTTCAGGTAGGGAAAAGAGATTTCCAGGTAGGGAACAGAACACAGCTTTTCCCTCGCACTTCAGAGCACAGCGTCTGCGGGACATGATTTAACCGGAATGCCGATAAGTTTAGTAAAGTTAGCAGCAGTCGTGTTTTCCGGATCAATAACTCATGACCGAAACATTGTTCCTACACAAACAGCACCTCTTTTCAACCGTCGCAATGTATACAATCACCTACAACCTTATTTTCCTAAAAATTAGCTTTCCTACGCGCCGGACGCATTATATTAAACTCTGTGTGCAGGCGGCAGAGAGACCGGTCCTTAGGGACCGTCGACAAAGAGCAAAACGCGAAAACCAATACAACCGAAGCTGTCAATAACTTCTCTCTAAATCTTTATACTGCCATCAAACAGTATAAAGATTTACTTAGATATTACTCAGATCACACGTCACTGCTGTCCCGCTGGTTATGCTACAACACTTACTGCAATACAGTGGTTGTTGTCTTCCACTTTTCCTTCCTGTCTGTGGGCGGGGCCGGGCAGTTCAAAATTCCCGGGTCTGCGCGCGCAACTATTATGTTTCGCGTTGACGTCAAGCCGAAACGGCTAAAGACTCGTTCTAATAACGATTCATTAAACAACAATGAGTCGACTCTTTTATATATGAATCAATCGTTTTAAACACTTTGCACTTTCAGATTTAAGCCTTAGCTGGACATTTCACTTTACTTAGAGCCGTGTAACACACTGCATGGAAGGTTATTTTCAAAAATCCATAATATGGGCTCTTTAAGCATGACAACACTCTAACACTCAAATGGACCATCAAAATAAAGTGTTACAGAGTTTATTTATAATTCTTGTTGTATTTTTTGTTAAACTGAAAATTAAAAAAATTGTCAACTTGTACAGTATGACAATGTTTATAATAAAAATTAATAAAGGAATAATACATACTTGGTTTTTAGTTAAATATAGGCTTCTGACATTCATTCATTCATTCATTTTCCTTTCAACTTAGTCCCTTTATTAATCTGGGGTGGCCACAGAGGAATGAACTACCAATTTATCCAACGTGTTTTACGTAGCGGATGCCCTTCCAGCTGCAACCCATCACTGGGAAACATCCATACACACTCATTCACACACATACGCTACGGACAATTTAGCTTACCCAATTCACCTACACCACATCTTTGAACTTGTGGGGGAAATCGGAGGACCCAGAGGAAGGTTTCAGACATTGTGTGACCAAAATTCAACATCAGGACTATGCCAACGTCAATTATATGTAGGATTCTGACAACAGCTGAGGTTGATATTTCATCAGCTGTGTAAAACATATGCTGGATAGGTTGGTGGTTCATTCCACTGTGGCAACATGAATAAAATAAAAGGACTAAGCCA
This sequence comes from Danio albolineatus, assembly GCA_903798035.1. Classification (NCBI taxonomy): domain Eukaryota; kingdom Metazoa; phylum Chordata; class Actinopteri; order Cypriniformes; family Danionidae; genus Danio; species Danio albolineatus. Next base: position 11,651,218 of record CAIGQQ010035257.1, on the reverse strand, counting down.
GAGGAAAATGAATGAATGCATGTCTCCTACAACAGGTTTACACATATCTAAATACATTTCTTTCCAAGATTGTAAATGAGCAGAAAGCCTTTAAAAATACTGTAGCTGAGGATGTTTTCAACCACCAGTACAATGAGCATTAAGATAAGTTTACAAATAATCTTTTGTGCCCAGTTTTGTCTGAATTATTATTATTATTTTTTAAGTTTTTTAAAATTTTATATATATATTTTTTTTACACATGTACAAAATCCGTAATTTTATGGTTTATTTCCGGCAGCTTGGGTGATGGAAAAAAACTTAAAACAACGGCCGTTAAATTACAGAAATCTACTGTGAAATAACAGATATTAAAGTACAGAAATTTACCAGAAACTTTAATTCAAGGAAATTTCTGTAATTTAATATCCATTTTTTTTACAGTAAATTTCTGTAATTGTTTTATGTAAAATTCTGTTATTTTACTTTTTTTTTCGGGCACCCAAGCTGCAGGAAATAAAGGGTAAAATTATAGATTTTTTTTACAGTGTGATATATAATTGTATGTGGTGATTTATTATGAAGCCAGAGAAAATATTCCACAGTTCGATAATATGCAAAGTAAAATAAAGTGAAAGTAAAGTAAAGTAAAGTAAAGTAAAATAAAGTGAAGTGAAGTAAATAAGCAATCAAGGACAACACATACAAAGAGATGATGCCAACCATAGAGGACTTCTAGAGGTATCCATAATCCTGGACCAGGCCGTATTCTGAGCAGATGCTGTGGTGGTCATAGAAGAGCAGAGAGTGTGAGACTGATTCCTGAAAGCTCCCAGTAAATAACGATTCTCCGCATTGATCCCATGGGCCAGCCTGAACACCTTCAGGTGACCAACTCAAACTTGGAGCTTCTCCAAGCTGGACGTCCAGCGTTCTCCAGCCTCCGGCGCCTAGACTGTAGCTCTGAACAAAAAGTTTGGCCAGAGGAGAAATGGTCATGCCTAACAGAGCCTGGTTTCTCTCAAGGTTTTTTTTTCTTTCGTCAATTGGTGAAGTTTATTTCTCACCACTGTCGCTGCTGGCTTGCTTGGTTTGGGACTTGTGGAGCTGCGCTTCAATGGATTTGCTCTTCAGTGTTTGGACTTTCAACAGTGAAAGTTAAACCACACTGAACTAAACTAAACTGAACTTCAACTCTGAAAACTTGACTGACACTATTACAATTTACTAGAACGTCTATGTTAAGCTGCTTTGCCACAATCTACATTGTAAAAGCGCTCTAGAAATAAAGATGAATTGAATTGAATAAACAACAAAAAAAAGGCTATAATATCTACTGATTGATGTCCATTTTTTTCAGAGGCTGAAAATGTTTATTGAAGGAACAATTTTCTCTAAACCCCGCCTCTCCAATCTCCCACTTTGCTCTGATTGGTCAAGTGAAACTAATCCTGCATTCTCCAAACTGAATTTTAGCACTTCATTGGCAGCCAGTGAACACTATAGGCTGTCGTTATGCAAATTAGTCATAAACCCAGTTTAAGAAGACTTGAATTACCGACAGCTCGTTTCAGGCAGTTCAGACTCAATCCTGTCTTTAGGGACGTCTTTTTTCTTCAGCCCAGATATGAAGAATGTCTGGATATAATCTAAAACAAAGCTCACTTTAATGCCACATTCATAGTGTCGAAGGAAGAAACTTCAGAGTTCACACAGCATGCTAGCTTAAATTGATCTGTGCTGCATGAACTGAACTGCAAACGACATTAGTTGTCTGTCAGATAATTGACATGCGTATGCTCAGTGGGTTATTTTTAATGTTAGAGCTGCCAATCACTCTCAGAAGAAAAATCGCTGAAAAATAAGTCAAAAGTGAAGAGGAGAAAGAAAAAAAAGAAGAAGAAGCGGCAAAAACTGCACTGGAGTTTTTCTGGTTCTACATCTAAGAGGATTAAAACCGCAGGAGGTATGCCCCAAATAGCCCAGAATACAAATTAAATCCTTACAAATGCAATATAAAAGTGTTCATTTTTTATTGTTATTGTTCAGTCAACATTTTTGCGGCATGTCAAATTCAATTTAATCTATTTTTACATGTAATTTCAGTTGACACAAGTAATATTTAGGCTAATAATAATGTATGATGATGAAACTCGAAAAATGTATATGTTTATTTAGTTAAACATGAAGCAAACATTTAAAACATACTGTAAGAGAAGTGTTTGGGAGAAAGCTGTAGTAAATTATAAATAAAAGTTTTGCGATATGTTCAGTATTATTATACAGTATGGTAAGTACATTTTGTCTTAAAGAAGTTTAAAACAAGTTTAAGGTCTTACGCTTTATGGTCTTATTAACATGAATGTGCTAACTAACATAATTGAGCTAATGTGTTTTTATTCATTCATTTATTCATTCATTTTCTTTTCAGTTTAGTCCTTTTATTCATCCAGGGTCGCCACAATGGATTGAACCGTCCACTTATCCAGCATATGTTTCACACAGCGGATGCCCTTTCAGTTGCAACCCATCACTGGAAAACAGCCATACACTCTCATTCCCATGTATAAACTACAGACAATTTAGCTTACCCACTTCACCTATAGTGCATATCTTTGGGCTGTGAGGGAAACCGGAGCACCTGGAGGAAACCCATGCTAACATGGAGAGAACATGCAAACTCCACACGGAAATTCCAACTGCTTTTATGTAATTTATTTTTTGTTTTATAAAAAAAAATGTTAATGCTATATATTTAAAAATGTATTTATATAGCGCATATATTGTGCGGGGCCATACACCCAAAGCGCTTCACAATCATGGGGGGTGGGGTCTCTCAATGCCACCACCACCGGTGTGCAGCTTCCACTTGGATGATGTGACAGCAGCCACAGGACTACTGGTGGAGTAGAAAGAGTGATAGAGCCAATTCGGTGGATGGGGATAATTGGGAGGCCATTATGATGGATAAAATTTGGCCAAGACGCCGGGTTACACCCCTACTCTTTACAAAAAGTGCCATGGGCTTTTTTTATGACCACAGAGGACCTCGGTTTAACTTCTCGACCGAAAGACGTCACTCACTTACAGTATAGTGTCCTCTTCACTATACTGGGGCATTAGGACTCACACGGACCACAGGTTGTGCACCCCCTGCTGGCAATTGAATAAGCAATGCTGAGATTAAAATTAAGGTTAATACTTTTTAGTTGATTTTAATGTATTTAACTGGTATAGTATTAGAAATATTATTATTTATCATACCCCTGGGCGCCACGGTGGCCTAGTGGGTAGCACGTTTGCCTCACAGCAAGAAGGTCGCTGGTTCGATCCTCGGCTAGGCCAGTTGGCATTTCTGTGTGGAGTTTGCATGTTCTCCCCGTGGTTGCGTGGGTTTCCTCCGGGTGCTCCGGTTTCCCCCACAGTCCAAAGACATGCAGTACAGGTGAATTGGGTAAGCTAAATTGTCCATAGTGTATGTGTGTGAATGAGAATGTATGGATGTGTTTCCCAGAGATGGGTTGTGGCTGGAAGGGCATCCGCTGCGTAAAACAAATGCTGGATAAGTTGGCGGTTCATTCCGCTGTGGCGACCCCGGATTAATAAAGGGACTAAGCCGAAAAGAAAATGAATGAATGAATGAATCATACCCCTCACAGTGGCGCAGTGGGTAGTACAATCGCCTCACAGCAATAAAGTCGCGTTTGGAGTTTGCATGTTCTCCTTGTGCTGGCATGGGTTTCCACAGGGTGCTCCAGTTTCCTCCATAGTCCAAAGACATCCACTAAAGGTAGATAGGTTGATCTAAATTGGCCTTAGTGTTTGTGAATGAGTGTGTATGGGTGTTTCCTTGTACTTGGTTGCAGCCTGAAGGTTATCCGCTGCGTAAAACATAAGCCAGAATAGTTGGTGTTTCATTCTGCTGTGGCGACTCCCGATAAATAAGGGGCTAAGCCGAAGGAAAATGAAAGAATGAAAGAATGAAAATAAATCTTTGTTAAAATGTTAGAGGCCGTGAATAAAACCAACAAGGAAATAAAAATACAAAAATACGAACTATGATCTTAAGCAAAGAAGAATGAGAATCAGACAAAAAGACAAAGGTTCAAGACTACCAAAAACAAATTTCTTTGATAAAGGAAAAGTACTATAATCCCATGAAGCACTGCAAATGACACAACCAAAATGATCATGTCAAAGAATTAAAACACTTTGTTTGGTGGAAATTTCCAACCCAGGCTCATTCTGAAAACATAGTCCTATGTACATTTCTGGAGGCCACGAAATACGCCCGTGAGGTACATATTTTGCACTTTTTGTTTTTCCAAATACACACTGTGTACGCTTTTTGAGATCTCAATTTTCTCTCGCAAGTGCTATTCGCGCCTGCTGTTCTCTGTGTGAATCCACCAGTAGCTGCTGTGGACTGACTGTTTGACTGACCGAATTACTGACTGACCGACCAACTCACACACTTCCCTAAACCCAACCAACAATTTTCAAATGCAATCCAGAAAAAAAGAAAGGCCCTAGTCTCATTTTTACCACGATTTCAGATTTTACCACATTTACTCACCCTGTTAATTACTCATTTTTTTTTTTTTTGCATTCTGATTTTGTCTTACCTGCTTACTGGAACCGCTCCTTACTGAACTCAAACCCCGTCGTCATGTTCAACCCTCTCTGCGTCTCAAATCCGCTGACGAACATGGCGAGCTAACAGGACAAACTGATTGCAGCGGGAAAGTTGTCCACATGGAGGTAAGTGGTCAGCTGGTAAGCACGAAAAGAAAATGCGTCATATTGCCCTATAGCGTTTGTTTAAATGAAATTCAGCCATACATACCTCTGACTACATAATGTGCTGTCTCCAGAAACGTACATAAGACTACGTTTTCAGAATGAGCCAGTGTTGGAAATTTCTGTAGTGCTATACTGTACTGTATATCTATGTAGCACATTTAGCAAGTCTCAACCAAAGTACTTTACTGCAGGGTATGTTTAGCAGAGATATCATTCATTCATTCGTTCATTTTTCTTCGGCTTAGTCGCTCAGGGGTCACCACAGCAGAACAAACTATTCCAGCATCTGTTTTACACAGCGCATGCCCTTCCAGCCTCAACCCAGTACTGAGAAAACAACTATATATGCTCATTCACACAAACTCGGCCAATTTAGTTTATTCAATTCACCTATATTGCATGTCTTTGAAGAAACCCACGCCACAAAAATGTTAACTGACCCAGCCTTGATCCCAGCTTTGTCCAATCCTTTGGTGGACCAATCAGGACAGTGCATCCATCAGCAGTGTTGACTCCACCTGACTGCCACATTGAAAGAGAAAGGGGGAGAAACGATTACATAGCATCCACAAGAAACATTTATGGAACGTAACACAGTCATTATTCAAAACTATTTCTTAATGGACAAAATAAACAGTGCATTTACCTCTGGAACCTACTGTTGCGCTCTGTTGTGAAGTGTCACTCTTTAAAAAATGCAAGGAATTAACAATTCACACACAGTCATGTTTCCATTAACAGTTTAATTAGAATCAACACTGGCTTTGTTAAATCCAGGAATGTGTCCTACTTGGCTCAATGACAGTAAGCAATGTGTACATGGCTAAGGGCACAATGACTTTATTTCTACTCGTGTCCCGTATTCATTTTTTTTATGTTCCATAATTGGAAGAAGAAATAAACTGCTCTGCTTCCGCACACCAAATCTCCACACTGAGATAGAGAGAGAGAGAGAGAGAGAGAGAGAAGGCAAGCTTGAAAGCGTCTCTTGGGAGAAGGCGACAACCAGCTGTGAGCTACATAATGGCGGAGAGCAGTTTCCGACTCCCACAATTAACACTGTTTAATTAAGGTGGGCCGATCCTGCAGTCTGAGGAGGTGCCATTAGTAGGGTGGAGAGGAGAGGACTCAGGAGAGACAGAGCTGAGAGCCCAAACCATCTGCTGTGTTGGTTTAGCCCGAGCGCAGAGAAGGCTTTCAGTGCTGCTTGGGTGGTTTTACTTTCTCTTTTGGTACTGTATGGAAACATTCACTTTTAAAGTTATCATGAAGTCAACAGTGAAACAGTTTTCAAATTGTTCTTTATATGTAGAATATTTTACTTTTTGAAATCTCACTCACTTTCATTTTGTTTAGTTCCTGATTTATTAGAGGTCACCACCATACCTGCCAACACTCTCGTTTTTCCCAGGAGTGTCCTGTATTTCAGACACATCTCGCACCACCCTCCCATTTTGTCATTTCTCCCAGAAGCCTTCCACAATTTCACCCCGCCCAATGGGTCACCAACTTTGCATACCGGTCAACCTTCCTGTTTTTTTTACAATTCTATTCCGTTATAAGATATTTTCCTCTCTTTCTCCCGTCTTTCTATGAGGGGTGGCAATAAACATTAAGTGAAGTTTATTTCTAAACTAATTTCAAGAGGAGCATGTGCTTATGATTGATAGCAGCTGGTCCTCATTAGCTAATGCACGATTCACCAATTAGACGATTCCCAAGTAGTTTGAAGCAGCCACAAGAGTGAACTTTGCCTTACTGTCAACCCTCCTATTTTTTTCCCGGGATTCTCCTGTCTTTTAAACATTCTGTCCCACTATCATCACGAGACAGTTTTTTTTCCTGTATTTCTCTTGAATTTTCACATCCCAATGTTGACAGGTATGGTCACCACAGCGGAATGAACCACCAATGGCATTTGTTTTATGCAGAAGACGCCATAACCAGCCACAACCCAGCACTAGGAATACACTAAAGGTACACTAACCGAATTTGTTGACCAAAAAAAAAAACTAAAAAGTGAAAAAACTGATGTGCTGTGCTTTTTATGTTGCTAGCAACCTCTGACTCTGCATATTGTGCACAAGCGCTGCTGTTGATATTGTTACAATTGTAATATTAGCAAAAGCTGCAAAACTAGAAAAAATTAACAGACCAAGAGCACTGGTTACACTTCACTGTCTTAACAAACCATTAAATACCACTACTAGCTTAATAAACAACCAATTAGCTGTTTATTAATAGAATTGGTAAGGTAGCATGGTTAATAGTAATATTAATAGTAAGGTTGAAGATGGGTTTAGGTTTAGGGTAGCATTAGGCATGCAAAATAAGATCCTATGCAGAATAAGATGTTTTCATTACAGTATTTTTGACAGTTTATACCTATTTCCCTGATTGCGCATGTGGGTTTATCATAAATGAGAAGCTGTAAAAAAGTATTTTTATTATTTTGCCAATTTGCAACCTGACGCTCTGATTAAATAATAATCATAGAACCTTTGTTTCCGCTATGAAGGACTTGTAGTGTAGAAAAGCTATTATTAAAAACATAAAGCATTTTCTGTGTTTTCACAATGTCTGAGCAGTTTGAATACAGTAAGAGCTGCTTTCTTTGGCCGCTTGCGTGGCTATATCATTAGTGAGAAATTGTTGTGACAAGATTTTTTTTTATCTTGCTAATTTGTCGCCTGGTGCTATATGTGGAAACTGGAACACGCAAGGGAATATTTGCTTCTTCAAAGAGCCTTAGGTGTGTGTATGTTTGCATGTGTGTGAGCATGTGTTTCAGTGCACTGAAAAAAAATTCAAAGATGATTTCTTGGATTTACTAAATTTTTTAAGTGGTTGTAAAAACAATTATTTGGGCTGAATTTAAACAAACAAATTAAGCTGTGGCAACCCCTGATGAATAAAGGGACTAACCCAAAGGAAAATTAATGAATAAATGAATGACAAAAGATAATAAGATGATGTACAAGAGGCATCCTTGTGGAAAATTAATGCTTAGCTTTTATTTACCTTTGAACAAAAAGTGGCATGTCCAAAATGATTCATATAATGGCCCGTTTCCACTGAGTGGTACGGTACGGTACGGTTCGGTACGTTTTTAAGGCCGTTTCCACTGTCTAAAAGCGCACCGAACCAAACCGTACCGTACCACTTTTTGGTCACCCTTTGCAAAGGGTCCCAAGGGTACCAAAGAGTGACGAAAAGGCGGAGCTAGACGTGCAGCTGAACGCTATCGGTTTACAGAGATACGTCATTTGCTCGCGCAACAAGCCAGAATAAAACCAAAGGACCCGCCATGTTTAATACACAGCCGAGAGACAATACACCGAAATAATATAAGCATATAATAACGAGCCATGGTCGACCCGAGCTCAAACAAACTTTGTCGTTGTCTTGAACAGCCACAAAGCCAAGAAGAAGAGCAGATTCTTATGCTTTACGAGCCCATGAGCGAGTGGTCTCGCTTTGTCGCTTGCGCTCGCGTGCGCGTCAATATTTGAAACAACAAACTTCTTAACCTGGACTATTATAAAATCGGAATGACGGAATTACTCTCTAACGAGAGAATAATGACGGAGAGGCTACATGTACTGGTAAAGATTATAGACACAGATGAGAGGTTTGCACTGACTGGGGGCTATATTTTGTGTTGTTTTTGAACCTAAATAAGGCATAAATGTCTGCTGTGTGTAGTTTTTCTGTAATTTGGTAACATATCAGCGACTGTAAGGGGCTGTATGTGTTCATATATGCTATATTTATTTATTTATTTTATACAATCGCGGACCGTAGGCTATTTCGCATCATTGATTTAGTTATAATCAGATCATGTTCAGTCAGTAATGAACATTTATACACCAGTGTTTGTGTATAATAAAGCCTCTGTTTTGTGAGAAGTGCTTCTCGTATGATTTGTGAACGACCCATAAAGCTTTACTGTAAACATTTCCTCAAGGGAAAATAACGTCGACTGAAACTTTCTGTCATACACCAAGCCGACCAAAAGAGTACCTTTTAGCAGTGGAAACGCAAGCCTGATAAAGGTGACCCGTACCATCCCGTACCAAACTGTACTGTACCACTCAGTGGAAAAGGGCCATTAGTAAATCTATCCACAGTCCATGGAAAAATCCCAACTCATGCTCATTCTGAGAACGTAGTCCCGAGTACATTTCTGGAGGCCGTGGAATATGTCCCGTCGGGTATGTCTTTTTGCACTTTTTGCTTTGGCAAGTCCACGAGAGGCCGCTGCGGACGTTTTTTTTTTAGATCTCAAACGTCTCTCGCGAGTGCTGTTCGCGCCTGCCGTTCTCGCGTAAACCCGCCAGAGGCCGCTGTCGACCGACCGTTTTTGGCTGACTGAACGACTGACTGACCATCCAATCTGACTGACCCACCCTCCCCCTTCCCTAAACCCAACCAAAATCTTATCGATTGACCCACCCACCCACACACACGCTCTCCTAACCCAACCAACGGCTTTCAAAAAAAAAGCAATCCAGAACAAAACAAAAGCCCATCGTCTCATTTTTACCACATTTTCAGACTTCACCGCGTTCTCACCATGTTGTTTACTGGTTTACTTCATTATATGGATTCTGTGTTTGTCTTACCTGCTTTCTGGAACCGCTCCTCGCCAGACTCGAACCCCAGCGTCGTCGTCGTGGTGGTCAACTCCTCTCCACGTCTCGAGTCCGCCGACAAACACGGCAAGTTAACGGGACAAACTGGTTGCAGCGGTAAAGTCGTCGACACGAGGCGGTCGGCCGGGAAGCAAGAGAAGAAACGGCATCACACCGCCCCGTAGCGTTCGTTTAAAAAAAAATGAAACGCAGCCATACGTACATCTGACCACGTAATGTGCGGTCTCCAGAAACGTACTCGGGACTACGTTTTCACAATGTGTTTCACCTGTGTTGAAAAATCCAAAGGTCTTTACTAAACTAAACTAAAGCATGAACTAAAGCATGCTAATTGACCCTTCGCCAAGCCACACCTGAAAACCACCACACACCAATCGTGGCCTAGCAACCGTAGCTACACATGGTAGATCTGTCATGCTTTCGAGTGAGGGAAACAAGCCAAAGCGTTGTGCATATGTATTGTGCAAATCTGATACCCCGGTATCCTAATGTTTGGACGAGATGATGGAATCTTGTCCCTTTCCAAAACCTAAAACCCAAGGAGAGACATGCTAGCTTAGATCAAGCTCTGTGAGGGGCACTTAAGGAGCGGAGTTAAGTTGGTTTTGTGTTCGATATTCCTGATACATTCAGTGATAGTTGGCAATAACTCACACATGTCTTACCCTAAAAAGATCTAAACTGTGTTTCCTACAAAAATACAAAGGAGGTTCTGTTTCCCAGCTGTCTTATTCTTTCTTTTTGCTCAACATTATGAGAAATCATGGTTAAATTTGTTATCATTAGATCATTTTTAATGTTCCCCTATCCTGTGCATGAACTAAGCTGTTGAACGGTCAGCGTATGAGGCGGCTAGGCTAACCTAGCTTCAATTTTGATTCAAATATTTTCTAATCGGTTGCCTATTGTGTGGTGAATATACTCTTGCAATATACACCACAGTCCTTTTCTTTCTGGCTTTCTCAGATATCTCACCTGTTCGCCAAAAATGACTAATTATATCCCTGGGAATGTCTGACACCAGCGCAGACATACTGTAATACAGTGTTTCTCAACTGGTGGGTCGCGACCCAAAAGTGGGTCGTGGGAACATTTTTAGTGGGTCGCGGAGTGTGTGTAAAACATTAATTTTTAACTTATTTTGCTTATACCGGACTTTTATTTTGAAAAGCTCATACCGGACTTTTATTTTGAAATGCGTATACCAGACTTTTATTTTGAAATGCGCAATTGTACTTTGTAATATTTGTATAATTTGATACATTTTGTCCAATGAAATCAATAAAAACTGTTTATTTGTAAGTCTTGGTGATTTTCTTATGATTTATCTGTCACTACTTGTGTATGTTATCAAATAAATACAAATTAATTTATTATAATTCCTAAAATTAAAATATAGTTCCTAAAAATTTAAGGTCGTGACTTGATTAACATGTGAAAATGTGGGTCCCATGGCCAAACCAGTTGAGAACCACTGCTGTAATAGACGTGCCAGGCACGAAAGCTTGACAGGCGTAGCAACAGTAACTAAGGAGGGCGGGGCTTAGCGAAGGGTCAATTAGCCTGATTCATTGTGGATAGCCTTTTTAAACAACTCTGGGTTAAAAACAGATGCTTGTTGCAGTTGGTTTGTGGACAGTCATGGCTAAGACAAAGGAGCGCTGAGCATTGTGGCTGTTCACAAATCAGGAAAGGGCTGTAAGGCTATTCATTCATAAATTTTCCTTTGGATTAGTCTCTATTTCAGAGGTCACCACAACGGAATGAACCGCCAACTATTCTCACATATGTTTAATGCACATTCAGAGACACACACATACACCATTTTAGGCTAATTTAGCTTGTGGGTGAAACCGGAACACCCGAAGGAAACCCACAAGAACACAGTGCGAACATGCAAACTTCACACAGAAATGTCAACCGGCCCAGCCGGAACTCGAACCAGCAACCTTCTTGCTGTGACGTGACAGAGCTAACCACTGAGCCACCCTATATGTGATTTAATTTTGGGCTTAACTGTATACACCTCACAGCAAGAAGGTCACTGGTTCAAGCCTCAGCTGGGTCAGTTGGCATTTCTGTGTGGAGTTTGTGTGGACCTCTCTGTGGTCACAATGGCTTCCACTGGTTGCTCCAGTTTCCCCTACAAGTCCAAAGACATGCGCGATAGGTGAATTGAGTAGGCTAAATTGTCCATAGTGTATGAGTGTAAATGAGTGTGTATCAATGTTTCCGAGGGCATCGGAAGGGCATCCGCTGCGTAAAACATATGCTAGATAAGTTGGTGGTTCATTCCGCTGTGGCTACCCCAGATTAATAAAGGGACTAAGCTGAAAAAAAAAATGAATGAATGTATATAGTGAGATCTGTTTTCTTCGTCATTTACACAGTCTGTCATTTGAAACATGCATGGATGCTAATGAATAACCTTTTTTTATGTATGCAGAGCAAGATTTAAAACTTCATTACTTCATTTTCACAATCTCTTTGCACCATCTGCATCCATTTTCTTGGCCATTCGTGTGACTTTATCATTAGTGAGAAACTGTAACGCGATAAGCGTTGTTTATTTCTTAATAAGTTGTCACCTCATGCTATATAAAGTCGCTGGAGACTGCATGGGAATATTCGCAGGAACTAATGACAGGCTTCAGCATGTTTAGACTCTGCAAACAGGAGTATTCTAAAGAATTAATAGCTTAAAGACGGCTGAAGACTTACAGCATTACAGCAAACAGATAATTGGCTGGAAACACAAAGGCAGTAGATCTTGCTGAGGTAGACCGTTGATTATTGCAGTAAATTGTGGTTCACGTTGTTCTGGGCAATATATGCTCGGTTAGACAGGGGAAAGGCTTTACTGAGATGGACAGTTGCCAGCTGCAGTTTGCAGGAACCCTGTACTATATATAAACAATTGCCATGGTCACAATACAGTTTGTTCTCTTCGCACTTTCTGACAAATGAATTGCACTGAACAATGAGCAATGAAGTAAAATATTTGAATATATATAATAAATGAAATGATAATGAAATAAGTTTTAAAGGACTGCACCAGCAAAGAGCAATTTGCAGTGGAAAGAAAAAAAACAAACATAAACAAACAAACAAACAAACAAACAAATAAACAAACAAACAAACAAACAAAAAACAAAAAACAAACAAACACATACATACATACATACATACATACATACATACATACATACATACAATTTCCTTCAGCTTAGTCCTTTATTTATCAGGGGTCACCAAAGTGGAATGAGCCATCAACAATTCGGGCATATGTTTTACACAGTGGATGCCTATCCAGCCACAACCCAGTACTGGGAAACAGTCTCACACATTAATTCACTATGGCCCAATTCACCTTCTGTATAGCGCATACCTTTGGACTGTGGGGGAAACCAGAGCACCCTGGGGGAAACCCACACCAACAGAGGGAGAACATGTAAACTCCACACAAAAATGCCAACTGACCCAGCAAGGACTCAAACCAGCAACCTTCTTGCTGTAAGGCGACAGTGCTAACCACTGAGCCACCCCTAAAAAAATAAATAAATATAGATCACATTTAAAATCACATTTAATTTGAAAACAAAAATGAATGAAATGTAATCTCTCATAACACCCACTTTTCAGCATAATAATGGCTGATTGATTAATTAATTGATTTTTTAAAATAAACTAAAACATTTATTAAAGTACTATTTGCATTTTAGAGGTATGTCCGCAGTAAAGGATTCATTCTATATGGTTAATTAAAAACTGGAAAAGAAAAAAAACGACAACAAAAATATTAAATGTTTACATTTTAACGTTAGCTTTTTGTAATATAGAAAATAGCATTAGGGCTTAATTGTAGTCAATTTATAAATTAAACTACAGAGCTATTAATTTAATTATTATTCATTCTAAATTTTGAAAAAACTCACCAGATTATAATAAAAAATAAATAAATAAAATTTTAAGCATAAAGTCATTGTTTCAAGAAAAAAATCGAGAAAAATGTTGATATAAAATACTGAAAGTTTTTCACAATATTTTTTTCTCTGAATTTAGTTTATTCTCAATAGTTTATGACTTATAATAAAATTAAAAAGATTTAAAATAAAATATGTGTTCATTCTTGCATAAAATTGACTTTAACCTCAAGTTTTGTTGATTATTTAGTTTTTACTATTACTGTGCCCTAATTATTTACCATATACCTACATGTCAACTCAGGCTCATTCTGAAAACATACTCCTATATTCATTTCTGGAGAGTTTGAATTATGTCCCAGGAGGTACTTATTTTGAAGTTTTTGTTTTTGTGAATCCACCAGTGGCTGCTGTGTTTGCTTTTTCAGATCTCAAATTTCTCTCGGAGTGCCATTTATGCCTGCTGATCTCACGTAAATACACCAGAGGCCGCTCTCGACTGACTGAGAGATCAACTGACCCACCCTCCACCTTCCTTAAACCCAACAAATATTGTTTTCGAAAAAGCAACGATTGACCCACCCACCCACTTCCTTAACCCCAACCGACAGTTTTAAAAAGCAATCCAGATAAAGAAGAGCCCTCATGGCAGCCTGATTTTTACTGTACCACGTTTTAAGATTTTACCACAGTCTCACCCTGTTATTTACTTGTTCATTTTATATGTATTTTTTGGCTTGTTTTTGCTCTGATTTTCTGGTTCTGGTCAGAATCCTGGCTGCAGCATTCTGTATGAGCTGCAAGTGTTTTTTTGGGAAGACCAGTGAGGAGTCTGTTACAGTAATCCACCCTGCTGCTGATAAAAGCATGAACAAGTTTCTCTAAGTCCTCACTGGAAACAAAGCATCTAATTCCTGCAATGTTTTTGAGATGATAGTATGTTGATTTACTAACTGCTTTGGCATGACTACTGAAACTCATATCTAACTTCAGAGTCACACCAAAATCCTAACCTTATTTTTTGTTGTTGACCCTAGAGCCAAAGGACAGTTTCCCTCCAATAATTAACCAGATATCTCTCATGTTATTCCAATCACTGTTGAATTACTTTCTCTTTCTAAAGACTTGGTTTCCAAAGTACATGTAATCATACACCAGATACAAAAGCTATCCCAAAAAATAAATAAATAATAATAATACTTCCAGAAAGCTCAGATCTTTGCAGCACAGTCCTATTTCCCAGCTGAAAGCGTTCTCTCTTTCCCTTTACTTTGCAGTGAACACAATGCATTTTTAATGCCACTCACTGTTTTACTCGGTTTCCTGCAGGTCACATCAGGTGATGATTTTAAGAGAGAACAGCAGGCTGTCATCTGGCGAAGGACATCCAGGACACGAGCACGTCATTACCGCGGCTGAAGGAGGAGTGCCATGTAAATGTTTGAGAATGATGACAAAAAATGAGCCTATTCATCAAAACCTGACATGCCTTTCCTCTTATTATCAAGCCGCGTTCAGTCCACGCCAATCACTCGAGGACGCCAATTGAAATGTCTTTTGTCCTAATCAGGCTCATTTCAGATACAAACCAGAGGCGATTGGGTATTAACATTCATTTTCTCTCCGGCGTCCCGGTTTCAGAACGTAAATGTGTTAGATGTCTTGATTGAGCCAGAAAATGAATTTTCATCTGGCTGACGTGTATTTTTTTTTCTTCTTTTCCCATCTTTCCTTGTTCAATCACACCCGTAACTAGCTGAAGACATCATCTTGAGTGATATGGATTGATATGAGTGAGTGACTGTTACACACGGGGCTTTTTCAAGGTCAATGTGCTCATTTTCTCCATATCAGACCCAGCTGAATAATAGGTGCTACGCATGAGCTGTACGCCTGAAGCTATTGACCCAAGTAAATGTAGCGTTAAGGAGTTGAATTAGTGTGTTTGAATGGTTTGTTTCAATGAACGAGATCTAAAAGTGATTCGGGGGTTCATATATAGCTCAATAGTATTCACATCTGAACTTCTGTGACATAAGCAGTTCTAAGAGAAATCGCAATCAGATTCAGAAGTTGTTCACAGGTAGCTGTAGATATTAAAAAAGTTTAAAAAAAGTTAAATTGTTCTCTGATACATAGTAGGTATTTGTCTTACAGTAGGTATACAAAATAAACTCCAGATTTATATGCTCATTTAAAACTCTTCAATATATATATATATATACACAAAAATGGAACAAGATCAAGTCTAGTAATGCACTGGGCCCTATTTTAACAATCAAGGCACAAAGTCACAAAGCATTAAGGGCATGTCTGAATTTTAAGGATGGAAAAATATGGTCTGCGCCCTGGTCATGGTGTAACAGAGTTGTACTTATTCTCTTAATGAGTTATGTGTGTGTTATGAGCACAACGTGCATTAAACCAATCAGAGTCTCATCTCACATTCCCTTTAAGAGTCATTAAATTTGCTATTTACATTGCGGACTTTGTAAGTGGAAAAACTGAATGCCTCACTAGTGGGAAAACAGTTAAACAGACCATCTGCAGCAAAAGGATAAAGAACGAGCCTCCTCCATTTGGCCTCCATAGTTTCTCTTTACTTTACTTTTACTCTTTACTTTACTCCTTTACTTTTGTGGAGTAAGGAAATGGTGGAAACTCGATGGTGGACAATCATTAGCCTACATATTTAATTTAGTTTGTTAAGCACAAATATCTGTTTCAAAACTTTTTCTAAATTCAGTTCTAATTTCCAGCAAACAAACAAACGAACAATAATAACAAAGCATGTTAAAAAAGTAAAAAACAGTTACATCCCAACACGTCCTATTCTTATGGCCCATATCTCCAAAAACCCGACAGGTGGACAAATCTAAACTAGTTTTTATTAAAACAAATGTAAATATGCATATAATATATAAAACTGCTTATAATAATATATTGAAATTAAAATATTGTACAAATTGTCATGCTTAAACTGAAAGGCAGTGGTTTTTATATTTATGTAGAAAATATTTTTTTTTTTAACATTTTAGTCCTTTATTATTTTTTCATAAGTAAAGATATTTGTGTATTGCTGTACATCCTGTGTGTTTTAAGCAATGTGTAAGCATTAGGACCCACACAGGTGCATAACTAACACGCTCTGCGCTGGACTTTAGAGCAGCTTTTAGTCAATGGTGCGGTCTATTTCAGTTCCTCAAAATAGCAATGCGCCAACAATGTGCCTTAACACACCTCCTTTACGGCCCAGCACCCCCACAGTGGCGCAAATAGATTTGCTATTAAAAAAACGTAGTGCAAAACAGGAAATGACAGTTGCACAGTTCTGAAAATAGCAACAAATTGCACCAAACACGTTTTGCACTTTGTGCGCTGGGTGTATGATAGGGCCCAGTGTTTTAGAAATGCAAGATTCGGGTCTAAGAAATTATGATTTTATACGACTTTTTAAAATAGTAGATATTGCTTAAAATGTACACACTTATGAGTCAGTGATTATTTATTTATACGTATTCTATTTTGTATGTGTTTTTGTACAATTTTAAACATGTCCTGTTTAAGCAAACACTTTAGAGTACAAGTATTTTTATAACTTAAAATATGGAAAAAAAAGTTATAAAACTGGTGGTAACATATAAGGGCTTTAATAAAGGGCTTTAATTTATCCATTATTGTATTCTCATTGTTCTCTTTGTTTTAATGCATGACCTTATATTGTTGTGTTTATGTTTAGATTTTTTAGAAATGTTTCAAGAGTTCACAGTTTTGCTTGATAATAATAGCAGGTTTGGCATGCTGTCCCTGAAGAGAACCCTGACCTCAGAGACAATTGAGCCCAGGGCTCCCACCTGGTCAATGAGCATATGAGGGTGTACGAGATCAGGAAGTTCTCGAGAGCTCCCCCTGGTAAAGGAGGAAAAGGGGGAGATGGGGTGGATGGGGGGAATCTTCAAAAAACAAAGATGAGGGAGTAATGCTAGTCGAGATATTTATAGTGAGTTTTGAATGATCTGATTGGCTAACTAATGATTACAGATGCGAGACCAGCTGTGATCAATCATATCACAAACTCGAAATTAGTTTGTGAAACTTTACTTAGTAGTGTACAGCACATTGGTCTAGGTCAAATCAAGATTTCTAAGATTGTGACGACCAGGATTGAGAACAGTTGGACTAAAGCTTACTTTGAAAACTAGTTAGAGTACAACACTAAAGGAACATATAAAAAAACAGCTAGTGTAGGACAAAACAAATGTAGGATGTAACATAAAAATCAATGTAAGACACGAATGTCTCAAAAGATCAATGTCATTGAGGCCTGATCTTGACACAACACACACTCTGAACATTCATGTCGACACCTCCAGACATCTGCTATTGATTCCCGTCTGTGTCTTGTCATCCTTGTTCCTCTGTAGGACACTTCTCTGGGAACATTTGTCTTATTCATGAGAAGGACCCCACATTACAACCCTCCGTTCAATCTTAAAGCTTCTCTTTGGGTCTCCGCGTTCTTCATTTCTGACCTACAGAAATTGCTGACCCATGCAAAAATTTGGAAACAGATGCTTCTCTTTGCTCTCCTCTCCAGTGTACCTGCTGCCCGAGTCTGTTTCTTCTACCCCATCACCCTGGATCCTCTCTGATTTCCCAGGCATTAGGTCTGGACATCTGCTAACCGATTCCCAAGACTCCAGAATGCATCTGTGCGTCTCACGCTTTAGTCTTTAGTTAAAATAACCTTCAGCTGCATGGAGTCAAGTTCTGGGCACTCGCTGTTCAGCATCAGTAGCTCTAGTGTCCTGTTTTTGCTTTCTTGGTTTGTCTCTCTATTTGTGTTGTGTAATATTGCTTTTTTGCATAAAAAAAGATCTGAAAAGTTAGAAAGCAAAGTTCAATTCAATTCAATTCAATTCGACTTTATTTGTATAGCGCTTTTACAATGTAGATTGTGCCAAAGCAGCTTCACATAGAAGGTTATAGTAAATTGAAAATGTCAGTCCAGTTATTAGTGTTGGAGTTCAGTTCAGTTCAGAGTTGTTTACCATTCACTACTTAGAGTCCAAACACTGAAGAGTAATCCATCGATGCGCAGCTCTAGCTGCAGTCTAGTCGCCGGAGGGTGGAGAACTCGAGGCTCGTCTGTCCTTGGAGGGTCACAGGAATCCGTCTCTTGCTTGCTACTCCGCCAAGCAGCTGCTCAGGATACAACGAGGTTCAGGATTATGGAGCCTTGGAATCGTCTCGTCGCAGGTCTGGATCGCATCCGTGGCGCTGCATAGTCTCTGGGGGCCTCGGAATAAGTATCCCCAGGTGGAAATAGAAAATAAAGAGAATAATTAGCGTAGCTGCTGTTCATAGTGTATATAAACGAGATGCGTGGAGCACATTCATGCATCATACCGCTAAGTAACCGCTGTTTTTCAAAAGCCTCCATTGTAGTCCTGGGGTGCGTTTCCAAAACCCATTGTTACCTAACTAAGGTCGCAAGTTCCATAGTTACAAACATGGTTCATTGATTTGCTGTTTTCCAAATCCGTCGTTCCAACGAACATTCGCAAACTGTGTCACAAACTTGTAGGCTTACAACTACACCTCTGGAGTTGTAGTTAGAAGCATAGTTCCTGGTTGTGTTGTATTCTCAGTTATCATCCCTATGCCCTATTCCTTTCAAACGTTCCAACATTTAAACTTAGAATGATTAAAACAAAAACATTGAGGTCATCTTTCTTAGGTGTAATTAGCTTTTAAAGTTTTTTTACAGTTTAATTTTAGCGATCAGTATATTGACAATTGCGTTCCCTTTGTAGTGCACTTTGAAAGCATTTATGCTATTTTGAACAAAGCTGGGTGACACAGTGGCGCAGTGGGTAGCACGATGGCCTCACAACAAGAAGGTCGCTGGTTTGAGCCTTGGCTAGGTCAGTTGGCATTTCTGTGTGGAGTTTGCATGTTCTCCCCGTGTTCGTGTGGGTTTTCTCCTGGACGCTTCGGTTTCCCTCCGGTTTTAGGTGAATTGGGTAAGCTAAATTGTCCGCAGTGTATGTGTGTGAATGAGTGTGTATTGATGTTTCCCAATGATGGGTTGCAGCTGGAAGGGAAATCATTCTGTAAAACATATGCTGGATAGGTTGGCAGTTCATTCCACTGTGGCGACCCCAAATTAGTGATAGGACTGAGCCTAAAAGAAAATAAATAAATGAACGCAGTCGTGGCTCATGATGAAAGCTGAATTTATGATACTTGTCCAAAGTTTGTGAAAACGAAATATTTGGCATACGCTAATGCTTTTTAAATAAAGAAATGTATCTGTAGCCTACTGTTTACGACATGGGCCTGTTGGTTAGAACATTTCTGCAGTGGTTTGAATGTGTCACAGCTGTTAAAAAGTAGACTTAAATAAATAAATAAATAAATAAACAATATCCTGCTTAATAATAATAATAATAATAATTATAATAATAATAATAATAATAATAATAACAACAATAATAATAACAATAATAATAATAATAATAATCATCATAATAATAATAATAATAATAATAATGGCCTCACAGCCATGTTCTCCCCAAGTTTGCGTGGGTTTCCTCTGGGTGCGGTACAGGTGAATTGGGTAGGCTAAATTGTCCGTAGTGTACAGTATGTGTATGAATGAGAATGTGTGGATGTTTCCCAGAGATGGGTTGTGGCTGGAAGGGCATCCGCTGAGTAAAACAAATGCTGGATAAATTGGCAGTTCATTCTGCTGTCGCGACCCTGGATTAATAAAGGGACTAAACCGAAAATGAATGAATAATAATAATAATAATAATAATAATATTAATTATTATTATTATTATTATTATTATTATTGTAAAAAAAAAAAAAAAGTTGTTACTTCACCCCGTTAAGGGCGTCAAAATGGAGGTTTTACGTTATAACTAACATGATTCAAATGACGGATTTGCGAAAGAGAAACTACAGTTTTAGGGAAACACTCGTCAATACATTATTCATTTCCCATATGATGCATTGTACTATAATAATTCAGCCATGAGTTATGTCGTTGTTTGGGAAACGCACTCCAGATTGGCTTCCAAGAATGTGAATGTCACAATATCAAAAGAAGTGAAGCCTGCATGTGTTGCATTAGTAGCATATTTCCCAGCTGTTTTTACCCTGTATTCATAAAAGAAAATCACATAAAAGAAGATCTTATTTTTTTCTTCATTGTTCTTTTACAGATTTTCCCCAGTGTTCACTGATATAACCAATGTCGAATCAGTCTGGCCATTCTCCTCTGACCTCTGGCATGAACAAGGCATTTGTGCCCACAGAACTGCCGCTCACTGGATATTTTCTCCTTTTCAGACCATTCTCTGTAAACCCTAGAGACAGTTGTGCGTGAAAATCCTAGTAGATCAGCAGTTTCTGAAATACTCAGACCAGCCCGTCTTGCACCAGCAAACAAACCACATTCAAACTGACTTAAATCCCCTTTCTTTCCCCATTCTGATGCTCAGTTTGAACTGCAGCAGATCATCTTGACAATGCCTAAATGCATTGAGTTGCTGCCATGTGATTGGCTGATTTAAAAATTTTCATTAATGAGCAGTTGGATAGGTGTACCTAATAAAGTGGCCGGTGAGTGTACATGTTAAACACTGTCATGTAAACTTACCCTAAATACCGAGCTGGAATCAACACAGCACTGCTAAAGTCTTCAATCATTCTTTCCTGTGCATTCACCTTCTCTCCCAACATTTCCCCCTCTCCTTCGTCCTTTCGCAGGCATCTCTCCATCTTTATCCGTGAGGAATGAAAGTTTAATGGTCTCAGCTGCTGCCAGCTCACACCCCAGCTGTCGCCCCGCCGCAACAGGCCATCCTTAATCATTAAACCACCAGCGCTTCCATTTTGTCTCCTTTTTGCATGTCTTTGAAGTGAGTGAGGGTTCAGTTTAGGTGCCAGCACAAATCTCAGATCTGCGGCTGGATCTGCCTGCACCTTCACATACAGGGCCAGGAGTCTGATGGCGACATGCCGGACGTTTACTTTCTTCTCCCTATTTGTTCATTAGGAAGAAACCTGGTGCCGCAGCGGTATTCTGGCAGAAGGATAAATGGATCAGAGGAAAAATCCTGGAAAAGCATAACGGCTTACCTTTTTGTAGACGTTAACAAAAAGATAAACGCCAGATTCTACAATCTAATAACGCTCTGCTTAATCTTCTCCTGTCATGAAGCGTTTCACAATTTGCATGAGACGTCTCAAAGGAACTGAAGCTCTTTTTTGCCAGACTCTACTGCAGTTTTTACTGTTAACATGTTAGGTATGGGGGGGGGGGGGTATAGAATAGTAATCTCTGCTGTTTAATTAATGTTAATTTCTTTGTTTATCTTTGTTAAAGTTACTAAAGTCAATCAGACAAAACTGTGTGTAAGTACGGTGTGTCCACAGTCTTCATTCATTCATTTTCTTTTCGGCTTAGTCCCTTCACTAATCTGGGGTCGTCACAGCAGAATGAACCGCCAACTTATCCAGCAGTGTTTTACTTATCCAGCATGTGTTTTATCTGAGCTATGTCTGACTAGAGTTGCCTTAAGATGCTATTTTAAAGTAGTCAATTTACTTATGTTGTATGTTTTTTTACGCAGCAGATGCCCTTCCAGCTGCAACCCATCACTGGGAAACACCCATACACACTCATTCTGTAAATGTAACAGAAAAATCTAAAAGTTTAAGAAGAAAAGGGCACCCCAAATTAATTTTTCATTTTTCTTTTGGTTTTATAGTTGAAAAGACCTCAAAAATAAATGTGTGTTCTGTTATATGAAGTGAAGTGTGTTCGGTAAGATGCCTGTAGAGGGCGCATTACAATAGCGCAATGCGGAAGTATGTTCTGGTCAAAGGGCAAAGTTATTAAAGAAAGTGCTAGAACGCGGCAGATCCTAATCTGTGTGTACTGCTTTCTTTCTTACAGGTATGTAAAATCGGTTTTATAACCCAATACTCATTTATATCAAAAATTGAGAGGTTCATAAACATCATTGACGATGGTTGTGCAGTTATGTGAATGTTGAGTTCTAAAATCGAGTACTTTATATGCAGTTTATGCAATAGTAATAGAGTAATAGAGTTCATTCATTCATTTTCTTTTCGGCTTAGTCCCTTTATTAATCGGGGTCGCCACAGCGGATTGAACCGCCAACTTATCCAGCATTTGTTTTACGCAGCGGATGCCCTTCCAGCCACAACCCATCTCTGGGAAACACATCCATACAGTCTAATTCACACACATACACTATGGACAATTTAGCTTACCCAATTCACCTGTACCGCATGTCTTTGGACTGTGGGGGAAACCGGAGCACCCGGAGGAAACCCACGCAACCACGGGGAGAACATGCAAACTCCACACAGAAATGCCAACTGGCCTAGCCGGGGATCGAACCAGCGACCTTCTTGCTGTGAGGCGAACGTGCTACTCACTACGCCATATTACTTTAGAAACATAATGTGTTAATAAAAGATGTTAAACAACTTTTCTGTATATCTTGATAGATTTGTCAGGTTAAACTGGATGGCGTGCTATACTTACGTTACTCACTGCAGTTAAACTACAAATGGTGTTAGTCTGTAAGGGTTAAACACATTATATATATAAAAATGAAGACTGTTGATTTTCATTAATTGTTATTTTAATCACATTTATGATGTGTTGTACTCTTGTAATGTTGATTTTCCTTTGTGTAAACCCTCACCATATCTAAAATAGATAAATGAATCATTAAGATAAATTATATGTTAAGTGAAGGCATATGGTGGTGGTAGGACACAAAACGTGTTGAATTGTATCTAGATGTTTATTGCTGCTTTAAAATGTATAAAGAGAAAATGTTGATGTATTACATTTATTGACTTTATGGATGAAAGTTGTAATCCTGTCATTTGAATTGTCCAGAAAGCATAACCTGAGAAGGAATAATGTTTATAGTTATTGTCCAAAAGTTTTGCCCTTGCATTTATTTTTGAAAAGAAAAAAAGGGCAAAGTTATTAAAGAAAGTGCCAGAACGTGGCAGATCCTAATCTGTGTGTACAGCTTTCTTTCTTACAGTTACTGGCATTCAAACTTCACTGTCTGAGGCTGGTAACACTTACCAATTCACCAATGTCTTTGGACTTGTGGGGGAAACTGGAGCACCCGGAGGAAGCCCACGTCAGCATGGAGAGAAACAGAAATGCCAAATGACCCAGCCGAGGCTCGAACCAGCGACCTTCTTGATGTGAGGCGATTGTGCTATCCACTTGTCCGCCACCCTGAGGCCCCAGCCATAGAATAATAAAATAAACACAATAGAAACACAATAAGTCTTTTTTAAAACAAAAATGAAAAGAATGAAAAGAATGAACCGCCAACATATCCAGCATATGTTTTACACAGCAGATGCCCTACCAGCTGCAACCCATCACTGGAAAACACACATACACACTCCTATACTACGTGGGGTTTTGTTTATATACTAATTTCGAGAGGATCACGTGCTTATGATTGAACACAGCTGGTAACACATCAGCTCTGCATATTGCACCAATCAGACGAATCCTGACACACTATAAATTACCAGAGCTTTCTACTCAAGTCATCTTCGTCTTGAAGAATCCCCCCTTCCACCCCAACTCCTTCCCTTTCTCTGATAGGGTGGCCCGGTGCGGAGTTCGCATGTTCTCCCAGTGTTCGTGTGGGTTTTCCCCGGGTTACCCGACATCCTCCCAACGCCCAAAAACATACAACATAAGTAAATTGACTACTTTAAAATAGCATCTTAAGGCAACTCTAGTCAGATATATCTCAGATAAAACAGATGCTGGATAAGTAAAACAAATGCTGGATAAGTTGGCAGTTCATTCTGCCGTGACGACCCCAGATTAGTGAAGGGACTAAGCCGAAAAGAAAATGAATGAATGAAGACTGTGGACACACCGTACTTACAC
This sequence comes from Danio albolineatus, assembly GCA_903798035.1. Taxonomy (NCBI): domain Eukaryota; kingdom Metazoa; phylum Chordata; class Actinopteri; order Cypriniformes; family Danionidae; genus Danio; species Danio albolineatus. Next base: position 11,626,874 of record CAIGQQ010035257.1, on the reverse strand, counting down.
ACAGTTTTGTCTTATTGACTTTAGTAACTTTAACAAAGATAAACCCCAGCCCCCCACCCCACCCCCCACACACACACAAACATATGCTAACATGATTACAGTAAAAACTGCAGTAGAGTCTGGCAAAAAAGTGCTTCAGACGTCTCATGCAAATTGTGAAACGCTTCATAACAGGAGAAGATTAAGCAGAGCGTTATTAGATTGTAGAATCTGGCATTTATTTTTTTGTTAACGTCTCCAAAAAGGTAAGCTTTTATGCTTTCTGTAAATGCTAAACAAAAGTATTTTGAGGATGTGTTATTTATGGAGTAAATAATGCAAAATTGCATGACAGGAAACTGTTTAAATAGAACATGATCATTTATTTAACTTCATTTATGTATGTATTCATTTATTTATTTATTCATTTATTTATGCTTTAATGCTATATCAGCAACATTGGCTATATTCATGACCAAACTATACTAAATATACAATATATAGCATGCAATCATATTAGTTTCTTAATAAACATGCATTGTCCGAACACATCATGGCAGCATGGTGGCTCAGTGGTTAGCACTGTCACCTTACAGCAAGAAGGTCGCTGGTTTGAGTCTTGGCTGGGTCAGTTGGCATTACTGTTTGGAGTTTGCATGTTCTGAGTTGGCGTGGGTTTCCTCCGGGTGCTCCGGTTTCTCCCACAGTCCAAAGACGTGCAATAGGTGAATTTGGTAAACATACAGTAATATTCCGTAGTGTATGAGTGTGTGTGAATGCGAGAGTGTTTCCCAGTACTATAGTTGCAGCTGGAAGGGAATCCGCTGCATAAACCTATGTCGGAATAGTTGGCGGTTCATTCCACTGTGGTGGCCCCTGATAAACAAGGGACTAAGCCAAACGAAAATGAATGAATGTACAAAAATCATACAAACAACAACACTTAAAGTCATATACAATCTTTTACATCGTTTGCTTGTGACATTTAAACCTGATTCAAACACCAGAAGCGGTTTGTCCTAATAAAAACAAGGTGTTAGCATGTTATTTTAAACCGCGTGTTCTTCATTTTTTGTTTAATGAAGTGTTTCATGAGGTCTTTGAACATTCGTCATGATGTCCCACAGATAACACTTAAATAAAGCTCTTTCTGGGGAACGACATTGACACATCTCCTCATTTACTCACATCTCGGTTGTTTAAAGTTGCACGTCGACCTCATGGGGTTACAGCTCCATCTGCCCAGCAGGCAATTGTGAAAAATCACAAGTTTTCTACACGTCTCGAGCGCTGCTCTCCAAACCGAGGACGAGGTTAAAGATAAAACCACAAGCGATGGTAAATGGGCCAAGGATAAAGACAGAGATAAACTGGTGTTTGATGACGAAGGCTCCAGATTCCTGCGGAGTCTCCTCTTCTTCAGCAGGTGGGCTATTTTAGACACGGCCCATACTGTTTAGGCTATAAAACACTTCTGTGGAAGAATAAAAAAATAGCACACAGAGAGGCTCAAAGTGAGTAAGTGGATAAACGGTGAGTAACTGGATCATCTGATGAACCGTTGTGGTCTTGTTAGTGTTAAAGCATCATCATTTATACAAAGGAGGATTTTGATGGTTGCTATTAGAAGTATTAGGTAAAGCTTTCCTCAGTATTTGGTTGATATTGTTATCCAGAAAAACGTGCATGCTTTGTGCAAGATGCAACAGGTATTTTATCAGTTCTATACATAATCAAACCCCTGGGATGTATTGTTGTTTGAGATTTAAAGGGCCTACATCAGGGGTCTTGTTCCTGGAGGTCCGGTGTCCTGCAGATTTTTGCTCCAACCCTAATCAAACACACCTAAACAAGCTAATCAAGCTCTCACTAGGTATGCTTGAAACATCCAGGTAGGTGTTTTAAGGCAAGCTGGAGCTTAACCCTGCAGGGACACCGGCCTTCCAGGACCGAGATTGGTGATCGTTGGCCTACGTCCTTTTGAGGCCCCCCAGAGTTACTATTAGGGAGCCCAATCAAAGAAAACAACATAATCAACCCTTCGGTCACTTTGGTGTGACAAACTGTCCACTCCACACCCACCTGCTCTTTCGTCTGCACCTGCCAAAAAAAGTCTTCAAGAATGTTGTCATAGGGCTCGTACCGGCCTGTGGCGCTCCTTATTCCCACTATCAGCTAGTGGGTTATTACATGCCAGTTATATTGGCTGTTTATTAGTACTTATCAAGAATGATCTTATTCCACATCCCTAACCATATCCCATACCTAAACTACCTTACTAACCATTAATAAGCAGCAAATTAGTCATTTATTGAGCTAAATGTCTTAGTTACTGGCTTGTCAATAGCAAGAATTTTACCTAAAAATAAAGTTTGACCAAAAAGTTGTACACTAACGCACTGTATTTTCAATCAATCAATCAATCAATAAATCAATAAATCAATAAATCAATAAATCAATAAATCAATAAATCAATAAATCAAACAATCAATCAATCAATCAATTTATAATGCAGCATTATAAATTAGACGTTGTCCTCATCAGGTACGCTTCGAAAACATGAACAGCAGCCAGCTGCTTCTCACTCAGGGCTGTTTTTGCTAATGAGGGAAAGATGGTCACTAATGGATGAGGTTTTCCCCTTCTCATAACATGTTTACAGGGAAAATGTCAAATTAAAGAGCCTCTATAAAGCTCTACAGACTTAGAATTGACATAGGATTAAAACATGATCCATTCATATACTGTTGCCACACCTCTGTTTAAACCCGCTATAAAAGTTAATTCATTCATTCATTCATTTTCTTTTCAGCTTAGTCCCTTTATTAATCCGGGGTCGCCACAGCGGAATGAACCGCCAACTTATCACTTAGCATTTTGTTTTACGCAGCGGATGCTCTTCCAGCTGCAGCCCATCTCCGGGAAACATCCATACACACTTACCCGCACTCACACACTACGGACAATTTAGCCTACCCAATTCATCTATACCACATGTCTTTGGACTTGTGGGGGAAACCAGAGCAACCGGAGAAAACCCACGCAAGCACTGGGAGAACATGCAAACTCTACACAAAAATGCCACCTGACCCAGCTGAGGCTCGAACCAGCGACCTTCTTGCTGTGAGGTGAACGTGCTACTCACTACGCCACCGTGGCGCCCCGTTATAAAAGTAATTTTTGCAAAATAGGTCCCCTTTAAATAAGAATTTTAGCTGAAACTGTATTCTTTATTGATTCATAAAACATAAGCCTGTAACTGTTTCTTTCTCTTTATGTAACTACTATTTTCATTTATAGCACTTCATTTTTGCATCTCGTTTAAATACACTATGTACAGCAAACTATACAGATTATGCAGCACCACTGATACGATCCAAGAACTGTAAAGAAATGATGCCAAGGTATCCATAATCCTGGACCAGGCCGTATTCAGAGCAGACGCTGTGGCGTTCATGGATGAGCGGAGAACATGAGACTGACTCCTGAAAGACCCCAGTGACAGAAAAGTCTTCGCACTGATCCTGATGTGGGCCAGCATGAACACTCGCTGATGAACTACTCAAACCTGCAGTTCTCCATGATGGACGTCCAGCGTTCACCAGCCTCCGGCGCCTGGACTGTAGCTCAGCACAAGAAGTTTCTCCAGAGGAGAAATGGTCATATCCAACTGAGCCTGGTGTCCAGGTGCCCATGCCCCTCGTGAATTAAACTGGCTCAAAATAAACACAAAATCCCAATATGTGACCGACCAAACGTAACTTGTGATCCAGACAAACTTGTTGGTTATTCTTCTCATTAATCTTATCAACATTGGCTCATTCTGAAAAATGCATCCCGATACACATTTCTGGAGATCACAAATTATGTAGCCAGAGGTACATAAGGCTGCATTTTATCTATAAAATGAACGGGGCGATGTGATGCTATTACTTTTTACGCTTACAGCTTACCTCTGTGTGGTCGGGTTTAGGGAAGTGGGTGAGTGCTGGTCAATCGGGCTTTTTAAAACAGTTGGGTCCAGGGAAGGGGGTAGGTGGGTTTATGGATCAGTCGGTCCACCTGGGGATACCCATCCCGAGGCCTCTAGAGATTATGCAGCACCATTGATACGATTCAAGACCTGTAAAGAAATCATGCCAAGGTATCCATAATCCTGGACCAGGCCGTATTCAGAGCAGATGCTGTGGCGTTCATGGAGGAGCGGAGAACATGAGACTGACTCCTGAAAGACCCCAGTGACAGACAAGTCTTCGCACTGATCCTGTGGGCCAGGCTGAACACTCGTCGATGACCTACTCAAACCTGCAGTTCTCCACGATGGATGTCCAGTGTTCACCAGCCTCCTGCGCCTGGACTGTAGCTCAGCGCAAGATGTTTCACCAGAAGAGAAATGGTCATGCCCAACTGAGCCTGATGCCAAGGTGCCCATGCCCCTTGTGAGTAAAACTGGCTCAAAATAAACACAAAATCTCAATATGTGACCGAAGAAACGTAATTTGCGATCCAGACAAACTTGTTTGTTATTCTTCTTATTAATCTTATCAACATTGGCTCATTCTGAAAATGTATCCCTATACACATTTCTGGAGATCACAAATTATGTAGACAGAGGTACATAAGACTGCATTTTATCTATAAAAAAAACGCTATGGGGCGATATGATGCCGTTTCTTTTTACGCTTACAGCTTACCTCAGTGTAGTTGGGTTTAGAGAAGTGGGTGAGCGCCGGTTAATCAGGCTTTTTAAAACAGTTGGGTCCAGGGAAGGGGGTAGGTGGTTTATCAATTGGTCGATCAGTCATTCAGTCGACAGTGGCCTCTGGTGGATTAACATGTGAACAGCAGGATGGCACTTGCAAGGGAAATTTGAGATCTGATAAAGCCAGCACAGCGGCATTTGGTAGTTTCACGAAAACAAAAACATACCTCCTGGGATATATTTTGTGCTGTCCAGAAATGTATGCAGGGGTACGTATTCATAATGAGCCTGGGTTGGACATTATCTAGATATTTTATATTTGTTTCTAACCATTCTTTGAGATGCTTGTACATAAAAATGACAGTACAGGAGCAGTTTCTGAAATACTTATGAGAAGCATGTTTGACTTCAGCAAACACATCTTGTTAATATCTACTTTATTCCATGATCATCTTGACCATATGGTTGCCACCATGATTGAATGACTGATATGTGTGATATTTCTCATGATATTTGTGCACTTCTTATTCATGTAGGTGTATATATAAAAGTCTGTCAGGTTTCCGAGCATCTGTTTCCTCAATAAATGCTATTTCAAGTGTTGCAGGAGATGGAAGGTTAATTACTGAGGAAGCACAAAGTTCTTTCAGAAAGATTGACGTGACCACATTTCTCGCTCACGGCGCTGAGCTCGTCTCAAATACAAACTCTTTCGTGTTTACTGGAGTTCTAGGTGTTCACAGTACACACACACACACAGGCATGCATGCACGCAAATACACACATACAGTCACACACACACACGTTTTAAAAGATCTAATTGAATGAAGATGACTGCGCAGTGATTAACCTCTCTGGGGAGCTGTGGAGTCAGCAGTTGATTTTCCTCCAGAACAGACGCTGGAAGATCTGCTTCTCTGTCTGTCTGTCTGTCTGTGAACTCCCTCGTCTTTCACAGCTCCGGTCATGGAGACGTGAACCTGTCATTTGCACTTACTCCTGAAAAAAAGAAAAGACAAAAACTGACATTTGCCACAGTCACTGAGTATCTGTGGCAAACAGTGCATTATGAGGAGACAATAACTGTTTGCCAACTGCCAGTTTAGAGCTTTCAGAAATAAATGCAGAGAGCTGTAATGTGGAAAACGGCGGACAGGGAAAGAAATATGTCAAATACGTGTCAAAAGAGAGATGGAAAGTAAAGAAAGAAAGAGCACACGACTAGTTTTGAATGTCCGTTAATAGAGAAAGATAGTTTTGCTGAGAGAAAAAAAGTCAATATTATGTTTTAAAGAAGAGATCTCCAAAGTTGGCCAACGGTAACCTTTGATTTGGCTGAGAAGAGAGGGAGAATGATGGGGAAGGTTGTGGCAAATGACTTCAACAGAGATTCTAATTGAAATTAACCTTTTGTTTATTTGTTCAATTGTTGAGCTACAAAATAATCAAATTAAATGTTTCAGTTAATTGGTGTGTTGCAGTCGTGTAAAGTAACTAATTACAAATACTCAAACTACTGTAATTGAGTAGTTTTTCTCAGGAATTGTAATTTACTGAGTAGTTTTAAAAATGTGGACTTTTACTTTGCCTTGAGTACATGTTTAGTGCAGTATCGGTACTTTTACTCCACTACTTTCCTTCAACCTGCAGTCACTACTTTATTTCTGTCTTGTCTATGGTCATTGTCTAAAGTAGAAAGATCAGTCCTGTGATTCCTCTCCAATTAAAGTAAATCGCATCATGCTGAACAACCTCAAGACATGGGCGCTTTATAAATGCAGCAAACCTTTTGGAAACATAAAAAATGTCCAAGAAGATGTTCAAAATCTTTACACGCAATGATCCAGAATCTGTTTAGTCTGCATGTCACTGAAAATGATGGATGTCGACTGTATGACGACTGAAATCACCAAACAGCCTTAAACATTCACTAAATGGAATGAATGAAGAATGGAAGGAAGGGCCAAATAAAAGGAAGGACCGAACAAGGAATGGAAGAAATGATCGAAGAACCAAAAAAATGAAGGAAGATTCATGGAAGGACTGAACAAATTGAGGAAGGAAAGAAGGAAGGAATAAACGAATGAATAAACAAATGAACAAAGGACCTAATGAAGGAAGGAACAAAAATATGAAAGAAAGAATGAGCGAACAAATGAAGGGAGGAAAGAAGGAAGGACCTAACGGATGAATGAACAAAAGGACCAATGTAGGAAGGAACAAAAATATGAGCAAACGAACGAGTGAATGAAGGGAGGAGGGAACAAACGAATGAATAAAGGAAGGAGAGAACAAACAAATAATTCAAGGAAGGTTGGAAGGAACGAACGAAAATAGGAAGATCCTTAAATACACCACATGCTGTTTGTGCAGGGATGTGTTAACGTAACGTTCTGTAAATGCATCAACTTTTCTACAGTGTAATACTCACTACTCACTACTCTTGAGTACTTTTAAAAGGGCTACTTTTTACTCAGACTTTGAGTAATATTTACTACAGCTCTATATACAGTACCTCTGTACTGTACCTCTATATACAGTACATTATATGTCCCAGGAGCTACATTTCTTTGCAGTTTTTGTGAATCAATGAGAGGCCGCCGTGTATGCTATTTGAGATCTCAAATTTCTCTAATAATAGAAATTTGCCTCACAGCAAGAAGGTCGCTGGTTTGAGCCCCGGCTGGGTCAGTTGGCATTTCTGTGTGGAGTTTGCATGTTCTCCCCGTGGTTGCGTGGGTTTCCTCCGGGTGCTCCGGTTTCCCCCACAAGTCCAAAGATATGCGATACAGGTGAAATGGGTAGGCTAAATTGTCCGTATAGTGTATGAGTGTGAATGTGTGTGTGTGGATGTTTCCCAGAGATGGGTTGCGGCTGGAAGGGCATACGCTGCGTAAAAATATGCTGGATAAGTTGGCCGTTGATTCCGCTGTGGCAACCCAGGATTAATAAAGGGACTAAGCCGACAAGAAAATGAATGAATGAAGGAATAATAATAATAATAATAATAATAATTATTATTATTATTATTATTATTATTATTTAATTATTATTTCATGATTATATTTAATATTTGTATATTATTATTAATATTAGTATTATTATTATTATTAGTAGTAGTAGTAGTAGTAGTATTATATTTGGTATAATTGTTTTTAATATGAGTACATTGTTATTATTATTATTATTATTATTATTTTTTTATTATTATTATTATTATTATTATTATATTTAATATTTTTATATTATTATCATTATTAGTAGTAGTAGTAGTAGTAGCAACTTCTTAAAACATTGTGCCATTCTGAACATCTGATTGCTGTTACGGTTCCCATAAAGCACTCATTCTTGTAAAGTGCACACATTCTGAATGTACCTCAAGTCTCTGACTACCAAAAATGGCTGTCAGACGAATAAATGCACATATAAATGTAAGTGCACTTTAGATAAAAGCATCTGCTCAGTGACCGCGCACTAGCTATAATAATTACAAAACAATAACTAACACTATCAGTGTAAGTGGCCCGTCTGAAGATGAATCTGCTGTCGAACTGTCCATTCCATTGCGAGCACATGCGGATTTATCGTGGCGTCAGTTTAGATTCAGACACCTGTTTCTGTCAGAGCTCAATCTATAAGATGGAGCATTCCTCATTTTCAAGCGGCTTGGTCTCTGCAAGCTTTCATGTCTGGAGGAACTAAACTCTTTTGACTCACAACTAAAAACAAACAAGAAGACACACACTTTCAGGGTTTTAAAGTGTAGTTCTTGCTGCTTTTCTGATACTTTTTCAAAAAGCCACCAGTCCGTATTGATTATTATCTGATTGATTCGCAGCTCTACAGGGGAGAAAGAAAGCTTTGTTTTTGATTTACTTGCACTGACCAGAGATCAGTTTGTCACTCAGTTTACTACTTCTCTGGATGGAGGACAGTTTTCACTGTGGTTTGTATTAGGCATGAGCTGGTATAAGATTCTGATGGTATAATAACCTTGGATAAAAATATCACGGTATTACAGTATTGTGGCTACTGCTCTAAAACATATTCTTTTTAAATGTCTGGCTTAAAAACTATTTTTTTTTACCCATCAAACACAATATATTTCATTTTCAGAAACATTTTAAATATTTTGGAACAGTAAACATGTCAGGCTAAGTAATTGAAATTAATTATTGACTTCTGCTGTCTTCATTTGTTTCAAAAACACAGATCTTTGTTGGGACAATTCAAAACTGTATATTGGATGGAGATACTGTTGTTAAAAAAATGCAAAAAACGAAGAAAAAAAAGAAAAGTAAAAAAAAAACATTAAAAAAAGGCATTCACATACCTTAGGAATGGTATCGCAGAAAATTTTAAAACCTTGACTTTTCCAAACCGCGGTACACCTTGAAATTGGTTATCGTCCCATGCCTAGTTTGTATTCTGAGGATCAGATGGAGGTCTGAGAATAAAACATGAACACATAGAGCAGTCTGGAGTTCTGTGCTTCAGTTTGGTTATGGATTTGCATTGCAGACAATAAATAAAAAGCAAAAAATTTATTATTTTTTAATTTTATATATTTAGGTTTTAGTTATAATACTCCCAAAATCATTCATTCATTCATTTTCTTTTCGGCTTAGTCCCTTTATTAATCCGGGGTCGCCACAGCGGAATGAACCGCCAACTTATCCAGCATTTGTTTTATGCAGCGGATGCCCTTCCAGCCACAACCCATCTCTGGGAAACACATACATACATTCTCATTCACACACATACACTATGGACAATTTAGCTTACCCAATTCACCTGTACCGCATATCTTTGGACTGTGGGGGAAACCGGAGCACCCGGAGGAAACCCACGCAACCACGGGGAGAACATGCAAACTCCACACAGAAATGCCAACTGGCCCAGCCGGGCACGAACCAGCGACCTTCTTGCTGTGAGGCGAACGTGCTACTCACTACGCCACCGTGGCGCCCTACTCCCAAAATCATTCCGCATAAATCTGCAGATTTTTGTCCACAGATTCTATCTGGCCCTAGTTAGGGACAGTAATTTTTCAATTCACCTTTATTTATATAGCGCTTTTACAATGTAGATTGTGCCAAAGCAGCTTCACATTGAAGGTTATAGTAAATTGAAACAGTGTCAGTGCAGTTTTTAGTGTTGGAGATCAGTTACCGCTACAGCATGAGATGTTTTCTACTGCGTGCGCCTGGAATACCGTGAACGCATTCCTCCGCTTACGTGCAGACAAACTTGCGCGTGGAAAGGACGTGATATTGGAACGGCCCGCCGCAATAGTTAATTCAGTGTGCATGCGTATTGTCCTCGGCGTATAAGCTTGGAACTTTGAACTAACGCACAGTTGGCATAACCGTTTAATTGCAGCAGTTTCGTTCCGTGCAACAGAAACACGAAATTGAGCAGCCTTTACGATTAATTAAAGCGCAGTGAAATCGGCTTGCATCCCTAACAACAATATCAGTGCATTGTGCATTTTCTACAAACATATCCAAATGTTTTCAGCTCCCCGCTCCACTCGCTTAATGTCAGGTGACTCACGCTCTGCGCAGCCTTCAACTGCAGCTTGTGCTGTATTGAACAGACGCACGTCACTTCATAACTATAGCGGCCGTTTTCGACTGAAATCAATTTATTTCCCATGTTAATAATGTCACCCGGTCTGCTTATTTCCACCTTCGCAATATAAATAGTTTACGTCCTTCCCTCACACCTCAATCAACTGCCATTCTTGTTCATAGTTTAGTCACAGCCCTATTAGACTACTGTAATTCACTTCTGTTTGGTCTCCCTAATAAAACTCTTCATAAACTACAACTGGTACAAAACGCGGCAGCCCGTATTATCACAAAAAACCCCTCTATCTGTCACATCACACCCATTCTGCAACAGCTTCACTGGCTCCCCGTCCTTTTCAGGATTAATTATAAAATACTTCTTCTCACTTTTAAAGACATTCATAATCTTGCTCCGCCATACCTCACTAGTCTAGTCCATATCACCACACCTTCTCCAACACTCAGGTCTTCTTCTTCCATTCACCTCACTGTTCCCCCTGTTCGCCTCGTCACCATGGGGAGCAGATCCTTCAGCCACTCTGCTCCTCAGCTTTGGAATTCACTTCCTCCTGATCTCCGTAATTTAGATTCTCTTTCACAATTTATAACCAAACTCAAAACCCATCTGTTTAAAGCAGCCTACTCTCTTTAGCTCAACTGCATTTTTTAAATTGTATTGTATTCTTTTGACTTTTATATTGTGTTTTTATTTGAACTGACTGTTCTTAACGTTTTGTACGGTGACCTTGAGTGTCAAGAAAGGCGCCTTTAAATAAAATGCATTATTATTATTATTATTATTATTATTATTATTATGTTTGTTATTGAAATGAAGTTTCAACATTTCATTTTATGCTTCAACAATATTAAATAATGCAAAAACACACACTTTTTGTCATACCTGTTATTTTCGTTTTTGATTAGAATTTAATTAGTTACATGTGAAAATGACAGTCATCAATGTAAAATATATGTACTTTCCATCTCTCTCTCTCTCTCTCTCTCTCTCTCTCTCTCTCTCTCTCTCTCT
>CAIGQQ010035257.1:11602549-11615580 GCA_903798035.1 Danio albolineatus | reverse complement strand
TATATATATATATATATATATATATATATATATATATATATATATATATACTTCTTATTAATTCTTGCATTAAATGTAAAATGGTTTCTAAATATTGTTTTTTCCCAGTATATATGTATTTTCACTCAATACTTTGAAACACTTTCCTATTTATTGTTCTACAGTGATGTTGCTTACATTTACTTTGCATGATCTGCGAATTACCTTTTTTTAAAAAACCCACAATGAAAATAATCTATTTTAAGTCGTTTTTAAAAGAGAGAGAAAGCTTATATTGCTAATTATTCACATACAATCTTCTTTTGATATCAAGACAATAATTCTACGTGCTTTCCAACCAATTACATGTGACCCTAATGACTTGAGAATGCAACGAACCATCAGGAAAATGTCTGTTTTGGTGTTTAAATGATGACAGTATTGAGCTTCTCGTTTGAGTAAACATGGTGCACCTGCACTATTGTTACAAATGGTTACAAATCTGAGCTTTCTAAAGAAAATCTGATTGAGTAATCCAGTGTATTGATGACACAAAACGCCTAAAATTAGACCATAATCAGATTAAAGAGCATGATAACACCGTGCAATTGGTTTAATAGCTAGTGCTCTGTTGTGTGGGCATCAAGGCACTTCATTCATTTCCTTTTCAGCTTAGTCCCTTTATTAATCTGGGGTCGCCACAGCGGTATGAACCGCCAACTTATCCAGCACATGTTCTATGCAGCGGATGACCTTCCAGCTGCAACCCATCACTGGGAAACATCCATACACACTCATTCATACACATACACTACAGACAGTTTAGCTTACCCAATTCACCTATACCAAATGTCTTTGGGCGAAAGCGGAGCACCCGGAGGAAACTCATGCGAACACAGGGAGAACATGCAAAGAAATGGCAACTGACTCAGCCAATAGAACCAGCGAACTTCTTGCTGTGAGGCGAACGAGCAACCCTCTGTGCCACCATGTTGCCCCTCATCAAGGCACTATACATAAGTAAATAAATAAACAAATAAACAAATATGAATGAATAAAAAAAACAAATAAACACATAAATAAACAATACAAACAAGGAAACAAACTAACTAACAAACAAATAAATAAATAAATAAATAAATAAATAAAATACGAATGAATGAATGACTAACCAAACAAATAAACACATGAATAATAAAAAAAATAAAATAAAATAAAAACAATAATCCAACATGTAAATAAATAAACAAATAAACAAACAAAACAAACAAACAAAAATAAACAAATAAATCAATAAATACAAATTAAAGAAAACGTAAACAACAACAATAATACATAAGTAAATGAACAAACAAAAAATAAAATATAAATGATAATGATAATATATATAAAAATAAAGAAAATAAATAAATAAATAATACAAATATGAACGAATGACTAAAACAAAACAACAAACAAAAAAAACAAACAAATCAATATTAATAAAAATAAATAATTAAATAAAACATAAATAATAAAAATAATACATAAATAATTAAACAAACAAACAAAAAATAAAATAAAAATGCTAACATATAAAAAATACATTAATAAATTTTAAAAATATGAACGAAAAACCAAAAAAAACAAACAAAAAACTCGTTCATGTAATTTCTTTTTGGCTTAGTCCCTTTATTAATCCGGGGTCGCCACAGTGGAATGAACCGCCAACTTATCCAGTATTTGTTTTACGCAGCGGATGCCCTTCCAGCCGCAACCCATCTCTGGGAAACATCCACACATTCTCATTCATACTCATACACTACGGACAATTAAGCTTACCCAATTCACCTGTACCGCATATCTTTGGACTGTGGGGGAAACCGGAGCACCCGGAGGAAACATGCAAACTCTACACAGAAATGCCAACTGACCCTGCCGAGGCTCGAACCAGTGACCTTCTTGCTGTGAGTTGACAGCACTACCTACTGCGCCACCGTGTCGCCCCAAACAAATAACTGCATAATACAAAAACAAATAAGTAAACAAACAAATACATGAATAAGTGATAAAAAGTAATATATAAATGAATGAGTAAGTAATAAACAAACAAACAAATAAATAAATAAAAATTATAATAAATAAATAAATAAATAAATAAATAAATAAATAAATAAATAAATACATGTTGCTATAAGAAATCAGAAATAAAAAACACTTTAGAAATAAGCTGTAAATAATTTTAACTTACACAGTAAATGCACAATTTTCCAATAATGCGTATAAACGTCCACCTGATGTTTGAAGCTTATTTTTCTGCTAAATATTTATTTACATGAAGTCCTTAATGAACAGCACTAAGTATATTTCTGTGTGATATTAAATAATATTTGTCAAAATAGCTGAAGTTTTCATGAACAATGTTACAAGATCTTAGTCTGAATTAATAAAAGCTTTACTAAACTAAAAGGTGCATATAAAGATAATTAAATGCAGATGTTTCCAGAAATATCTGATTGTTTTCCATCTTACACTGAGACCTCATTATAAGAGTTCACCTCATGAAAAGATAATAATGATGTGCCTTTTGTTTGCCTCAAGCATAGAGCGTCTTACATTCAGAGATGTTGTTTATGTTCACACAGCTACATTACTCATCAACTAAAGTTTAAAATATGATATCGTGGTGGACCACCCCTTTAAATAACGAAAGATTATGTGAAGATATGTGAACGTTTCATATTACTTAAACAGGCTCAAACTGATACAGCTAACAGCTACTCTGACTGACAGCATTTATACAGCACAAAAGCGTGTGCTTGAAGGCGCATGATGCTTTTCCTGCTGACGTGGAGCCGATCTGCGAATCACAGCACATTATGTTAGATCACCAATCAGAGCCTCTTAAGGGCGGGACTTTCAGAGGAACTAGGAAATATGACAGTCGTTTTTATGTTAGCTGATTTGCCGTATATCAGGGGTGACCAACCCTGCTCCTGGAAATCTACCATCCTGCAGATTTTACTTGCAACCCATTTCAAACACACCTGCTTGTAATTATCCAGTGTTGTTCAGGTCCTGATTAATTGGTTCAGGTGTGTTTTAAAACGCATAAGTTTTGCTACGGTTACGCCATCCGTTGACACTCCGCCGGAGTTTTCGAGCCGCGAAAACTGAGCGTTTTGGAAACGCTAGAAAGGCCATTTTCATTCTAAAACGCTGCTGCTCCGTCTCAGTGTGGATGGGGGAAAACAGAGACATCTGAAAACGGAGGCGTGGCTGCTGAGATTCGCTACTCGATTGGGGCTTTTGGGTCATTGCGTATCCTTCCCTAATTCGTCAAGCCCCTATCACATGACTATAACACCACCGGAAGACGGCAGACCAGCCTTCACTGTAAACAACAACAACATGGACACAGAAATGGGAGCGTTGTTTGCACTATTGTCTGTTTTAGGTGCCATTGTGCAGTTAAACTCTGCCTTTTTTACTACAACAGCTCAACCTCGTCGTCTGCCCACACTCTAAAAAAAAGGTGCTAAATAGCACCAAAACTGGTTCTTTGGTCGTAACGAGGGGGGAACCTTTTTTGGTGCTATACAGCACCTTAAAAAAATAGGTGCTATATAGTACTTTTGTCAAATGGTGCTATATAGCACCTATATTTTAAGGTGCTCATAATGTTACTTTACCCTTTCCGCAAATAACACCGGCATAAAAGTTATGAGAATTAGCTATAAGAACAAGTGCTTACCAGTAGTATTGGTGCTATATAGCACTTTAACCCCCCAAAGAACCACTGAAAAACCTTTATGGTGCTTTAAAGATTCATTACACAGTAAAAGTGCTATATAGCACCCTGACCACCTTAAAGAACCACTGAAGAACCACTGAAGAACCTTTATGGTGCTTTAAAAGTTCTTTACACAGTAAAAGTGCTAAATAGCACCTCAAATATCGTAAAGAACTACTGAAGAACCACTGAATAACCTTTTTTTTTAGAGTGCACAAAAAGAGCTCTCTTGCTTTCTTTGTTCATCGTTCAACCAGCGTTTGTTGACTAACAATAACCAAATGCCGAGCGAGACACATGCTTCCTGTTTATACTTGAACGCACATGCCCAGAGTGCGCGAATGGTCATGGGATATACGTTTTCGGTGGAGCAGTGTAGACGGAGATGTATTCAGAAACGCTAGTGTGAACGTGGATCGTTTTCGTGCTAAAACGCCGTTTTAAAACTAAAACGGGCTAGTGTAAACGAGGTCTCAGCAGGAAGGCAGATCTCCAGGAGCAGGGTTGCGCATCCCTGCTGTATACAGTATGATTAAAGTAAGATATATGAAAAAAATTATTGTGATTTTCCATAAACTTATAAACACAACCAAGCCTTAAAAATACACTCTGGACCACCTCTTTAAATATCTGCAAACATATTATGGTAATTTTATGATTTAGAAGAGTCAAAAACCTACAGCACCTTTAAAGGGTCACATATTTTTTGAGCTGTTGAAAGTAATATATGTGTCCCACGCTGCTATAGACACTATGAGAACACATATATTTCACTAAAGAGTGAAAATTGGGTTTTTTTGCGTTATTTTAGTAGCGTTTTTGCATTATTTTGAGCAAATTTGTTCTTCCTGTTTTGAAATTAATTTAATTTTTTTGCGTGTATTCCAGCGTGGAGAGTGGACGTCTGTACCGGCGAGTACATCATGACGTCTCTGAGTGTGCAGCATTAATTCATGAGATAGACTTGGTTCAAACCAATCAGCGTGCTCTATTGTGTATGCGGTGCAGCTTCATTAATATCCATAATAGCTTCGAAGACTGTTTTGACCTGTTACAGTGTTCAGGCAGCAGAGAAACGCCACGTTGTGTTGCCAAAATGAGTGGAAGAAGATGAATTGTTTGGAGACACAGGTCGTCAGTGTTGTGTTTATGTGCTGCAGCGAAGGTTTTGTTTTCATTTCCCGCTATGAGAGCGCTGCTGGAGTCACGTGCGAACTACAGTGCACATGGCAGAAATGCGTTTGTAAGGAACATGTGTTACCCGAGAGCTTTTCGCATCTGGAAATGGTAAAATCCGGATTTGCCGCTCGTCTCCTTTTAAAAAACAAGCGGCTCCAGTTCATGTTGATTGTCCTGTCTCTACAGATTTGGTAAGTAAGCGATCAGTGCTCTTTGTTTGTTTATTCAGATGGCAAAGTTAGTTTGTATCGTCAGCAGTATTCTTTCAGTATTTAAAGACATACCTTAGTCAAAATGATTTGAACTGTTACTGAGTTTACAGTACAATAACATAACTACAATATTATGGACTGAAAGATCCGCTTTAAATGCTGCTCTCCGAGTGTAAACATGTGAACACCATAATCAAACTATTACCGTCGTGTAGAATTTTCGCCGCATTTTGTGACAGGATAGTCTATACACACACGGCTTTCTGATGCTACCTACAGAGTGCATCTAAGTTACTGAGAAATGTGGAGGGTTTTTTTTCTTCTCCCTTACGCTGTGCGGTGTCAAATACTCCATTAAAACCGCACTCCTCCAGCACTTCCTCGCATCTCATTTGTCACGGGAGACATGCAGAAAATGTTCCTGAATAAAAGTGAAAGTGCCAAACCGCAGTTAATTATTAATTGGATTACTGATGTCGATGTAAACACAGTCACTGTCTTTCTCCTCCTGCACCTGTGTTTTTGCTTTGCCTGTTTGAAAATTAGCATATGCCATAGTGGAAACTCCCATTTTTATGCAAAACCTTACCTCGTTCCCTCCCCCAACACTCCCACCTAAACAGAGCTGGACACACCCACTTTCCTGAGCTTTTCCAAACTAGAGGTGTGAAAACACCCTGCTGAGACAGGGGGGTTTCGTGGCCCTTTAATCCCGTTATGTTGTCCCAACAAAAACCAATTGTGTGTAACCCAGCTTTTTTTTTTTTTTTTGCCGTGACGTATAAGACACATAACAGTCTTTCATGCATTTTTCCCTCTTATATATTCTAAAACACACAAACTGATCTGGAGAACAGATGGTGTTGAACACCTGGATGATCCACAGAGACAAACTCTCCGATTCCTTCAGCTGCTTCTGCCGTTCCCTGTAAAAGAACAGAGATCCAGCATGAGCCTGACGTCCCTCCAGTGCGTATGGGGATTACAGGCTGCTTTTCACTCTGGTTTGGCTGTGATCTCTCCAGGAAAGGGCTTTTGAAGGCAGATCTTTCAGCACACACAGCGGATGTGGCTGCGAGGTCATTGTACGAGTGTGTTCGGGCTGTTTACACTGCGGATCGCATGATGTTAGCGGGAGCTTAGCGGATGAAGATCTAGGCTTAAAAAACCCCCAAAGGTTTCAAACGATAAAAAGGACTGATCTTATGACAACTTCAAACTCACCGCTGGAAATCTGATGCATATTTATGCAAACAGAGCTACTAACTTACTTCTAGGCATTAAAAAAAATATATCAACTAGTAAAAGTAGGTTTTTAGTGTGACTCAAGGCACTAACACTGGCAAATATAAGGTTGAATATATAGTAAGACTCCTACATGAAAAAATACTATAGTATTTTATGTATAGTATACACTTTAAAGTACTTAATTAGCTGTTTATTAGCTTAACTTGCTTAATTAATAATCTGTTGTTGCTATGGTAACACAACTATAGTAATCTAAACAAACACCCCAAAGGCCTTTTCGAAAAACTGTTATGATGCATTTAACGGTCATCAGCATCTTAAATCCTTAAAAGTTTTTAATATTTAGGTTTTTAAAAAACATGAAGACTCATTGGCCACTTTATTAGGTACACCTGTCCAATTGCTCGATATTGCATATTTCTAATCAGGCAATCACCTGGCAGCAGCTCAATGCATTTAGGCATGTAGACATGGTCAAGACGATCTGCTGCAGTTCAAACTGAGCATCAGAATGGGGAAGAAAGGTGATTTAAGTGAGTTTGAACGTGGCATGGTTGTTGGTGCCAGACGGGCTGGTCTGAGTATTTCAGAAACTGCTGATCTACTGGGTTTAGTCCAAAAAGAGAAAATATCCAGTGAACGGCAGTTCTGTGGGCGCAAATACCTTGTAAATGAGGCATTCTCAGAGCAGAATGGCCAGACTGGTTGGAGCTGATAGAAAGGCAACAGTTACTCAAATAACCACTCGATGTAACAGAGGAATTCAGAAGAGCATCTCTGAAGGCACAACAGGCGAACATTGAGGCAGATGGGCTACAGCAGCAGAAGACCACACAGGGTGCCACTCCTGTCAGCTAATAACAGGAAACTGAGGCTACAATTCACACAGGCTCAACCAAATTGGAATATAGAAAATGGGAAAATGTGTCTGGTCTGATGAGTCTCGATTTCTGCTGTGACATTCAGATGGTAGGGTGAAAATTTGGCATCAACAACATGAAAGCATGGATCCATCCTGCCTTGTATCAACGATTCAGGCTGGTGGTGGTGTAATGGTACGGTGGATTTTTTCTTGGCACACTTTGAGCCCATTAGTACCAATTGAGCATCTTGTCAACGCCAAAGCCTACCTGAGTATTGTTGCTGACCATGTCTCTTTATGACCACAGTGTACCCATCTTCTGACGGCTACTTCCAGCAGGATAACACATCATGTCATAAAGCGCTAATCATCTTAGACTGGTTTCTTGAACATGACAATGAGTTCACTGTCCTCAAATGGCCTCCACCGTCTCCAGATCTAAACCCAATAGAGCACCTTTGGGATGTGGTGGAACGGGAGATACAGAAGTTGTTTAATTTTATTGGTGATTCCAAATATGTAATTCAATTGTAAGCTTGGCTAACAGATTTGGAGGCTTTGATGTTTCCCCATTTAGGTAGAATTCCTGAGCATACTGCCTGAGCACAGTGAAATGACTTGCCTTAAAGGGACTTTGGTATAAATTAGTTTACTTTTGTCTCATGTTTTGGACTCTGGGAGGAAACCGGAGGACCCGGGGAAAACCCACACAAGCACGGAAATGTCAACTGGCCAGGTAGAGACCCGAACCAAAGGCATTCTTGCTGTGAGGCAACAGTGCTAGCCACTGGGCTGCCGTGCTGCCCTATAGAGGGGGTGGAAGTGGGGATTCTTCAAGACGAAGATGACTAAGGTAAGATGCTTTGGTTATTTATACTAAGTTGGGAATCGACTGATTGGTGGACCATGCAATAGCTTGACTCTGGGCCAGCCGTGTCAGCTCGTGATCCTCTCGAAATTAGTTTTTAATAAACTTCACTTATTGTTATTTGTAAATTTGCTACATTTTAAACAATAGTTCACGCAAACCTGACAGTTCTGTCGTCATTTATTCACATATTCAAGAAAGTTTGTTTATTCTGTTGAACACAAAAAAGATATTCTGAAGAAAGCTGGGCATCTGCAACCATTGCAACACAGGCTCATTCTGAAAACCTAGTCCTATGTACGTTTCTGGACACCGCACATTATGTAGTCAGAGGTACGTATGGCTGCATTTCATTTTTTAAACGAATGCTACGGGGCGGTATGATGCCGTTTCTTTTCACGCTTACCAGCTGGCTGCTTACCTCCATGTGAACGACTTTCCTGCCGCAATCAGTTTGTCCCGTTAGTTCGTAATGTACGTCGGCAGACTTGAGAAACAGAGAGGAGTTGACCACGATGATGGGGTTCGAGTCAAAAAATAGAATCCAGAAAATAAAATAAATGAGTAAATAACAGGGTGAGAATGTGGTAAAATCTGAAAACGTGGTAAAAATGAGACGAGGGCTTTTCTTTTTTTCTGGATTGCTTTTGAAAATATTTGGTTGGGTTTAGGGAAGTGTGTGGGTGGGTCAATTGATAAAATTAATTGGGTTTAGGGAAGGAGGAGGGTGGGTCAGTCGATTGGTCGGTCAGTCAGTCAGTCATTTAGTCTGTCAAAAAAGTCAGAAAATAGTGGTCTCTGATGGGTATACGTGAGAACAGCAGGCACGAATGGCACTCGCGAGAGAAATTTGAGATCTCAAAAGCGTACACAGAAAACAAAAAGTGCAAAAATATGTACCTCCCGGGACGTATTTCGCGGCCTCCAGAAACGTGTATAGAGTTACGTTTACAGAATGAGCCTGGGCTGAACTATTGACTTTCATAGTACTTGATTTTCCTACTATGAAAGTCAATGGATTCAAGTTTTCAGCTTTATACAAAATATTTCCCTTTGTGTTCAGCAGAATAAAGGTTTGGAACCACTTGAAGGTGAATAAACAATGAGTAAATATTCCCTTTTGGCTGAACTATCCCTTTAATGGTTCCACTGAATCTTGTTAACTTCACACTGGCGTTTTTAATAAGAGTTGATTTTATTTTGTTCACAAATAATGATGCATTAAACACTGTTATCAACAGCAGTTCTCTTTCGACTGTTTGCCTTCTCTTTATGAAATGAAAATGATCATTGTATTTGCAGGCGCATACGGCGCTCGTTTGTTTCTTAATTGTTCCAACATGCGGTTAAATGTGGACTTAATTGCAATTATATTTCCATCATTTGACATTGTTTGCTGCTTTAGAAACGCAGTGCAGCTGCAGAAGTGTTTTATCCAGTATGTACACTTTTGCTGTTTCAAGGACATGGAACAAACAATAAATCACAGGCGGAAGGAAATGTTTTAATAGCTAATGGACAGAAGTACTTCAGCTCTCTATTTAAAACCAGCATGTTAGATGACCATTAACGGGATCGAATGGATCCCTGGTTGACCGCTTGCAGTTCAATAACCCGTAGTTTTACATATGACAAAAAAATATTCAAATAAGAGCTTAAAGGCTGCACAGTGGCTGAGTGGTTAGTCACGTTACAGCAAGAAGTTCGCCGGTTCGAGTCCTGGCTGGGCCAGTTGGCATTTCTGTGTGGTGTTTTAATGTTGTCCTTGTGGGTTTCCTCCGGGTGCTCCGCTTTCCCCCACAGTCCAAAGACATACGCTGTAGGGGAATTGGGTGTACGAGCGTGAATGAGTGTGTATGGATGTTTCCCAGTACTGGGTTGCAGATGGAAGTGCATTCCCCCACAGTCCAAATACATGCGCTATAGGTGAATTGGACGAACTAAATTGTCCGCAGTGTATGAGTGTGTGTGTGTGTGTATGTGTGTGTGTGTGAATGAGGCTGGAAGAGCATCCGCTGCATAAAACATATGCTGGAACAGTTGGTGGTTCATTCTGCTGTGGCAACCTCTGTAATAGAGACTAAGCCGAAGAAAACTGAATGAATAAATGAGCTTAAAGTGATTGGCTTTGCTTATATAAATATGTGCCACAGTTTGATGAAAGTCTCTTATATCACTGTCTTCAGAATTTAAGAATGTGTATTTGATGTTCATGATGGAAGGCAGGGTAGTTGTCACAGATCAAAATCAGCATATTCTTTTACTGTATGCACTATTGTCTGCTTAATGGTAAGGTTTCCATCAGGCATGCTGTTTTCCCCCACAGTCCAAAGACATTAGTGTGTATGGATAGTTCCCAGTACTTGGTTGCAGCTGCATCCGCTGTGTAAACCATATGATGAATAAGTTGGCAGTTCGATCCTGCTGTGGTGACCCCTGATGAATAAAGCGACTAAGCTGAAGGAAAATGAATGAATGAATGAATGAATGAATATAATAAATGTCAACATGATCTCTATCATTCAGTTTTTGAGGCTTAAAAACATTTACAAAAAACAAACAAACAAAAAAACTCTGAATGCATTAAAAAAAGCAAGCATGCAAGGAAACAAATAAATCAAAAGAACAAAACAAAGCAGATTTTATAAAGCAAACAAACAAACAGTGTTGGGCAAGCTACTTGAAAAATGTCGTAAAAGCTACCCACCTGGGAAATGTAGCAAGCTAAGCTAAAAGCTTCTCGGCAAAAGTAGATTAGCTACATCCAAGCAATTTTTTTTGCAATTTTCATTTTTAAATTGAAGCAACTTAAATCCAAGTCAATCATATCTTAGTGACTCTTCATTAATAAATCACACTACATAATGTAGTATCATTAGAACTAATAGTAATTACCACAGTATGCTTTCACCTTTACTACAGTAAGCTATATATATATATATATCTTAACATGTACTTCGCAAAGTATCGTCACGAGGAATCCTGTCTCTCAGTCATCTTTCCATCAAGCAAATTTCTCGTGTTAGCCCACCGACCAGAGCGAGAGGTCGAGGTAACGGACCAAAAAGTTTGTTGTCGACCACCGTAAAACAGGAAGAGGAAGTATTTGTCAATTTCACCATCATATGGATTTACTTTTATCGGCTAGACACCAGCCTCCCAGCTCCATGAATGTCGGTACCATCACTTATTGATCCATGATCAGTAAATGTAGCTTGTGTGGACGCTACTGCGCTACTTGACTAATGAAATGCTATTTGATTTAAAAAGTAGGGACGTTACCGCCACGCTACTGAGAAATGTAGTTAAGCTAGAAATGTCACAACAAACAAACAAACAAACAAACAAACTAAGCAAAACAAAGCAAAAAAAATAAAAATTAAACAAATTAAACAAACAAACAAACAAATCAATAAATAAATTCAGAACTCATTACAACAAAGAAAAAAATAAACAAACAAACAAATAAAGAAATTATTAAATAAATTCAGAACTCATTAAAACATAGAAAAACATAAACAATCAAACAAATAAACAAAACAAAACAAAGCAAAAAAAAGAATTAAACAAACAAGCAAACAAGTCCATAAATAAATTCAGAACTCATAAAAAAAAATAAACAAATAAACAAATAAAACAAAACAAAAAATAAATAAATAAACAAAAAATAAACAAATTAAACAAACAAATCAACAAATAAATTCAGAACTCATTAAAACAAACAAACAAACAAACAAACAAACAAACAAACAAACAAATAAATACATAAATTCAGAATTTATTAAAACAAGCAAGCAGACAAAAAAGGAATAAACAAAATAATGCGGAAACAAATGAACAAACAAACAAAAGAATGTACGAATGAGCTAACAAATAAAGCGCAAACAATAAATGAAGTGAAAAATCTGATGTTTACATCACTATAGATAAATAAAAATTATACCTAAATATATTAAATACGCTGTAATTATTCATTCATTCATTCTTTGGCTTAGTCCCTTCAGGGGTCACCACAGCGGAATACACCACCAAATATTCCGGTATATGTTTTACACAGCAGATGCCCTTTCAACAGCAACCCAGTACTGGAAAACACCCATACACTCTCACATTCACACACACACACACACTGCGGCCAGTTTATTTTACTCAATAGCGCATGTCTTTGAAGTGTGGGGGAAACCAGAGCACCTGTAGGAAACCCACGCCAAGTTTGGCCTTTTTTAGCATAAAAGTCTTCTATTAAAAAATCCATACAAACTATTATACACACACACACACACATACCTACACACACACACACACACACACACAAACACACACACACACACACACGCACACAAACACACATACACAAACACACACACACACACACACACACACACACACGCACGCAATAATGATAATATGACAAATAAAGAATCAATTGTTTTCCTGCTTGAATCCTAATGAGCTGTTTTCTCTTCTGCATTGCTGGATTCGGTGTATCGTGAGCACGAATATATTCTATAGATTTTCCCATAAACACATGAAATAGAGAAGAGCTCACCAGTTAATCACTTACACGCTCTACAAAAACGTGTTTAATTGGAAAGTTATCAAATAACTCAGGACACAGTGTGCCTCCTGAAAGCAGATATTGATTTCAGGTTCCCAGTTCTATTGCACAAATGCCATCTGTAAGAGAGTTTCCCATCAGCGGCCGTCAACGACAATGATGGATCTTTTACAAAGTGGATGACCATTGATCATTACTCAATCATGGAGATGATTCCAGCCTGGAAAACGGCCCTGTCTAAACAGATCATTCATCTTCAGATGTCGCCGCTGTCACATTCTTTACATGCATTATTTACTCATGCTTATTTTATTTTATTTTATTTTATTTTATTTTATTTTATTTTATTTTAT
>CAIGQQ010035257.1:11583306-11597773 GCA_903798035.1 Danio albolineatus | reverse complement strand
TAGTGGATTTGCCATCTGAAACATGCAACAAAACACACCCTAAGTAATATATTTCACATAAGTAAAAATTTAGACAGCGTCTTCTAGAGGATTCTTCACCTGAAACATGCAACAAAGCACACCCCAAGTAATATATTTCAGATTAGCGAAAATGTAGACAGCGCCCTCTAGTGGATTCTCCACCTGAAACATGCAACAAAACACACCGTAGGTAATATATTTCAGATTCCCAAAAACGTAAACAACGCCCTCTACTGGATTTTCCATGTGAAACATGCTACAAAAAACACCCTAAGTAATATATTTCAGATTCGCGAAAATGTATACAGCGCCCTGTGATGGATTTATAATATAAAACGTGCAACGAATCACACCCTGAATAACATATATCAAATTCGCCAAAATGTAGACAGCGCCCTCTAGTGGATTTGTCATCTGAAACGTGCGACAAAACACACCATAACTTATATACAGCAATTAAGATTTGAAGTCGATCAATTTTTTTTTGTTATTTTTTTCCCTTATGATTTCATAATGTATAACTTTTTATATTTTTGAGCATGAAATTTCCCAATAAAAGCCCAAAGCGTCTTCTTTCCAATGATACCTAGTTTGTGTTTGAAGCTTACTGGAGTCAGGAACTGTTACTATTTAAAGTTAGGTAGGTGTAAATCCCCAAAAGTGAGTGCTGGGTAACAGGATAATTGTCCCAAGACAAGAATGAGTGTTGTTCAACAATTTTAGGACAGCTTTGATGAAAAGTTCATCCACTTTAGGTGTTGACTACTGTATTTCAGATTTGCAAAAAAATTAGACAGCTCCCTCTAGTGGATTTGTCATCTCAAAACGTGCAAGGAAACGCACCCAGAATAACGCACTTTAGGTTTTTAAAAAAATGTAGGCTGAGGCATGTATTTCCAATGAGCCTGGGCTGCGCAAAACACATTTCAGGTTGCAGACTTTTTGAATGTGTAGCAGGATAAGAGTTGTTTGTGCTGTGCTGCATATCTGTCTGTGCTGGATCTGATAGCCCAGTTCGCACCTGCTGGGCCAGTCATTCAGTCCTGCCAGACCTGCCACTGCTGCGGGTGTAAATTAAAGATGATTTTGGACTCTGGGTCTAAAATGTCAGACGTCTTGGTGCTTATTCCCTGCTGATCATCAGTAAACCGCTATGGAAGGCTGATTCAGGCTTTTTCTTTGGAACATCATCAGCTTATATGAGCCATTTGAAAGAATCTTCATGCATTAATTGCTATTTCATTGCCAATGTGTGGACGCCTTGTAATTAAACTTGTAAAATAAAACCAGACTAGAATAAAGTTGTCCACGATAAACTACCCATACACTCAAACAATGACTGTTGCTGCTTGTTCAGACTACATATTTAGTATCAGTGGAAACAACACAAATTTTAGACGATGCGAAGGCGCAGTGGGTAGCACTGTCGCCTCACAGCAAGAAGGTCGCTGGTTCGAGCCTCGGCTGGATCCGTTGGCATTTCTGGGTGGAGTTTGCATGCCCTCCCTGTGTTGGCATGTGTTTCCTTTGGGTGCTACGGTTCCAGAGACATGCAGTACAGGTGAATTGGGTAAGCTAAATTGTCTGTGTGTGTCTGAATGAGTGTGTGTGAATGTTTCACAGTAATGGGTTGCAGCTGGAAGGGCATCTGCTGCGTAAAGCATATGCTGAATAAGTTGGCGGTTCATTCCCAGATTAATAAAGGGACTAAGCCGAAAAGAATATTAAAGAATGAATGAAAAAATGCAGGGCGCCACGGTGGCGTAGTGAGTAGCACGTTCACCTCATAGCAAGGTCACTGGTTTAAGCCTCGGCTGGGTTGGTTGGCATTTCTGTGTTGAGTTTGCATGTTCTCCCCGTGGTCGTGTGGGTTTCCTCCAGGTGCTCCGGTTTCCCCCAAAAGTCCAAAGACATGTGGTACAGGTGAATTGGGTTGGCTAAAATTGTCCGCAGTGAACGAGTGTGAATGGGTATGTAAGGATGTTTTCCAGAGATGGGTTGCAGCTGGAAGGGCATCCGCTGCGTAAAACATATGCTGGATAAGTTGGCGGTTCATTCCGCTGTGGCGACCCCAGATTAATAAAGAGACTAAGCCGAAAAGAATGTTAGAATGAAAAAATGTACTATAGGATTTTTAATGAATACTGTACTCCTTTTGAGCCACGCAATAGTAAAGTACTTGAATTAATCTTGTGGTAATTCTTTAGTTGCTGTTACAGAACAACTAGAGAAAAAATAATGACCCAATCCTGTAGTTTTCCACAACCATATGTCATATTACACTACAATAAACAGTTTACATTAATACAAACTAAGGTGTACGCCAATATTAATTACAGTTGATTAGTTCACTAATAGCCAGTTTCTGTGCCTGACGATCGGGTTGTTGATTTACCAGTCAATCTACGTTCCTACTCTCACCTATGGTCATGAGCTCTGGGTCATGCCCGAAAGAACAAGATCTCGGATACAAGCGGCCGAAATGAGTTTCCTTCGCAGGGTGGCAGGGCGCACCCTTAGGGATAGGGTGAGGAGCTCTGTCAGCCGGGAGGGGCTCGGAGTAGAGCCGCTGCTCCTCCACATCGAGAGAAGTCAGCTGATGTGGCTCGGGCATCTGTTTCGGATGCCTCCTGGACGTCTTCCTAGGGAGGTGTTCCAGGCATGTCCCACCGGGAGGAGGCCTCGGGGAAGACCCAGGACACGCTGGAGGGACTATGTCTCTCGGCTGGCCTGGGAACGCCTTGAGATCCCCCCGGAGGAGCTGGAGAAAGTGTCTGGGGGCATGGAAGTCTGGGGTTCTCTCCTAAGACTGCTGTCCCCGCGACCCGGCCCCGGAAAAGCGGAAGAAAATGAATGAATGAATAAATGAATGAATGAATGAATAGTTCACTAATAAATAATTCACTAATACAGTATGCTGTAGCATTTAATAATAAATAGATGTAAATACTGCGGTATATAGTATAGTTGTCAAGCTCACACAAGGAGGACAAGGATGGTTATCTTTAGGGAGATTTGTTCTAAACAATGCAGCTGATGCAGAGAGATGAGGCAGGTAAATGGTGTAGCAGAGGGAGAGCGATCTCACACACAGTGTTACCTGTAGCTCGAATCGTCTACTCACATTAACGGTAACGATGGCTGGGGCAATATGAGACCATCTGATCGTTGCAGGGAGGTTTCACCGTACTCCCAGCTCAAAACGTTTACTGAACTAGCATTATATGCCATTTTTCTAAAATTACAGCTAACTATACACCATCTAATGACTTTCCAAAAACGCCATCTGATGAACTGTGTCAGCATACCGGAAGGTGGATGACAAAATGCGGAAGAGCGAAGTATTAAAAGTGGGCGGAGCGAAATAAGGCCAATAGTGTGTCATTTGGGACGCAGCTTGTGTGTGATGATTGCAGGTGCAGGTAATCAGTAATCGAGTGATTCTTCACGGATGTGGTAAGTGGGGGACGGTGAGGTAGAGCGGTGATTGGAGCCACAGGAACGAGCCGAGGGTGTGACAATAGTACACTTTATTACACTATAGCATGCATCACAAGTCAACACCATTTATATTTCTTTAAATAAAGTGGCATTTGCATTTAAATCAGCATACTATCAGCATACTATCATTTAAATCAGCATACTATCATTTGAAATCAGCATACTATCATCTCAAAAACATTGCAAGAATATGATGCTTTGTTTCCAGTGAAGACTTAGAGAAGCTTGTTCATGTTTTTATCAGCAGCAGGGTGGATTACTGTAACGGCCTCCTCACTGGCCTTCCCAAAAAGACAGTCAGACAGTTGCAGCTCATCCAGAACGCTGCTGCCAGGATTCTGACTAGAACCAGGAAATCAGAGCACATCACACCTGTCCTCAGGTCTCAACACTCCCAGTTACTTTCAGAATAGATTTTAAAGTATTACTACTTGTCTATAAATCACTAAATGGCCTAGGACCTCAATACATTACAGATATGCTCACTGAATACAAACCTAACAGATCACTCAGATCTTTAGGATCATATAAACTAGAAATTCCAAGAGTTCAGTCAAAGCAGGGTGAATCTGCTTTCAGCTATTACGCCCCTCGCTGCTGGAATCAGCTTGCAGAAATGATCAGATGTGCTCCAACATTAGGCACATTCAAATCAAGACTGAAAACACATCTGTTTAGCTGTGCATTTACTGAATGAGCACTGTGCTACGTCCAACAGATCGCCTTATTATGTCTTTCTTTTTCATTCTTTTATAACTTGTTTTAACTCATTTTAATCTGTTTTTATGTTTTTTATTGTTTGTTTTTATTTTCTTATACTTCAATTTTATTTCTGTTTATGTAAAGCACTTTGAATTGCCACTGTGTATGAAATGTGCTATAGAAATAATCTTGCCTTGCCTTTCCTTGCCTTGCCTTTAAAGCAATTTAAATACAACAAAAATGTGGCAAAACCACTAAGGACAATTTTGTGGCAAAATAAATGCATCCTTTCAAATGATCGCTTTGCTGCGGTGCGTTAAAGCACAAGCAGGTGCGTGTGTTCGATTAGCCAGCTTGATCACGTGAAGCCTCGTATGATCACTGGATGCACAAGCAGGTGCGTGTGCTCGATTAGCCGGCTTGATCACGTGAAGTCTCGTACTATCATTGGATGTCATGAAAACAGAGTCACGCAGGAAAACTTTAAACATTTTTCCTTCGATTTTATCTCGGCCCATATTTTTATTACAGATATACAAACAACTAAACAGTTGATTTACAAGGTTTATGCATTTATCAATGAAGGAAATCTACAATTTGAATCATTTACGCATGGTCTTGCAATACGAAATGGATTTGCAGAGTCTAGACTTTGAGAAGCCCTGCACTATGGTATCATTAAAAAAAACCTAAAGTATTTACTAGAAAATTACTATAGTATTTGTTTATGTGGGTATATTTGTCTGTTGAGGTAAGCGACACTGCAAATGTCAATATCAAGTGTAAACAGAGCCAGTATCTCCTATTTCGATACAGTTTACTTTACTTTCTTCTTACACGCATCACAGTTTGCAATATTTTCATTTACATTTAAAGTGTATGAATTCATTTAGTCATATAAAAGGCAATCTTTCAAGATTTCCCAGTTACATTATGACCATTGTTTTTCCTAGAACAACTCAAAAGTGAGCTAATAACAAATGAACCATCTGTCTGTTCCTTTAAAATATGATGGGAAGCGTTCAGTTCCACGACCCGATCAGTCATGCACTAATTGCGATTTGAGGAGTTACATTTAGCTGCATTAGGATCCCTGTGGGCTGGAAGGTTATCAGACCTGTGAAAACACACTTATCGCTCCTGGCCGTTCATTGCCGCTGCTCAAAAACAGAGTTCAAGGTGTGTTATCGCTGATAACGTCCTCAAGCACTCGTCTGGTGTGTCTCTGGTAGTAATATTAATCTTCTGTGCTTAAACTATCTGTGTTACAATATCTTAGTGAGCTGCCAGTATTTGTAGAGTTCAGACACACACACAGAAAACTGCTTTACACATCAACATAAAGTTACATTGTGAGATGACCATAATGATGAAATTACTTTGTTTTTTTGTTTGTTTTGCAGAAGGTTATAGACATAGTTTGTTAGATAAATGAAAAAAAAGCGAGACAAAAATTGCAGTTATCTTACAGGGTGATTCAAAAAGAATACAACGACTTTGAAATTCTGTATTTAAGAAACATGATGGAACCGTGGGTAATTAAACAACGTAAAGAGTACTTAAGAGTACTTTTTTTTTTTAATAGAAAACCAGTTCATAGATGTCTAGCATGACGCGCTCCAGACACTCGAGTGGCATCAACCTGGAAGTTGTGGTATTCTTTATGAATCACCATGTAGTTTATTCTATGATGGGAACCAGAGCAATGTTATAATAGTTTATATGCTTATATGCTTAGTTTTAGTTATTAGACTACAGCGAAATGTAGACTACAGCGAGTAGACCACAGCGAATAGTCCGGACTGCTGAACGAATCATTGGCACTACCCTTCCTACACTTCAAGAACTCTACTCTTCCACAGTGAGTAAAAGGGCTCGCAAAATCACCCTGGACGCCTCGCACCCAGCACACTTCCTGTTTGAACTGTTACCGTCTGGCCGGCGCTACAGAGCACCGAGCACAAAAACGGCCAGACACAGGAAAAGTTTCTTTCCTCAGGCCATCTACCTCATGAACAGTTAAATATTTTCCTAATGTGCAATAAACGTGCAATAATTTCTCATACACACTTGTACACAGCACCTTATAACAATATACAAGGCAATACTTCTCCTTACGCATTTGTACACAGCACCTTACAACCTGTATATTTCTAACAAATCTGTACATACATTTCAACATCCAGATCGTTGGACTGACTGCATCTCTGTTTAATGTCTGTCGTCTTCTTTTCATATTTACTCTTTGGCGTCACTTGTCACTTTATGTACACTGGAAGCTTCTGTAGCCAAAGCAAATTCCTTGTGTGTGGAGCACACTTGGCAATAAAACTGATTCTGATTAGTTTCAGTATTAGTTTAGTTTTTTTTTTTTTGTAAATAAGAATATTAGTTAGGTGCAAGATTCTAAATCATCATAATAAATATTGCATAATAAAAACAGCTATACATTTTTAAACCTGTATTCAGAGGACACACGACCACTACCATCTACTACTACCATTTACCCATCCTCAAATATAAAAACACAACAGCCCACAAGGTAGCCACCTTAAGTACAATATGTGTTCAAGGCTGCTTCAGAGCATGATTTACTTATTTAAATTCCATTACGATTTTCTGTTATGAAATAAACGTACGATTTTTTCACCAGTTTCTCTCATTTAAGCCCTCGGTTTTCCCGCGGTGCAGTTCAAGTTTAGTTCAGTCACAGCAGGCTGTCATGTGTTTGTGTTTGGTTCACTGAATGACGCATGTGCAGTATTATCGGTTCACCGCTTATCAAATTTGATCTCAGTGTAACGTTACAGTTCTAATTACTGAATAAGAATATATAATGGATTATTTAGAGTCAGAGGGGGTATTAAGCTTGTTAAAAAGTAAGTAGTTTGTGGATGATTACTTCCTGGAGACGTGAATCATTTTAAATGATTCAGTTCGATTTGGTGAACTAGTTCCCCGCATTCATCAGAAGTTAACCCCCAAATTGACACAGGTAATAAAAAGATTCAACTTCTGTCATGTTCATGTTGTGAAACACTATCAAAATGTCCAATGTTCATTATATTAGATTTCTGTTTCCAATAGCGATTTCAAAACTTTTAAGTCCTCGGCTATGCAGGGGCTATAATAAATCAGTAATTGAGTGTACATAGTTATGTTAGGAAGTGCAGTCTTGAACTTACAAACAGTCGGCAAGTACCGGAGAACAGATGTAACACATTGATCAAATGTAGTTTTCAGTCACGCTCATGTCAAAGTAATATTCAACTCGTTTAAATCTGCCTTCATTCATTTTTGATCTCAGTCGTGACATAAACACATGATTTATTTCAATGCTTTTAAACATAATAGGTTAACTAATTTCTAATAACTACTTTTTTTTATCTTTCCCATGGTGACAGTCAGTGCTTAATATTTTAGTAGTTATTTTGCAAGATTGTAGTTGAAGTTGTATTCTGACAAAGTCCCTTTAAGTGTTCTGTAGTCTTTGATTCAGATTAAAGTGTAATTTAAAGACTTCACTAGGTAATATTACCTAGGAAAGTTGGAATAAATAGTCAAGTTATTGTATAACTGGTTCAATGTGTAGACAATCAAAAATATAAAGTAATTATTTCTTAAAGGAGGCTAATAAGACCTTGTAATTTTAATAAGAAATTGTTTTAAAAAAAAATTAAACTGCTTTAATTCAAGAAATAAATTGTAAGTAATAAGACTTGTTATGACTCCAGAAGAATTATTTGTTATTTTATAGAAAATACTCTGAAAATCGTTAAACATTATTTCAAATTAATGCAATCAACTGCATCTGTTAAAGTTTACAGGTGTAAAAATGTGCCTTGGTGTACTTGGTGTACTTGAATGTTAAAAATGTGTCCTCCTACAACACAAAGTTACTTGTCAAATGAATGAACATGGAAGATTATTTTGAGTTTAGGTTATTTAATTAGCTTGTTTATGAAGACAGGGCATCAAGGTGGCGCAGTGGGTAGCACAATCGCCTCACAGCAAGAAGGTTGCTGGTTAGAGCCCCGGCGGGGTCAGTTGGCATTTCTGTGTGGAGTTTGCATGTTCTCCCCGTGTTGGTGTGGGTTTCCTCCGGGTGCTCCGGACTCCCCCACAAGTCCCAAGACGTGCTATAGATGAATTGGGTAAGCTGAATTGTCCGTAGCATACGTCTATGAATGAGTGTGTATGGATGTTTGGGCATGGAAGGGCATCCGCTGCTTAAAACTTATGCTGGATAAGTTGGCGGTTCATTCCGCTGTGGTGACCCCAGATTAATAAAGGGACTAAGCCGAACAGAAAATTAATGAATAAATAATAAATTAAGTTTTTTTTTTATATTCACCTTTGTAGAAAAAGGCTTCAATTCATTTTATTTAAAAAAAGCACCATTAAAATACTTCAAATACTTGCTCATGCAGTTTTTAAATCAATTTCATATAATCCTTTGAGTCTCTAGTGTCAATTGTTAGACATTAGAACCACTATTGACACAGTGTATAGTTACGAATCTGTATTTATTAAGTTTCATTTCAGTTAGTGCGCTTCCTTAAAAGATAACTGCCTGTTTAGACTGTAGACAGCAAGGCACTTAGGTTTGGAAGCAGAGCTTATGTCAGGGCTGCAAAATGACAGGTTTTGCAGTGTGTGTATGTGTGTGTGTTTGGTTAGAAATAGCGGTCAGCAGTTTCCGTTGACAAGCATGACAGGCATTTTCAGCTAACTCGTCTCTCAGGGCCGCTTGAGAACACGTTTGTGCATTAGAGCCACTTAAGAGTAACATGCTCCTTCTCCCTCGAGATCAATACTGTCGAAATAGACATCACCTGCTCCTTTTATCATGTGATAATTGCTGATGCTTCCTGCTGAAATATTACACAAGGCTTCTTCCTGAACAGGCAGCTTCAAATGGACTCACACTCACAGACACGCTTTGGATTATTATTTTTTTTAGCTTTTTATCAGACCAAGACATCAGGTGGATAACCTGTACATTTAGAGGTGGGGTTAGACTTCTGACGGATGACGACAAGACATTTAGTATACCAACGGATACAATATAGACATGATATGCACGTCTGTCATAGGTCTAATGTTTGGTGGGAAGATACCACCATGTCAGACTGAAAAAATTAATAAAATAAAATAAAATAAAATAAAATAAAATAAAATAAAATAAAATAAAATAAAATAAAATAAAATAAAATAAAATAAAATAAAATAAAATAAAATAAAATAAAATAAAATAAAATAAAATAAAACAAAATAAAATAAAATAACAAAATAAAAACTAAACTAAACTAAACTAAACTAAAATGAAATAAAATGAAATAATTTCATTAAAAAATTATTAAAAATAAATAAATAAATAATAAATAAAATAAAATAAAATAAAATAAAATAAAATAAAATAAAATAAAATAAAATAAAATAAATTAAAATAAAATAAAATAAAATAAAATAAAATAAAAAAACAAAACAAAACAAAACAAAACAAAACAAAACAAAACAAAACAAAAAACAAAACAAAACAAAACAAAACAAAACAAAACAAAAAACTAAACTAAACTAAACTTAACTAAACTAAAATAAAATAAAATAAAATGAAATAATTTCAGATTGAAAAAATTATTAAAAATAAATAAATAAATAATAAAAATAAATAAAATAAAATAAAATAAAATAAAATTTAAACAAATTAATTTATTCATTGTCCTTCCACTTCATTGTCCCTTATTTATCAGGGGTTGCCACAGTGGAATGAGCTGACAACTATTCTGGCAAATGTTTTACACAGCGGATGCTCTTCCAGCCGCAACCCAGTGCTGGAAAACACCCACATACACTCAGTCACACACACATTCACACACATACACTACGGCCAATTTAGTGTATTAATTTCACCTATAGCGCATATGTTTGAACTGTAGTGGAAACAGGAGCACCCGGAGGAAACCCACGCCAATACGAGCTCCCCAAAGCCAACTGGCCCAGCCGGAACCAGTAACCTTCTTGCTGTAAGGTCACAGTGCTAACCACTGAGCCACTCTGCCAGCCAATTTAAATAAATAAATTATATTATTTGCTACAATGCAACTAACTCCAGAATATATGTAATACATTTGCATCATGCTTAAAGTCCATTGTTCGTTAAAGTCCAACAAAGTTTCTTTGCTAAGGGGTAAATGCCCAGTGAAGCACTCATGAACTGCCATGGAATAGATCCGCAACCCATTTGTCAACAAATCAGGTGATTCCACCATGTCTGTGCAAGAAGATCAACTGCTGGAGATCGCATGTGATATTCGCATATCGTGTTTTTTTCTAGAGTTCATGCAAGTTTGTTATTTCCAATGGTGGCGTGACGCGATCGCTCCTTCCAGGTGCACACAGTTGAATGAATGCCGTATGGAATATACACATTTTGTTAGACTAATTATCTCAGACAAACACAGAACAGACTGCATTGCTTTGTAATTTTTTTCCATAAATAAAACTTGTTTCAGCAATGAAGTGACAGCAATGCTTTGTCAGCTTGTCATCTTCTGAGAAAATGGTTGATGGATACAAATCAATTGCCCCAACCCCTTCCACAACCCCCGCCCTTCCCCTTCCCCGGTGATAGCAGTAAAAATGTCAAGCGTAGACTGGGCTGCAGTGACAAAAATGTTGGGGAAAACTGGTTTAAACCCTCTCCTAAAACAACAGAAAAACAGTAGATGTGCTTAAGATTCAGTGAGTATCAAAACTGAAGTGAAGTTTCACAAACTACTTTCGAGAGGAGCACATGATACTGTAGGATTGACTACAGCTGATCTCTATCGCTTTTCACTAACTAGCCAATCGGATCATTCCAAATTTAATATAAATATCCAGCCCAAACTTCTCATCTTCGTTTTATTCTTCGTCCCTCCTCCTCAATTCTAAGTTCGGGCGACACAGTGGCTCAGTGGCTAGCACTGTTGCCTCACAGCAAGGGGGCCATTGGTTCAAACGCTAGCTGAGCCAGTTGATATTCTCTGTGTGGAGTTTGTATGTTTTCCCCGTGTTCGTGTGGGTTTTCCCCGGGTGCTCCGGTTTCCTTACACACTCAAAAAACATGCAACAAAAGTTACTACCTGAACTACCTGATCTCGTATCCTTCCTAGTGCTTGTTGACCAGGCGGGAGCCTTGAACTCATCTACCTCCGAGCTTAGCGTTCTCTGCCAGGACAGCATGCCAAACCTGCTAAAATAGTCAAGCATTTTCTAAGTGTGAACACTTGAAATCTCTTTTAATAAAAATGATAGCCTTGTGTCCATTCTTAACAACTGATGCAGTGAACAACAACTGCTCTGTCAGGGTTTGGGTGGTAGGAGATGAAGCCAGGACCAAATTGCAGTAAATGAAAACTTATTTATTAAATAAAAGGAAAACAAATTACTTAAACCTTCCCTTGGGGGAAAAACATGGAAAATACACACTTAACTAGACCAGACCTGGCATGACACCTTCCATTATAAATTATCACATTCTCTTCATTACTCAACAAGCACTGAATTAATGACGACCGACCAGCACAGGACAGAATACACAAGGTGAATAAATAGGGAAGACAAGCCAATGAACAGACAGGTGGACAGGTGAAAATAATAATACAAACAGGATAACAAGGTGGGTGGGACAAGACGTTAGACAAGACCACATGGCACAAAACACAAGCCATGTGCTCGCACACAAACAGGACTAGAACAAGCAGCCAATGAGAGGGCTCATTGACCGCGTGCTCACACGAAACAAGGCACAAAAGCACGTGGTTATAAATGTAAACATGAAACCACGTGCTGCACAAAACAAAGCAAGACACAAGCACCTGATAAATAAAGATACCTACCGTGTGCTCACATAAGCGACGAGAATGTTCCCTCCCAGCGCCATCCGCAACCGAAAGCAACTAGGCTGAGACGCTGGGAACGAAACCTTACGCCGCAGACAAAACAAACACAGACACGAGGACCAGAGCGTGCATTCAGGCCACGGCCGGACCTCGTACGCCCGCATCAAACGAGAGCGTGCACAGTCCGAGCGCAACCAGAACTGCGCTCATACAATGACAAGGACAGAAAATGACGAGAAAGAGGTACTCGAACCGAGAAAACTCGAGCCCAGCACAACATATAAACACATGACATGACTAGTGTCTGGACTCTGCCACCAAAAAAAGAATTAACAGGACTGTAGTGGCAGAATCCTGACACTGTTCAGTCGTGTGTATAGAGAAAGTACTCTCATGATGAGACAGAATTGTATATTTCCATTGTTTTTAAATGTAAACTCAGTTGACAGACTAATGTCTTCTGCATCATCTGTTTCAACTTTTGCCCACAGCAGCACTCATTACTGTCAGTTCCAAAGCAGTGGACCAATCACAACAACTCAGAGTCGGGACTAGCATTATGAACTTCTGTATAACAATTTGGCATGACAACGTCAACATGGCAAAACTACTTCTAAAGCAATCCATCTTACGTTTTTTAGACACAAAGAAGCATTCTTTGTGAAAGGCTGGTCAGTTGTTGCACTGATGGGTTTTTTCAGCCTAACAGTGACCCACATCTGGGCCTACTGTATTCATGGTTAGAACCAAATTATGACCACCTTACCTTATGGTGTACCAATACACTGCTAATACGATATAATTGATTTAATTTTATTACATAATTTATGTAATTTAAGGGCAGAATTTTTCCTTGAAACATCCGAATCATGCATAAGAAATTTAAATGAAACAAAAACTTATGAACTTGGATTTTTGTCATACCGTAGGGAAGCCAAATAAAATATTACATTTGACGTGCCAGTAATAAATGACATATTCACACACCATTTTTAGTGAGAAATGCTGAAGGGACACAGGGATGTGATGGCTGGATGATGTGTGGACTCAATGACACAATGACATTTGAAGGAAATGGCTTGGCAGAAAATAAACATGAGGTGAAAAAGCATGCTTGACAGATTTCTTGTTAGAAGAGCAACTTGATCTGACAGTTCAATCAAAATGCTCTGCAATAGTTCAAGAGAATAAGCATTATCTCCCACTGTATCCCACGCCTGTATCATGGCCAGACA
The DNA here is from genome assembly GCA_903798035.1 of Danio albolineatus. NCBI lineage: Eukaryota > Metazoa > Chordata > Actinopteri > Cypriniformes > Danionidae > Danio > Danio albolineatus. The sequence goes on along the minus strand of CAIGQQ010035257.1, from coordinate 11,584,428 downwards.
CCTGCAGTGCGGAGGAAAATGAGTCTACCACCACTAAAGGATAGAAGACGAGCGGGATTTCAGTGTCTGAATATTTGAAGATATGCTTCTGCTACAGCAGATACAGCACAGCTACTTATCAGCATCTTGCACAGACCAGGATGTGTTTAGTCGTTTGCAAGTCAGTACAAAAATGCTGTGGTTAAATGCATGCAGAATTTAGCAAACCAATGATAAAGCAGATTTTTGGAAATGGATGTTTAAAGTAAAGTAAACAATTTTGCATTTTTTTTAAATTGTGTGTGTGTGGTTGGGTGTTTTGCCTTCCGGCATTGTATTCATGGCTCTTAAATCCTTGCTGAGTTCAGTGGCAGTTAGTTCTGTGAGCCAAATGTCCACTAGAATATATATAAAAAATACAGAGAGAGGAAAAACAACTCTTGCTGATGCTTTGACAATGTGAACAACAGCACCTGTAAACTCCATCTGACCTTCACTGCGGTAGAAACCCTCATCATTGAGCAGAGAAACCGACAGATGCTCGATCACCTACTGTTCACTGACTGATGAACTGCATGCAGAAAAAAAAACCAAGAGATTCGGTGAACAGATCAGATTCATTGGCTTTACATTATAAAGGAGTGCAGGGGAAACTGCAGATATCTGAGAGCCAGAAATGCTCACTATTTATTAATAATATATCTACTTATCAGAGTTATGCCAGTGGTTCTCAACAAGACCCAGATTTTATCAAGGACATGACGTGGTGACCCCGACGTGATACCGAAATAGTTTATCATACAAAAGAGTGCTTTGATTTTGACCCTTTAAAATGTTTCCAAGAATTGTTTAGGTCAATTAGTCCATCTATCCATTTGAACCTGCGACCTTGTGGTCACCAGTCCAACTCTTTAACCAATCACAAAATTAAGTATTTTAGTAGATATGTAATAAAAGTATATGTAATAAATGTAATATGTAATAAAAATATGAAGTACTGTATATGTAATAAAAAAGATAAATAAAAGTTAGGCAAATAGTGTTTAAGCATGCTGCAAAAGTGCTTAATTTGACTCTAATAAGTTCTAATAATTTAACTCAAGTGATAAATATTTTGTGAGGGAAAAACCTTCTATATATATA
>CAIGQQ010035257.1:11537092-11555203 GCA_903798035.1 Danio albolineatus | reverse complement strand
GATAGACTGATGGATGGAATAATTAACAAAGCGGATGGATGGATGGATGGATAGAATAACAAAGAAATTGAATGGATGGAATAATCAACAAAGCGGTGTAAGGTCCAGCCAGATAGTCCAAACGCAGTGTCTACTGCTGGATAAAGGCTCTATTGCCTGTTCTTTCTTTCCAGGGCACAATGTTGATTTGCTTCAAGTTTAACTCATATCTGACATCAATTATGATATAAGATGATTTAGAATGTTAATATATTTATTCTCGTTTTATCTGATCCCATTTTATAATTTTAATGACTTTATTAATTTAGTAGTTTATGAGACATTTTAGTATATATCCGAATAATCTTGAACTCCTACCAATTTTCCTAAGTACAACTTAATCAATTCTCAAACAATAACCAGGGGTTAAACTAGGTAATCTATAGCTCCAGTTTCCATGATTAAGACAATCACGTACAACTTAATTAATGCTGAAACATTAATCAGGGGTTAAACTAGGTAATCTATAGTTCTAGTTTCCATGATTAAGACAATCACGGTCAACTTAATTAATGCTTGGAATATTTAATCAGAGGTTAATCCGCCAATACCATATAAGATGTGTTGCCCGTCGGCTTACTACATCCTGATGCATTATAACCTTGGCGCCCCATAGTACTTCTTTACTCTTCTTTACTCATTTATTGTGAACCTATATTACATTACGCCGGCTGTAATGCATTATAAATTCACTAGTTTTGGTCAACGATTAGAGGTTGATGATCAATACTATTTAATAGACAAACAGACAATGCCATTATTTAAATAGTAATCATTTGATTCTTGCAATCATCTACGTACAACTTAGTTAAATTTCAAACGATTTTTAACCAGGGGTTAGGCCGTCAGCACCATTTAAGATGCGCCACCTTTCGGCTTCACATTCATCTTAATGCATTTACTCTGACTTACCGTAGATTTACGACGAATAACATAATTGAAGTCAAAACAACAAGTTGGAATTTCTAGAATCTCCATTTAACATGTGTTATGTTTCGTCTATCATGGAACCTAGTACATTCTTAACTTATCTGAGTAATAATTTCAGAGTAACAAGAATACGTTCAAATATAACAATTTAGTAGTCAGGTAAATGTGTATTATGCCAATTCATTCAGTCAATTCATAAACGATCAATACAAAACATCAAATTCTCAAAGATAAATCCAAGATCAAAAGATGCATTACCTGACTCTGCATATACATAGCGTGAAGCTCTGGAGAGCCTCCCGCTACGGGCCAATTTGGTTACAAAAAGCGTGCCGACCAGCTGGAAGACTGTTACTTAAGTAGTCCAAAACCAAGATATGTGTGGGTGTATGTTGAATAACAATAGGGCATTTACATTCAGTGAGGGTTCCTGAACCCCCCGGTCACACCCTTAGCAGTGGTGCAAAAGATATCTGAAGTCATATAATTATTATTTGGTTATGGCTATTTCTGAGGGAATGAGACCATTGTACCAGTCACACTGAGACATTTCAAATGATATCAAACATGATAGATATAGTCACTTGCATGGATATAGAACAGTTCATGCTTTGAGATGATCATTTTGTGTGAGTTCAGGGAAAAAAGGGGGTGAGATGCTTCACATGTAAATTAAGGGAAGAGAAGGGTGTGAGTATTTGGGTGAAACATAGGTCCCATTGTCCTTTCTCAGCTTGGTAACATGCTTTTCAGTCTCGTGTCTCTCTCTCTTAAATGAGGCATATTTTCATAAATCTTACAGCGAATGGATGGATGAAATAATCAACAAAGATAATGGATGGATAAATGGATTGATGGAATAATTGACAAAGAGCATAAATGGATGAAATAATTCACAAAGTAGATGGATGGATGGATGGATGGATGGATGGATAGATGGATGGAGACATGTATGTATGTATGTATGTATGTATGTATGTATGTATGGATGGATGGATGGATCAATGGATGGATGGATGGATGGATGGATGGAATAATCAACAAAGCAGATGGATGGATGGATTGATGGATGGAAAAAATGACAAAGCTGATGGATGGATGGAAACATGGAATAATTGACAATGGATGGATGGATGGATGGAAACATGGAATAATTGACAATGGATGGATGGATGGAAAAATTGACAAAGCGGATGGATGGATAAATGCATCTGTAAAAGGCAAAGAGAACTTTTCATTCCACACATACATTGATTACCAGCGCAGTTTGTTGAAATCACAGTCAGCGTATACAGTATGTAAACTAATTAATGTTTTCAGAGACTCCAAACCAGCACAAATGAGAGAGAGAGAGAGAGAGAGAGAGAGAGAGAGAGAGAGAGAGAGAGAAACATAGGCAGATACAATTTGTTTAGATACAATTTACACTGAGAAATTGCGAGTAAGTGCCATGCAGCCTACAGTAATTACAAAGAAATGACAAGTAACACACTGAGTTAGAAGAAGAAAGACTGGAGAAGTAATGCACTTGCATTATCTTGAAAAACACACTTCAGTAATGTTGTGGTTTGTTAAGTGAGCTGTTAAAAAAACAAAAAAACAATTAAACATTTTTGACAATTCCTTATATAGAGAAATTATCTTGCTATCTAACTTTTCACCTTCTAGGTATTTAATTCACAGTTCATATCTCAAAATTCTGAGAAAAATAAATATGTTTGTTTTTTTTTTAGACAATTTTGTCAGTATTTGTTGGAACATGTTTGCTGAAAACTGCATTTCAAAGAAACATGTTGAATTCAAAAGACTGAGACTTCTTTTTCTTATAATACAAGCTCATGGATTTATTTGTTTATGAATTATGTAAGGTGTGATTATAAAGATGATTATTTTATAATAGCAGTAGGATGATAAGAGCTGTAATAAGTTGCTATTACAGTACATACTACAGATGAAAGTGAAATGATGAAAGATTTATTTCTTTTTTTTTAGAAATCAGTTCATTCAGGGCATTGATAGGCACCTACTCAAGTACTTGTGGGGAAAATGCATTAGACATTTCTTTAAAATTACAAGGTCATTAAGTTTTTTATGAGTCATAGCTTCACATTTGTTGAATGGTGGAAAGAGTACTGAAAAATAATACTTAGGTAAAAGTACTATCACTTGCCCAAAAATGTAGTGCAAGAAGAGTAAAAGTATCTGTTGTAAAGATTACTCAAGCATGGTAGACCTTTAAAAAGTACTCCAGAGTATTGAGTATTACGCTGTAAAAAGCTGATGCATTTACATCTAACTTGAGGATGTGTGTAAACGTAATATTTAGTTATTGCCCAACAGGCACACAACGTCATAAGACATTGATATTACGTTAGATTTAGGTTGTGATGTCAGGTGACCAAAATTCAATGTCTAGCCAGCGTCTGAGGACAACGTTATTTTGATGTTCAATAATGTCAAATGACGTTGATATTTGGTTAACTTTAGGTTGTGTTAGAAAGTGACCAAAATACAACGTCTAGCCAACATCATAAACCAACGTGATATTAACGTCAAATACTGACATTTATTTATAAGTTATGGCAACCAAAATCCAACCTCTGATAGACGTCATAGTGGTAACATCCACACAACGTCAAGCTGTAACATTAGACATTGATATTTGGTTGATTTTAGGTTGGACATTGGACATTGATGTTGGCCAGATGTTGGGTTCTGACATCAACACAATTTTCATTTCCAAACTAAATCTAGCGTCCCCATGACGTTGGAGAACATCAATCTGACGCCCTGTTGACATCTTGTGCCTGATGAGTGTTTAAGGCCATTTCAGTCATCATACATACGTCAATGCGTGTAAAGATTTTGGACATTTACTTAGACTTTTAATGCTTCCAAACAGTTGCGGCAATTATAAATCCCTCATGTCTTGAGGTAGCTCATTATGAGCGATTTACCTTCTATGTATGATTTGATTGGACAAGAATCACAGGACTGATTTGTCTAATCCCCATAGACACGAAAAAATCAAGTAGTGACTGCAGGTTGAAGGAAAGTAATGGAGTAAAAGTACCAAAAATGTACTCAAGGGAAAGTAAAAGTCCACATTTATAAAACGATTTAGTAAATCACAGTTTCTGAGAAAAACTACTTAATTACTGTAGTCAGCAACCCAGACTCATTCTGAGAATGTAGTCCTGAGTGCGTTTCTGGAGGCCGCGGAATACGTCCGGAATAAATGGATGGAACAATTGACAAAGCGGATGGATAAATGGAGGGAACAATTGACAAAGTGGATGGATAAATGGAGGGAACAATTGACAAAGGGGATGGATGGATGGATGGATGAATGAATGAATGCATGGAATAATTGACAAAGCAGACAAATAGATGGATGGGTAGATAAATGATCAACAAACTGGATGGATGGATGGATGGATGGAACAATTGACAATGGGGATGGATGTATGGATAGATGAATGCATGGAAAAATTGACAAAGCAGACAGATGGATGGGTAGATGAAATGATCAACGAACTGGATGGATGGATGGATGGATGGATGAAACAACTGATAAAGCAGATGGATGGATGGATGGATGGATGAATGGATGGATGGAACAATTGACAAATCGTATGGATGGATGGATGAACGCATGGAATAATTGACAAAGCAGACAGATGGATGGGTAGATGGAATAATCAACAAATCGATAGGATGGATAGATGAATGGAATAATTGACAAAGTGGATGGATGGATGGAATAACTGACCAAGCGGAATGATGAATTTGGGAAATGGGTATTGCAATTCATGAATTCAGAGCAGAAACAAGACATGCCCTGATAGCCCCACCCTAAATGACTGATTGCCCCGCCCTAAAGGAATTACATGTGACCAGGAAGTGAAGAAAGTTGTTTCGAGTGGAAGAGAAAATTATGATATTTCATATCAGTTTAAATTTATGAGAAATTATACACACTGTTATAACAAAACCTGCCACATACACATAAAAATAATAATAAGAAATGTTGATTTCATGGCGAATTAAACATAATATTTTAATTATTCTTATATGACACATTTTAATACTAATATAATAGCTTGACTCGAGTGAACTCTTATTGGAATGCCTTCAAGACTGTAGAGCATTGCTGCTAAATGTGCCCACTTTGCTTATAATTTAGTCTGCAGATAAAAATGAGTGCCGTAGATGCCTATCAACCCCCACACCCAACAAACTGCATCACGTCCTAGAAGAATAAAAAGGAAGCATCTGGTAAATTGACCCTATGAAGTCTGGATCTGGACAAATCGGCCGTGGCCTGACATGAAAGGCATCAAGTGGAGGTCATGTAATAAAGCCTCCATTGGTGCCTTTGATCTGCCAGCAAGCAAATACCCTGCAGGAGGAAGGACACTTTATTCTGTCTTTTTTTATGTCAGTTTTGTGACCACTTATTATTAAGTTTTACTGCCAATCTCATGAAAATCTACTTAGAATGGCGCCCATCGGTTAGACGGTTCACCCCCACCACCACCAAAACGTAATGATGTCTGATGAGAGCTGATGGGAAAACACGTATAAAAGCCGTTCACTAGCTGCCCCACAGACATCATTTGTACCTTGAAAACTTGTATATGACGACACAGTGCAAACAGATGAAGGCATTACACAAAACAACAATTAAATTATAATTTATACATGCACTCAAGGTTATTCTACATTGTGAATATTGCAAAATCAAGTCTGACTTGATGAAAAAAAATGAGATAATACAATTAAAGATTCATTAACACACAAACCTGCTTACAGTATTAAATATTAAATGCAGACTAAATTGTTTGTGCGCGTATGTATGCACAATTACAAGCACGTCCCTGGTTGGGAAAACATTCTTAAGTCAATGAATTAATCATTTTTAAAGTGCCTCGTTACGCCTTTTCATATGTCATTTAAAAGTTCTGGAAAGTTTCAAAGATCAAAGTGCATGAAAAATGTTGCCGTCTCCCAAAAGAAAAAGCTGTCAGTAATTCCAGGCTTACTTCCTGCATAAACAGTGTAACAAATTTGCCTCAGACACTGTAGTTTTAGCTGACACAGGAAGAGTCGGTTTGTGTTATGAAGATGTCGCGATTGTGCCATTTCTAGCAGAACACAGGCACTCAACAGATGAACACACTAGCAAAGATTTGTCCTTTCCCAGTGTCAGCACAGCAACAGATGTCTTGTCAGTAGTCTTTGTACTTTATATCTATGCACTGTTATAATTACTACAGGTAATTCCCCTCAGAAAAGCAATGATCAGTAGCATCTACTACACTGTTTTTGCTGTCTTCAGTAGTTCGTTTTTGCTGATCTGACTTTTGATTTATGATTGTGAAACAATAACTATGCTTCCATCCTTCTTTTTGCCATTTCATTTTCAAGAAAGCTTTTCAAAAATACTAAGGGATAAGCACAAAGATGAACAAAAAAATGATTGTGCATAAGAATTTTGTATAACATAATAATGTGCATAAAATTGCAACCGCTCAATTGACAAATTAATAGGTCCCATTTTTTTTATTAAGTGAACTTTTTTTTTTTTAAATGTGATTATGCATCAACAGGTCATGTGAATGGATAACTAGACCAATCTTATCTCAGAGCACCTCAAATGTATTAATAATTGTATTATACATATACAGTGCTCAACATAAATGAGTACACCCCATTTTGAAAATGGATATTTTTCTCCATTTGCCAGTAAATATAGACAACGTATTTTGGTGCGTTTAAACAATTAGATGTATTAAACAGATACATTTATTAAAATAATATTGTAGTTGTCCTGTCTTCTATGTGTGTTTGTTTTCATCATGTGACCTTCACCATGTGTTCCTTTGTTCTGTTTTCCTGCTACCAGTCATTATGTTCATCAGTGTCACCTGTGTTCATCCCCTGGATGCAATCAGTTCATTCATTCCTTGTGTATTTATACCCCCTAAGTTTAATTCAGTCTTCATCTGGTGTTCTCTATAGTGCTTTGATGTCACCCCTTGTCGTTCCTGTGTCTCCTGTATTCTTAATGTCCTTCCAAGTGAGTGTTTGTAAAAAAATCTTTGTTTTGATAAACTCCTGCGATCCCATGCCTTTCATAACATCTTTTGGGAAATATAAAAAAAAGAAAAAAAAATTAAAGGGGGGCTAATAATTCTGACTTCAACTGTAAATAGAAATTGAAAGATAATACAATTAAATTTCAACCTACAAAATTTCGACAAATCTTTTTTTTTTTTTTTGCTTCTCTTGATTTTTTTTCTATTTTTAAAAGTTGTATTTAATATTTTCCTATAACATATAAATTAGGCTGTACTAGTTTTTGGACTAGTTATTTTATTACATAAGCTCCACCTTTGGCTTCAGTATTGACTAGTCTAATGTGTGTATATACACAAACATAATATTGCATAGCTTCTTATTAAAAATATGAATTTAAAAAATTGATTTGTCAGGGATGTACTTGTATATGATGAGCAATATATTTTCTCAAACATAAGTGACTGCCTCCACTTGTGAAAGAGTCTGTAACTGTATGTGCCGTCTGCTGCTCTGAGGTGCAATGTACTGTATTTAAGAAGAATAAAAAGAGAGATAAAGTGGCTTCCCTGCTTGGGTAAATGTGTGTATTTATTATTCATTTAGCACCAAGGAGCTAGAAAAGAAAATGCTGCTTTATAGGATAAAGTAAGGCTAAGGTAAATTTGCAACTTTCCATGCATACGTAGCTTCTTATAGACAAACTACGCTGTATAAATGCTAGGTTCCACAGAATTGATTTGTGTTGGGACAAGATGAAGGAATTGAGTTAACTTATTAGTTTTCACAAATGTAAGTGGATTGAACATAAAGCAATTAAGTTGTCTCCCCAAAAAACTCTCAAGAATTGTGTTGTTTCAACTCATTTTAAATTGTTATTTTCAGCAAACCACAAGCATAATTTTTTGAGTGACTGACACAGCAAAAAACTCTGTGTACATTTAACTCAATTTGAGTTTAACTTAACACTCCTTGGGTGTACACATGACTCCCTCAATTTTGGAGTTAAAATAACACTTTCTAAAGTGTGAAATTTGTACATTACTCACAGAGTTCATTTTGACACAGTAAGAGTTTACTCTGACATCAAATGGGAGTTTGTGTTACCCTTCAAAGTGTTAGTATATTACATTTGTACATTACTCACTTCATTGAATAACAAATGAATCTAAATGGATTATGCATGTGTATATAAGCTAATGGTTGCAGCTGGAAGGGCATCCGCTGCGTAAAACAAATGCTGGATAAGTTGGCAGTTCATTCCGCTGTGGCGACCCCAGATTAATAAATGGACTAGGCCGAAAAGAAAATGAATGAATGAATATAAGCTAATGAGTGCAGATAGTACACTGCTTCTGATGAGAATTAATTTAGTAAATCTTGTAATTTATTATATCATCAAGACTCATCAAACACTGGTTTGATCGCGGTTTGTCTGAAAGAACAAGTTTGAGTCAAAAAAACTGGACTTCTCATCACTAGTGGGAAATACACTGCATATTGGGGTAAAAGTTACACACTGAAAAAAAACCCCTCTTAAATATACGCTCTTTCACACTCGTGGATTAAAATGTACTCCGGTTTTAACACTAAACAACACCAAAAAAATCACACTTTATATTTAACACTGGATTTTTTGCTGTGGAGAAAACTTTTTTTTTTATAGGACAACTGCATAAAGCTGCTAAAAAACAGCAGACACACTTGGTCCCAGAACCAATCATTTCCGATCTATCGAGAGAATAACAATTATGTATTATTTTAAAGGCACACTTTAGTTACAGTATAACTATTTATTTAACTACTGACTAATATTAATTAATTACACTTACTTTATGGTTGGAGTTAACATGGTTTAGGTTTATGGTAAGTTACATGTAGTTATTCATAATCAATTGTAATTACTAAAGTAAGTCCATGGAACGTGTACCTAAGTCTTCTTAGATTAAAGTATTATCAATAAAACTAATTCAGATGCAACGAGAAAAAAAAAGGTCATACACAAGTAAACAACAGGGTGAGAATGTGGTCAAATCTGAAAACGTGGCAAAAATCAGGTGGCCGGGAGGACTTTTCTTTTTCTGGATTGCTTTGGAGACACGGTCAAAAGACATGCACTAGAGATGAATTGGATGAACTGAGTATGAGTGTGTGTGTGTGTGTGTGAATAAATGTGTACAGGTGTTTCCCAGTACTGGGTTGCAGCTGGAAGGGCATCTGCTGCGTAAAACATATGCTGGCACATTTGGTGGTTCATTCCTGTGGCACCCTCTGATAAATAAGGGACTAAGCTGCAGGAAAATGAATGAAAATGTGATTATGTAACAACAGGTCATGCGAATGGATAACTAGACCAATCTCATCTTATAGCACCTGAATTGTTGTATTTATCATTATAATAATCATTATATTATATTATATTATTCATTCATTCATTTTCTTTTCGGCTTAGTCCCTTTATTAATCCGGGGTCGCCACAATGGAATGAACCGCCAACTTATCCAGCATTTGTTTTACGCAGCGGATGCCCTTCCAGCCACAACCCATCTCTGGGAAACACATTCATACATTCTCATTCATACACATACACTATGGACAATTTAGCTTACCCAATTCACCTGTACCGCATATCTTTGGACTGTGGGGGAAACCGGAGCACCCGGAGGAAACCCACGCAACCACGGGGAGAACATGCAAACTCCACACAGAAATGCCAACTGGCCCAGCCGGGGATCGAACCAGCGACCTTCTTGCTGTGAGGCGAACGTGCTACTCACTACGCCACCGTGGCGCCCCTATATTATATTATATTATATTATATTATATTATATTATATTATATTATATTATATTATATTATATTATATTATTAATTATATTATATGTAATAAAATATTGTAATAATAATTTATCTGCTTACACCAGAGTGAAATGTATTTGTTCTCATAATTACCTGTTAAATCTGTCTTAGACTATTGTTTTCCCAAACATAAGTGACTGCCTCCACTTGTGAAAGAGTCTGTAACTGTATATGCCGTCTGCTGCTCTGAGGTGCAATGTACTGTATTTAAGGAGAATAAAAAGAGAGATAAAGTGGCTTCCCTGCTTGGGTAAATGTATGTATTTATTATTCATATAGCACCAAGGAGCTAGAAAAGAAAATGCATCTTTATAGGATAAAGTAAGGCTAAGGTAAATTTGCAACATTCCATGGATACGTAGCTTCTTATAGACAAACTACGCTGTATAAATGCTGGGTTTCATGGGACAACACGACAACACAAATTGATTATGTGGAACCCAGCATTTTTTGAGTGAAGTGTGAACCGTGTGTACTGTAAAAAATGCTGGGTTCCACGTAATCAATTTGTGTTGGGACTAAATGAAGAAATTAAGTTAACTTTATTAGTTTTTTTTAAATATAAGTGCATTGAACTTAAATTAATTAAGTTGTCTCCAAAAAACCCTCAAGACCTGTGTTGTTTCAGCTCATTTTAAATAAGTAGTTTGAACAAACAGCAAATGTCATTTTTTGATTGAAGTGTGAACCGTGTGTGTACTGTAAAAAAAATGCTGGGTTCCACATGATCAATTTGTGTTGGGACAACATGAAGAAGATAAGTTAACCTATTAGTTTTTACAAATATAAGCTGATAGAACAAAAAAATAAATAAAATTTCACAACTCGACCTGCAACTAGAGGGATGCAGAGTTAGCATTAGCTCTACTGTTAAAGATCTGGGTGTCATATTAGACAGCAATTTAACTTTTGAAAACCATATTTCCCATATCCCAAAAACTGCATTCCTTTATCTGAGAAATATTTCTAAGCTACGAAGTATGCTATCCAGATGCAGAAAAGCTAGTTCATGCTTTTATGACTTCTAGGCTGGATTACTGTAATGCTCTGCTCGCTGGTTGCCCAGCCTCCTCTATTAACAAACTTCAGCTAGTACAAAATGCAGCCGCTAGAGTGCTTACCAGGTTTAGAAAATATGATCATATCACTCCAATTTTATCCTCGTTACACTGGCTGCCTGTTAAGTTTTGTATTGAGTTTAAAATATTACTTCTCACATATAAAGCATTAAATAATCTAACTCCTGTTTATCTAACCAACCTTCTGTCTCGCTACAATCCAACCCGCTCTTTAAGATCTCAAAACTCAGGGCTTCTGGTAGTACCCAGAATAGCAAAGTCAAGTAAAGGGGGTCGAGCCTTCTAATTTATGGCTCCTAAACTCTGGAATAGCCTTCCTGATAATGTCCGAGACTCAGACACACTCTCACAGTTCAAAACTAGATTAAAGACTTCCTAAAGATCTTTTTAGTAAAGCATACACTCAATACATCACTTAGCGGTATGATGCATGAATGTGCTCCACGCATCTCGTTTATATACACTATGAACAGCAGCTACGCTAATTATTCTCTTTGTCCTCTATTTCCAACTGGGGATACCCATCCCAAGGCCCTCAGAGACTATGCAGCGCCACGGATGCGATCCAAGACCCGTGAGGAGACGATTCCAAGGCTCCATAATCCTGGACCTCGTTGTATCCTGAGCAGCTGCTTGGCGGAGTAGCAAGCAAGAGACGGATTCCTGTGACCCTCCAAGGACAGACGAGCCTTGAGTTCTCCAACCTCTGGCGCCTAGACTGCAGCTAGAGCTGCGCACCGATGGATTACTCTTCAGTGTTTGGACTCTAAGTAGTGAATATTAAACAACACTGAACTGAACTGAACTCAAACATTAATAACTAAACTGACATTTTCAATTTACTATAACCTTCTATGTGAAGCTGCTTTGACACAATCTACATTGATTTAATCTACAGCGCTATACAAATAAAGGTGAATTGAATTGAATTGAATTGAATTGAATTAAAATAAAATAAAATAAAATAAAATAAAATAAAATAAAATAAAATAAAATAAAATAAAATAAAATAAAATAAAATAAAATAAAATAAAATAAAATAAAATAAAATAAAATAAAATAAACAATTCGGTTGCCCCCGTCATTGTTCAGTTGCAAACATCATTATTTGAGTGACTGAGAAAACTTTTTTTTTAGGACAACTGTAAAAAGCTGCTGAAAAACAGCAGATACACTAGGTCCCAGAACTAATCCTTTCAGATCCAACAAGAAAAGAACAATTATTATTTATTTCACAGGGAAGCTTTAGTTACAGTGTTAACTGTTCATTTAACTACTGACTAATATTAATTAATCAAACTTACTTTAAGGTTGGAGTTAGAACATGGGTTAGGTTTATGGTAATTAGAATTTAATTCAATTCAATTCACCTTTATTTGTATAGCGCTTTTACAATGTAGATTGTGTCAAAGCAGCTTCACATAGAAATTTTAGTAAATTAGTAAATTGAAAGTGGCAGTCCAGTTTTTAGTGTTGGAGTTCAGTTCAGTTCAGTGTTGTTTAATATTCACTACTTAGAGTTTAAACACTTAACCCTTTCGCCTTTGTTTATTCCAGATATTCAACTATTTATCAAAAACAAGGCATCGTTTGATAGCTATGACACTCTAGTTTCATGTTTCGAACTTGTTTTTCAAATCTGTGAACCAGTTAGGAAAGGGTTAAATCAAGTCCCGAAGAACAGACATTTAAGAGTAATCCAATTACATGTAGTTATTCATACTTAATTGTAATTACTAAAGTAAGTGCATGGAACATGTGTTTCGGTGCTTTTAAAAACTATCGTTTGGGTTTAGAGAAGGACGAGGGTGGGTCAGTTGATCGGGCAGTCTGCCAGTCAGTCACTCAACAGCGTCCTCTGGTGGATTTACGTGAGAATAGCAGGCCCCTCCGAGAATAATTTGAGATCTTAAAAAGTGCACACAGGGCCTCTGGTGGATTTGCAAAAACAAAAATTGCAAAAAAAGTACCTCCTGGGATTTATTTGGCGCTCTTTAAAAATGTATGTAGGGGTACGTTTTCAGAACGAGCCTCGGATGGGTTTGTTACATGTAATTATGCATAATTATTTGTAGTTAAATTAATTTGTAATTAATAATTAAAGTAAATGCATGGAACATGTGTACCTTAGTCACCTTAATTTAAAGTATTATCAAAAGAACTAATTCAGACCCAACAAGAAAAGTTGTACAGTGCCCTAATGTACAGTTAGGCTTTATTTTAAGGGGATGTAACAATTAATTTAACTGCTGAGTGATAATAATTAATTAGACATATGGTTGGGGTTAGATGTTAATTGTAATTAATAACATACTGTACTGTAAGTGCATGGAACGTGTCTACCTAAGTAACTTTAAATTAAAGTGTTACCAAAAAAAACTAATGCTGCAATGAAGAATTTACCATGTTTTTGACCATGGATGGATGTAAAATTATGGCTGGAAATGCTGAAGCTAAATAAGAAAGTTTTGAATAGAGGCTCAATAGAAAGCATAAAAGAGGCTCATTCAATCTGTGATGGAACACAGTGGCGGTGGCAGAGATTTACGGCCAGACCTTTCATGGATGCCGGACTTTACGCGAGGTGGCCCGAGGCAGGCGGAAAAATAAGACTGACCTTTTCCCAGGCCGCTACACTGGGATAAGTTCACAGGCTTCAGTGTTTGGAGCAGAACAGGAGAGGGAGAGCTGGAGAACTTCAAAATCTACAAACACTTAAGAAAAGCCTGCACTTGAAAGGCAAGAGACCGAAGAGGGAAAACAGAAGATGATAAGAAGCTGTTAGGGGGTTTTGACTTTCATATACTGTGCCAAAGTGTAGTTTCAGAAAAACACAGTGCCAGTAAAACCAGTCAGAAATGAACAATGGTGGAAAGTAAATAGTTATTTTTAACTTGAGTACTATATTTAGAATCAGATCTAATTTTTATTCATCAAGTGTGTGCAAACCTACCATGGATTTTTTAAAATTCATTCTCCTTCAGCTTAGTTCTTTATTTATCAGGGGTTACCACAGTGAAATGAACCACCAACTATATCGGCATTTGTTTAATGCAGTGGATGCCCTTCCAGCCGCAACCCAGTACTGGTAAACACCCATACACTTGCATTTAGACTCATAAACTACGCCAAGTTTTGTTACCTTAATTACCTATAGCGCATGTCTTTAGGAAATCCACGCCAACATGGGAAGAACATTCAAACTACACACAGAAATGCCAACTGGCCCAGCCAGGACTCGAACCAGCGACCTTCTTGCTGTGAGGTGACAGTGCTAACCACTGTGCCGCCCATGGATTTTTTTTTTTTTTTTGTAAAAATCAAATAAAATTACTTTTATTGACATTTTTGATTGTCAAAAAGTGATATATTGCCTGGGTTGGTGCTGTAAATTACAGTAAACGAAGTGGCTGAAAGTAAGCATTTGTTTACAGACCTAATTATTTAGATATTATTTCTTATAGAATATATTGGTTCAAAAATACTAAAACGACAATAAAAGTCACTTTGTTTGTTCGGCAAAGTTGATTTTTCAGCATCTAAAGTCAGCAGAGCTGAGATGAAAGTCCCATAATAACGTAAATAAACAGAAATAAACATGTGAATCATGAAATAAATTAATCTGTTTATTCTTGTTATTTTTTTGTGTATTTGTAAAAGCTATTAGTGAATGATGCATTTTGGAAGTAAAGTTGAACATTTACCTGAAAAATAAAGATATTTTTCAGAATAAGTGCTTTTAATGTTTTAATATCATGTTTTAATATCATCAGTTACAACGACTACCCTGTTTTTGCTTTCTTCAGTGGTTTGTTTTTGCTGTTCCGACTATTATTTTCTGATTGTGAAATAGCAACTATGTTTCCATCAAGCAACATTCATTCATCCATTCATTTTTTCTTCGGCTTAGTCCATTTATTCACCATAGTGTATTCACATACACTATAGCCAATTTAGTATACCCAATTCACCTTTAGCACAAGTGTTTGGACTGTGGTGGAAAATGGAGCACCCGGAGGAAACCCATGCCAACATGGGGAGAGCATGCAAACTCCTCCACAGAAAGGCCAACTGACCCAGCAGGGACTCGAACCAGTGACCTCTTCTTTCTGTGAGGTGACAGTGCTAAACACTGAGCCACCATGCCACCCATGGATTTAAATAAATAAAATTACTTTTATTGACATTTTTAATTGTTACATAAGTGATATACTGCCTGGGTTGGTGGTAAAAAAAGTGGCTTAAAGTATGCATTTGTTTACAGACCCAATTATGTATATATTATCTCTTAAACAATATATTGGTAAATACATACTAAAATGACAAATAAAAGACACTTTGTTAAACTGCAAAGTTGAATTTTCAGCATCTAAAGTCAGCAGAGCTGAGATAAAAGTCCCATTATAACGCAAACAAACATGTGAATCATGAAATAAATTAATTTGTTTATTCTTGTTAGTTTTTTCAGTGTATTAGTAGAAGCTATTAGTGAATGATGCATTTTGGAAGTAAAGTTGAACATTTATCTATAAAATAAAAGAAATATTTCAGAATAAGTGCTTTTAATGTTTTAATATAATGTTTTAATTATGTTTTAATATCATCAGTTTTATCGACTACCCTGTTTTTGCTGTCTTCAGTAGTTTGTTTTTGCTGTTCCAACTTTTATTTGCTGATTGTGAAATAGCAACTATGTTTCCATCCAGCAACATTCATTCATTCATTTTTCTTCAGCTTGGTCCCTTTATTCATCACAGTGTATTCACATCTGCTATGGCCAATTTAGTTTACCCAATACTCCTTCACAGAAATGCCAACTGACCCAGCAGGGACTCGAACCAGCGACCTCTTCTTGCTGTGAGGCGACAGTGCTAACCACTGAGCCACCGTTTCACCAATGGATTTAAATAAATAAATAAATAACTAAAATGACTTTTATTGACATTTTTAATTGTTACAAAAGGGAAATACTGCCTGGGTTGGTGGTAAAAAAGTGGCTGAAAGTAAGCATTTGTTTACAGACCCATTATTTATATATTATTTATTACATAATATGTTAGTTAAAAAAAATACTAAAATGACAACAAAAGTTTCTTTGTTAAACTACAAAGTTGAATTTTCAGCATCTAAAGTCAGCAGAGCTGAGATAAAAGTCCCACTATAATGCAAACAAACATGTGAATCATGAAATAAATTAATCTTTTTATTCTTGTTATTTTTTTCAGTGTATTAGTAGAAGCTATTAGTGAATGATGCATTTTGGAAGTAAAGTTGAACATTTATCTATAAAATAAAAGAAATATTTCAGAATAAGTGCGTTTAATGTTTTAATATCATGTTTTAATAATGTTTTAATATCATCAGTTTCATCGACTACCATGTTTTTGCTGTCTTCAGTAGTTTGTTTTTGCTGTTCGGACTTTTATTTTCCGATTGTGAAATAGCAACTATGTTTCCATCCAGCAACATTTATTTATTTTTCTTCGGCTTAGTCCCTTTATTCACCATAGTGTATTCACATACGCTTTGGCTAATTTAGTTTAGCCAATTAAACTTTAGCAAATGTGTTTGGACTGTGGGGAAGCACCCGGAGGAAACCCATGCCAACACAGGGAGAACATGCAAACAGAAATACCAACTGACCCAGCGAGGACTCAAACCAGTGACGTCTCCGTGCTGTGAGGCGACAGTGCTAACCACTGTGCCACCCCTAACAAAAGAACAAATTAGCCTTATTATTTCCTCAAATAACTGTCATTCTTTAGGGAAAACTGCTAGAGATCTTAACTTGACTCAGAGACCAAAGAGAATGAAAAAATACAAAGATGTTCCCTCAAATCATGCCAAAACATAGATCAATACCACTCGTTTTGTGTAAACAAGACCTCCAACTCTCTGTGCTATCAAAGCTACACGGCGAGATCCCAAATAAAGATCTATTGTCTCTCCTCGCCGCGATGCGAAGGCTTTCTCAGAGTCAGACGGAGCTTGTTAAGTCAGACACATTTGTAAAAATTTGCTGTGAAACTGACAGACAGATGAGAAGGTGTTCAGACGCTGCTCATTGGCCTGTCATACGGTATTATAAAGCAGGAGAAACTGACAAAAATGGCTTTTCTGAACTTAGATTTTACACTGAAGTGATTTTTAAATGTACCGTACCAGTGTTGATATCGGTGTTAATTTCAATTCAGTTCAAATAAAATAAAGCTAAAATGTTGTTGACTACTTATATTTCTTATACCTATATTAAATCAATACTAAATCACTAGAAATAGAAACTTTCACAGTAAAATTAAATTGAAAATAATAAAGCAGAAAAAATAATTCTATATATACAGTTGAAGTCATAATTATTAACCCCCTGTTTATTTTTTCCCCCAATTTCTGTTTAATGGAAACAAGATTTATACAACATATTTATAAACATAATAGTTTTAATAGTCATAATAGTCATCTCTAATGACTGATTTATTTATTTATTTATTTATTTAATTATTTATTTATTATTATCTATTCTGATTCTGATTTTATCTTTGCCATGATCACAGTAAATAATATTTTACTAGATATTTGCCACAGTGACACTTCTATGCAATTAAAGGCTTAACTAGGCTAATTAGGTTAATAATGCAGGTTAGGGTAATTAGGCAAGTTATTGTATAATGATGGTTTGTTCTGTCGACTATCGAAAAAATATAGTTTAAAGGGTCCAATAATTTGGACCTTAAAATGGACTTTAAAAAATTAAAAAAATTGCTTTTATCCTTGCCGAATATAACAAATAAGACTTTCTCCAGAAGAAAAAATATTATCAGACATACATGTACTGTGAAAGTTTCCTTGCTCTGTCAAATATTCAAATACCCAAAGCGGGGCTAATAATTCTGACTTCAACTGTATGTTTTAAAACTAATATAATTTCCCAGTGCCAGGTGGGAGGGCATTCGCTATGAAAAAAATATGCTGGAATAGTTGGTGGTTCATTCCGCTGTGGCGACCCCTGCTAAATAAGGGACTAAGCCGAAGGTAGATGAATGAATGAATGAATGAATGAATGGAAATGTATTATAATAGCAAAAAACATTTATCTTATCTAAAAATAACCAAAATGACCAAATAT
>CAIGQQ010035257.1:11456972-11473349 GCA_903798035.1 Danio albolineatus | reverse complement strand
AATAAAATAAAATAAAATAAAATAAAATAAAATAAAATAAAATAAAATAAAATAAAATAAAATAAATAACACTAAATAAAATAAAATAAGATAAAACAAAAAATTAAATTAAATAAAATTAAATTAAATTAAAAAATACAATAAAATAAATAAATATAAATGATATATTTTTTATTGACTCAGGTAACTGGACTACCAAGATTAGAAATGTTTACTTGGTATATAAATACTTAATGCAACATAATGCAATGCAATGATAAAATAAAAAAAATAAAAATAAATAAATAAAATAAATAAAATAAAATAAAAAAATAAAATTAAATAAAATTAAATAAAATTAAATAAAAAATAAAATTAAATAAAAATTATTAAATAATTTTAAATTAAACATAAATAAATAAATAAATAAATAAATAAATAAATAAATAAATAAATAAATAAATAAATAAATAAATGAAATAAAATAAAATAAAATAAATATTTTTATTGAAGGTTTACTTGGTATAATAAAGCTTACAACTAAAACAAACAACTAAAGCAGTGGATTTCTTTCACTGTGGATCTTTAACTTCACTCATTAATTAATCAATCAATCACAAAGCTTTCAGGATAAGACATTTTTACTCCACAATGCAATACAATAACATAAAATGAAATGAATGAGATGGTACTGGGTCATTGATAAAAGCAATTCCACAGGAAATAATAAAATACGATTAATTTGATTAAATTAGATTTTACTGGATTGTTTACCTAATTAATTGTCCAGTCATGATATTGTTATAAAATGATATTCTTGTAAAGATGATAAAGACGATGAATTTCAGTGATGAAGATTTTTGCTGAACTACAATGTAACATCTCATATTACTCTAAATAGTAAAGTGAAAAATTTTGAACAGATCCTCTTTGTTTTTCTATTCACAACAATTTAATCAGTGACATCACAGATCATCCATTCAGATTCTGTCAGTCACATCAGTTACTAGATTCATCAGAATGTGACAGATGTGTTTTGACAGCAAATAGCAAGTGGCAGAATGTGTTTTCACAGTGAATGCGCTTTATCTTGGGTAATGTGTAAATGATCGAATGTGGCATCTGTAACTCAGTTCAACTCTTCAAGTGTTTTAGTATTACTCTGTTTTGAAGGATTTTCAAATATGCAATTAAATCAATAATTCAGAGCATTTGCATTAAAACCTGTAAATTATAAGAAATAAATTTCAAATGTCATTATTGATTGACATTAACAAACAGATAACATTGCATTCAGTTTCTACCGAAATCAAGGACTCCCAATGGCAAACGTAAACTAAAATAAAACATAATAATAATAATAATAATAATCATAATAATCATAATAATCATAATAATAATAATAATAATAATAACAATAATATAATTTTTGATTGCCTTGACTCAATTTAAAAATTAAAAGATATTAGTTAAAAAAAATATTACCTTTACAGAAATCAAGGAAATGATCTCAGATATTTCCTTAAAAAATAAAAAAATAAAAAAATATATATATACATATACTTGTTTGATTAAACATTTAAGTTTTTTTTATAATTTTTTTTTTACTTGGAATAAAATATTTACTTGTTATAATAAATTTACAGATATCAAGGACTCCTAATAGCACAAGTCATCTTTAAAAAATAATAATAATAATAAAAAATTGATAAAAAAAATAAAAACAAAATAAAATAAAATAAAATAAAATAAAAGCAAGATATAACATATCATAACGTATTGATTAGGTATCATAATGTACTATAAGAAATTGTAACGTCTCATAACATATCATAACGTAATGTAACAACTCAAACGCTATATTTTTGATTCCTTTGACTGGGCATCATTAATAAATGGATAGCATTGTATTAAATTTCTACAGAAAAGTCTACTTTTAAAATAAAATAAAATAATATAAAATAAAATAAAATAAGATAAAATAAAATAAAATAAAATAAAATAAAATAAAATAAAATAAAATAAAATAAAATAAAATAAAATAAAATAAATTGGCCCCTTTGACTGGATTATAAAAATGCAACGCAACATGTTTCATAACGTATTGTTTAATTATCTTAATTTATTGTAACATATTGTAATGTGTTGTAGCGTTACGTAACATGTCATAAAGTGACATAACAATAAATCAATAAATGTCATATTTTTGACTCCTTTGACTGGACTTTCAAGTTACGAATTGTTTACCTGTTATAAAAACAAAACAAACGTTCAGATGTCTAAAGTGTTTGATAATTTATTTATTTATTTTTTACAAAGTATTAAAACAACCAAGCATTTTAGAGAGTATAGCATTTGTAATGCAATTGCTCTGTCAAGTCAAAACACCTAACCTGGCACCCTAATAGTCAATTAATGACGACTAATGAGTCAGCATAAAGATCTACTGCACCTATTGTTCATTTAGCATTACATTGCATTGAATGTTGCATATTTATCCTGACTCTTTATTTGAACTGTCAAGTTTGTATAAAAATGCAATTCAGCTCAGTGTAATCCTAGAGTATTGTACCGCTTTAAATTGTGCACTTTCTCATGTCTGTAATTTCTAGGGTGCCAATCAAAGTTGATTCTATTCAGCCAGACTTGTGCTTATTGTTTTAAACTCCAGATTTTGCACATAATCAATAGTAATATCTGGCATGACCGGCTAATGTGAGCTGTTCTTTCGGTGTTTTGATCAGTCCTGGTCTCCTAGTGGGCTGCAGATGAATGCTGATCTGATGGTGGGCTACTCTTTGCCATAATGAGACATTGATTTTGTGCTGGACAAGTGTAAAAATCCATCCAGACTGCTAATCAGACTCCAGCTCTGAGGATTTGGGGCAAAAACAGGTGGGCTGAATGACATCTTCATGAGCAAATCAATTTACATTCCTGCCACTGCTAAGCGTTTAATTGGACATATATGATTTAATGAGCATCGCCTTCCTATTGGATAAGAATAATAATGATTCTCAGAGTAAAAACTGACCTCGTGGATTGCATCTGTTGAGATTTTACAATAAATTAAAGCCAGAATGAATGAATTAATGCACAACTAAATTAATGATTGAAGGAATGAATGAACAAATAAATAAATAAATGAATGTATGAATGAATCCACGGATGAATGAATGCAAGAATTAATAAATGAACGAATAAATGAATGAATAAATTAATGTATGAACGAACGATTGAATAAATGCATGAATGAATGAACTTTAACCTTTTTAGTATTGCTTTTAATCAATGAGGTTTTGTCATTTTTCTACGTTTTGTCAATCTGTGTTTTGGTTTATGTTTCTCTATTGTGGTTTGATTCTTTCTGTAAGCACTTTGAGTCTGAGAAAAGCACATTTTTTATTTTTATTTTTTATTACAAATGAATGAATGCACAGATGAATTAATTAATAATATAATGAATGCATCCACAAATGAATGAATGAATGCAAGAATGAATGCAAAAATTAATAAACGAATGAATGAATGAATGAACAACAGAATGAATGAATGAATCCACAAATTAATGCAAGAATGAATGAATGAACGAATGCACGAATGAGTGAACAAATTAAATGAATGAAAGAATAAATAATTGAATGAATGAATGAATGAATGAATCCACAATTGAATGAATGAATGAATGAATGCACAAATGAATGAATGCACAAATAAATGAGCAAATTAATGAACGAGAGTGACATGGTAGTGCTGTCGCCTCACAGCAAGAAGGTCGCTGGTTCGAGCCTCGGCTGGGCCAGTTGGCATTTCTGTGTGGAGTTTGCATGTTCTCCCCGTGGTTGCGTGGGTTTCCTCCGGGTGCTCCGATTTCCCCACAAGTCCAAAGATATGCGGTACAGGTGAATTGGGTGAGGCTAAATTGTCCATAGTGTATGTGTGTGAATGAGAATGTATGGATGTTTCCCAGAGATGGGTTGCGGCTGGAAGGGCATCCGCTGCGTAAAACAAATGATGGATAAGGTGGCGGTTCATTCCACTATGGGGACCCCGGATTAATAAAGGGACTAGGAAAATGAATGAATGAATGAAAGAATGAATGAATGAATGAATGCACAAATTAATACACCAATGAGTAAATGGATGAATGAATAACAGAATGAATAAATCCACTGATGCATGAATGAATGAATGCATGAAGCAATAAATCAATGATTGCATGAATGAAGGAATGAAGGAATGAATGCAATAATAAATGAAGGAATGAATGAATGAATCCACAAATGCATGAATGAATGAATAATAAAATGAATGAATCCACAAATCCATGAATGAATGAATAATAGAATGAATGAATCCACAAACGCACGAATATATGAATGCAAGATTAAATGAATCCATGAATGAATGAATAAATGCACAAATGACTGAACAAATGAATGGATGCACAAATGAATGAAAGAATGCACAAATGAAGGAAGAAATAAATGAATGCATGGATGAATGAACAAACAAACGAACAAACAACAAATGAGTGAATGAATAAATTAATGCTCAAATGAATGAATGAATGAACGAAATGAAATGAGTACTTTTTAAACTAAACTAGTTATTGATAAACAGGGGAAAGAAAATTAAGGGCAGACTTTCTTACATGGAACAAAAATAAAGCTTTTATTGCACTTATTTATTTACTTTTTTTGTATTTTTTTTTTATTTTTTGTAAAAAAGTCTGGTCTAATCAATAACCCATGCATTCTGAATAAAGCAACGTTCATGAATAACAAATAATGCCTCCATTATTATGTATGTTTTTTTTGTTTTTGTTTGTTTTTTTGCTTCAGTTATCTATCAATTTCAAAAAAGCAATGAATCGGTCCATCATTCTGCGTTTAGTTTCCCATCCGAAACAGTTTCTACAAACAGCAGATCAAATTTACAGACAAAGATTGGTCTCTGCAGGTCTCAAAAACAACCCAGCTGCTTTAACACAAAAGCTTTGTGAGTTTGTTTTTTAACAGTTAGCCTGGAAATTGAACTTGACCTATAATTATTTTGGTGCCCACTTGATAGACTCTGCCAGTGCTGCTTTTCTTTTATTAAACCGTCATTGGAAGAGAACAAAACAACGGGGAAATAAAGTCAGCATGCATCGAATCTTAAACGTGCTCAGGCAACACATTTATTTCCTCCGAGTCTGTCAAACAGTGCACATCTTTCTTCAGTCCCAATGCTCTATTTCTGGAGACGCCATCAGTCAGACCCTCAAAAGGCATGATGTGCTCGTCATCTAAACGTGAATGGAATCTGAGGCCGAGAATGGAAGAAATGTTTAATTGCGGAAGGTTCAATTAGGGTTCAGATATGTCGAATGGTTGTGCGTCTCTGAAATGACATGAAGAAATGAAGAAACGAGGACGTACATCATCTTCAGGCTTCAGGTCACCGAGGAAACAAGGTCTTTACTGATCAATACAGCAATAACAAGAAAGACTTTCCTATCCATCATGTCGCTTCACATACAATCTGCTAATGTTCAAGGGCTCAGGGTGAAATATTTCCTGCTGGATTCCATCTATGAAAACTTTAGGGAAAAAGTGCACATATATAAAATTGCCCGTTTTCCTATATTCCTATATACTGTATTCCTGTATATTATATGTACCAGTGATGTGTGGTGAGGTTTGTGGCTGGTGAGGCACTGAATCTTATAAAGTCAAAAGTCAGATTTACAAACATATCTACCTGATATATTTGTAAACTACCTATTGTGTTTCATATACTGTCTCCTATCAGCATTCTTTCTACCAGAAAGTGCGAGGAGTCAAGCTTAAAATATAATGCAACAAAAACTAAGGACTAGATTATTGATTTTAGGAAAAATCATACAGCAGCTGACGTGACTAATATTAGGGGTCAAAAAGTAGAATGTGTGGAGAGCTACAAATATTTGGGTACCATTATTGACCGTTCTTTAAACTTTGAGGCAAACTGTGATGCTGTGTGCAAGAAGGGGCATCAGCGCAATAATGAAATAAAACAAAAGGACAAAACAAACTACCACGAGAGGGGAAACATTAATAAAAAGGCAAAATCAAACTTTACAGGGCTGGCAGGAAAAAAGCAGGGCTGGAAAGGGCTCGACACAACATGACAGGTACATATTAGTCGACGAACTGGCACAGGACAGCAGACATGAGGAGAATATAAAGCAGAAATAATTAACAAACAAACAGGTGAACATGAACATTAAAAAGGAGGGTGGGGCTAGATAACAGATGGGAGAGCACGTGACACAAGCCATGCGCTCACATAAAACGAGACAAGAACACTCAGCCAAGAGAGAACTCATTAACTGCGTGTTCAAAACAGACAACGGAAACACACGGCTACCATGTAAACACAGGGCCACGTGCTTAGACAAACGCAAAACACAAGCACATGATAAAATGAAACGCGCTGATGATGCGCTCACACACGCAGTGTGCATGTTTCAACCCAGCGCCACCCGAAACCGAAACCAACTAGACTTAGACGCTGGGAATGAAACAGCACGCCGCAGACAGACGAACACCTAGGACGAGAACGCACAATCGCGGACACGCCCAGACCCCACGCGCCCGTATCAAGCGGGAGCACGCACGGTCCAAGCGTGCCCACAATTGGCACTCATACAGAGACACAATGACAACACACAGGACAAGACAGAGCTAGTGTCTGGACTCTGCCACCAAAACAAGAATTAACAAGACTGGAGTGGCAGAACCCTGACAGGGTAGAGAATATTAAAATACAATAAATGGGAAATGTAATAAATAATATAAATAATTCTCATGAATGTTGACCTTATTCTTCAATGGGGAAGTGTTCCAGTTTTTGTGAATGTTTTAGAACTTCCGATTCAGTTGTCTATGGTAGAAATGACTGGGAATAATAAAATGCAGAAAATGGTCAAACTACTCGCTCTACAAACAAGTGTTTGACTATCACTTTGCAGACAAAATAGAATAATATAATAAGAAGATTTCTGTTTGCAACTTCAAGCAGCAGAATGAGCTGTTTTTGACCTCTAAAAAATACTGGAAGTGAACGTAACTCTCGAACTAAAAAAAATTCAAATAGCTGTGTCCGCTTGTACACATAGAATAAGGTGAATAATTATTTGTCAATGCATAAAGCATCAGATTGACAGTATTTACAACTTAACAACACTAATTCGCCTGGTTTTACCCTGCCGCTGTTACACAGTCTGCGGGCCTTTAAGACACGAATGTGAAAGTGCTGATGACCTGTCAAATCAAATAAGCAGGGCTGTTTCCAGGGATTCGCTGTGATTGTTTCACCATTATCGAGATGCTAATTGACCCTACAGACAGACTGTCAGCTGTAAAACCTGAAGAGCTTTTCAAAACACTTCACTGTCAGAGGCAGTAAATCCACAAAGACGCTCAAGCACAGGTCCTCTTACACCACGCTGGCCCTTTTTTCAACGCTAAAACACTCTAAACTCTGTATCTACAGCTTTTTCAAACATATGAGCCGTTGTTTGAGCAAAACCATCACATTCTGACGTACAGTTGAAGTCAAAATTATAATTATATGGCCTCCTGTTAATTTCTTTCAATATTTCCCAAAATATGCTTTACAGAGTAAGGAATTTTTCACAGTAATTCCTATAATGTTTTTTTTTTCTTTTGGAGAAAGTTTTATATGTTTTATTTCAGCTAGAATGAAAGCAGTTTTAATTTTTTTATAAACCTTTTTATGGTCACTATTATTAGCCCCCTTAGCAATATTTTATTTTCGATCGCCTACAAAACAAACCACTGTTATACAATTACCTGCCTAATCAACCTAGTTAAGTCTTTAAAATGCACTTTAAGCTGAAAACTAGTATCTTAAAAATATCTAGTAAAATATTATTTACTGTCATCATAGCAAAAATGTAAAAAAAAAAACGTTATTAGAAATGAGATATTAAAACTATTATGTTTAAAAATGTGTTAAAAAAAACTTCTCTCCTTTAAACAGTAATTGGGGGATAGATACAGGGGGGAGGGTAATAATTCAGAAGGCCTAATAATTCTGACTTCAAATGTATGTAGCACTGTGGTCCTGCAAGACACCTTCTTCCACTGTATTGACTTTATTCTTCAATGTGGAAGTGCACTCATTTTTGAAATTGTTTTAGAACTTTCAATTCAGTTGCCTATGGGAGAAATGGCTAGGAAAAATAAACGGCAGAAAACGGTCAAACTACTCACTCTACAAACAAGTGTTTGCATGATTATACAGACAAAGCAGAATAATATAAATATAAGAAAAAAAATATCAGTTTGCAACATCAAGCAGCAGCAGAACGAGTTGTTTTAAATGTCTAAAAATGAATGGAAGTGAATGAGACCGTAAGTTTCAAGCAAAAAAGATTTGAATGGCTGCGCCTGCTCGCACATGGAGATTAAGGTGAATAGCTTAATGACAATAAACTGGATGCATAACTGTGTGTCACAAGTTGTAATTAGTAGCACTGGTGTTCCTCAAGGAACAGTTTTAGCTCCATATTTATAAACATTCTATACATCAGATTTTCAATATAGCTCCAAAAATTGTCATCTACAGAAGTTTTCCGATGACTCTGCAATTGTCGGTTACATAAAGGATGAGAGTGAGTATAGGTTACTTTTAAAAATTGTTGCGGACTGGTGTGAAACAAATAGTCTTAAATTAAATACGAATAAGACCGAAGAAATGATTGTTGGTTTTAGTAGACATCCACCAAAAGAGGTGCCAGTGATTATACAGCAGTCAGCAATTGAGATAGTCTCATCATATAAGAACCTGGGTGTATATCTGAACAACAAGCTCGATTGGTCTGAAAATACAATTCAGGTGTATAAGAAGGGTCAGAGTCGCATTCATTTATTAAGACGACTGAGGTCCTTTAGTGTGTGTCAGACACTGTTAAAAAGTTTTTATGATTCTCTGGTGTCTGCTGTGATTCTGTATGCTGTAACCTGCTGGGGAGGGGGACTGTTGGAGAGGGAGAAAAACTAATTAAATAAGCTTATAAAAAGGGCAAGTTCTGTTGTGGGGTGTGCACTACCCACTATAGAAGAGATTGCACATGATCGAATGATGGACAAATTTGTCAGTATGATGAACCACGATAATCACCCTCTTTTTCATACAGGCCAAGCCCGTGCAAGCTCTTTTAGTGCAAGATTAATTTAACGTTGGTGTCACGGAGAAAGATACAGGAAGTCATTTTTACCAACAGTGATCAGATTATATAACCAAAATCATAGTAGATGAATTGTGCTGAGTTGTAATAGTTGTATGGACAAGTGTTTACTCGTTGTTTTTGGAACTAAGGTGTGCAGTATGTATGTAATTTTATAATTGTTTTTATATATATGTAACTTATTTTATTTATTTTTAGTATGGAAAGCTGCTGTGACATGAATTTCCCTTTGGGATTAATAAAGTCAACAAACAATAAAGCTCAACTTGACTTGAATTGTGACTGAATTTAGTGCCAGATTTGAGCACATTTGATTGTGAGAGAGTGGTTTTATAATTGTGAAGAGTTGAAATACTGCACACCCGTCTCTCGACTAACTTTAAAAACACTGCACATCAGTATCGACACAACATAATTTCTTAAATTACAAATGAAATATAAATACAAAAAAATATGAAAACTAAACATTTAATTTTGTTAGCTCACATTGCTAGTTTGGACTGAACTGTCCACTGTAGTGTGTCCACTGTCATATCGGGGTGATAGAAACACAATAAGTCTCTCTTTTTTATTTATTTTTTATTTCCTGATGTTAAAATAGAATCCAAATCACTCCTATTTCCCCGCCCACCGAATTGATTGACAGCCGCGTATTAACATGTCTCCACAGTAACACATAGACAGGACGTGCACAAAGCAACCAGGATTAAAAGATCTGTTCAGCTCTCTGTGATCATCTGCACCTCAAGAATGAGTTTTACAACTTTAAAACGTTTTAAAAACAACACATATTTGTAATGGTCAGTAAAATCACTGCAATTCATCACCACAGCCGCATGTCAATTCTGGTTTGTAGACATTAAATCAGGTTTATTTTGTACATTAACATAACGGATGTCTATACAGCAGTGGATATTAACCTGTATCCTGTCACATTTGCCATGCAAAAAAAGTGCAAAGCTAAATGTGTGTGTGTGTGCACACTGTGGGGCGTGGGTGCAAACTTTACAAGTGCAAACTTAATAATGACATTGTCTGTGATTCATCATAGCAGAAAGGCTTGAATTAACTTTACAACAAATACATCAAATAACCATTGGGAAAGTTATTACTTTAGTAAGGAAGATCTGCTTCATTCATGTCTGTCACTGAGCTTTTTATATATGTGAGACACAACAGGTGAAGGCTATACCCATCAGAGAGATCTGGCTCTGACATGAATGTGAGAACCATGGGCGGGGAGAACTAACTCATTTGCATTAAAGAGATACACGCAACAAAAACAGTTCAAATTTCCCAGATTTAAAAAGGCATAATAAATACTCTGACGGGTGTTTTGAGTTGAAACTTTACAGACACATCCTGAAGACACAAAATACTTATAATAAATCTTGAAAAGGAGGTAAAACAGGTGCTCTTTAAATTCTCAGATGAGGTCTGTCTGAGGTATTGGACCCTTTTAACTGTAATTTTTGACAACAAACAGAAATAGTGAGTAGGAGGCGTCTGTTTGGTTGTAATAACTCTCCCCAAACCCTTTTCCCTATGTTTCTGAATGAAAAGCCTACTTTTCTACATCCAATCAGCTCGCAGTAGAAAAAACAATAAGCCACGCCCAATGTTTTCTCATTTAATATTCAGTTTATCTAGGAACTACGTCACAATACAACACTACAACAATGAACAAAAACGGCTGCAGGTTCCGGATCATCCAGACTTTAAAATTCAATAATTTCCCCTCAGCCTGCCATTTAGCATTGGTTCAATTTCAGCTTTAGTGGATGTGATTACCTGCAACAATTAGTCATCTTCAAAGAGACCCTGTTTCACTTTTCTCAGTCTCCGTTTGATAGCTTCAACTAAAAAAAAAGAAAAAAGAAAAAAGCAAACTTTGAGCTGTATTTGGTGGCTTATTTTTAAGCGAGGTTTTGATTATCTCTGCTTTCTCTCATGAGCGAGATGTCAGCACGACAGCAAACAAGTTAATTAAGAGAGTGCGAATGTCCAGGCGGAATTAAACGTCTTCAGATGGAAAGAAAAGACAGTATGACAGAGAGAAAATGAGGAGAGGGATTGTAGTGTCTACGGGGGATGAATCGCAAACTATTAACTGCAGGTATATCAGTCTGCCACTCTATAAAGTGTTTGTCTCTGTCTCGCTGCCAGGTCATGGTGGAATACAGTATGGCATGCAGATATGAAGTTCTGAAAATAACATTACTTTTGTGATATAAAATTTGATCATAATACAAAGGGTCCAACAACTGCGTGGACCCCAGTAAAAAAAGACAGCGGTTTTCAACGGCTCATTAAAGTAATCAGTTTGTTTCATAAAACAAAATAAATAAGATGGAAAGTAAATAAATTAATTAATAAACATTTCTATACTATGGAATGAATGAATGAATAAGTGAATAAGTGTTTAAATAAATAAATAAATAAATAAATAAATAAATAAATAAACATTGCTAGATCATGAAACAAACAAACAAACAAACAAACAAATGTCTACCTAAAATAAATAAATACATAAACATTTCTACATCACAAAATAAGTAAAAAAACAAGCAAATAAATAAATAAATGAATAAATAGTTATGTCAACATCATATAAATAAATAAATAAATAAAAATAAATAAATAAATGTACAAATAGATAAATTAACAAATAAATAAGTAAAGTTAGAAAGTAAATAAAGAAATTAAATAAATGAATATATATATACGTCTACATGACACAAATAAATAAATAAATAAATAAATAAATAAATAAAACAAACAAACATACCAAGATCATAAAAAAAAACAAATACATAAAATAAATCAATATGTCTACCTCAAAATAAATACGTTTCTACATTATGGAATAAGTAAACAAACAAACAAACAAACAAACAAACAAACAAACAAACAAACAAATAAATGAATAAATAAATAAATAAATAAATAAATAAACATTTCTAGATCATGAAATAAACAAATAAGTAAATATCTACCTCAAACATTTCTACATCATGAAATAAGTAAACAAACAAACAAACAAACAAACGAATAATTATGTTTACATCACATAAATAACAAACATTTCTAGATTATAAAATAAACAAAGAAAAAAATAAATACATAATTATATCTACCCTAAATAAATAAATAAATAAATAAATAAATAAATAAATAAATAAATAAATAAATAAATAAATAAATAAATAAACAAACAAACAAACATGAATGAACAAACATTTTTACATCATGGAAAAAGTAAACAAACAAATAAATAAATAAATAAATAAACAAGTCTACCTCAAATAAAAAAAAATAAAAATTAAAAATAAACAATTAAACATTGAGGAATAAGTAAACAAACAAACAAACAAGCTCATAAATAAATAAATAAATAAATAAATAAATAAATAAATATTTCTACATAAATACATCAACATTTAAAAATCACATTTAGGTGTCCACATAAAACGAAATGTTTTAATAGGACTTTAATGAAATGTGTAGGCATTTGTATATCAAAAGATTAAAATATTAAAATTAAATAATTGCAATAAATCCATATACTTTCCCGTATTTTCATTTTCCAAAAATGCATTATTTCTCCACTTGCCACCTCTAAAGTCAGACCTGCTAACATATCAGTAAACCATTTTACTGGACCATTATTCAGAAAACTAACTCACTATCTGATTGAAACTAAACCTAAAAACACATCTTCCCTATTGCAACCTAAAATAATGATTTTGAAAACAAAGCTTATGTCTTTGTCCGTTTGTCAGCCCACATACTGTACAGTGCATAGCAGAAATATATGGATCAGTGGCAATAATGGTGTTCCCACTGTGACAAGACTTCAGGTAATGACAACATCCACCAATTTGCCTTCAATTTGGGTGTCTGTAATGATCTGCCAAAAGACATAGTGAACCCAAACAGAGACAGATTATTCTGTGCTGATGCCAGACAACAAAGATTGTAAAAACACAAGAGGGTATTTTCAATTCGGTTATGACACTGAGCCGGCCAAGTCGTTGTATGTCATAAGCTCAGAACAGCATTCATGCAACTTAAAGAGGCAAAGAAAATACTGGAATTGAGGTTTAAGGCTATAAGAACACAACATGTTTTTCGTGAATTCCCACACTGCTTTAAGGGATCTAAATTGCAAGATGAGCCCTGTTTATTCTGCATCAAGGCGATTCCGGAGGCTCTGGCATCCAGCGAAATCATCGGGGCAAAATCAGATATAGCCAGTTTCCCCTGCAGTAACACTTGGAGAGAAACGACAGATTTAGTTTAATGGAGTACTAGAATGAAACAGGCCTCGCAATAAATGCAACAAAATAACACTTTATTGGAAGTGTGAGCGGCTGTAGACAATTACTGCAACTCTCCTGCTGAATCAAGAACTTTAAAGGCTCTCACTTAAGGTGGTATTTATAGAACAAGAAAAAAAACGAGATTCTCTTAAGGGTTGCTAATTTTGTTTTGGAGGCACAATACAGAAGGTTTACATTTATCTAAAGGGAAGAAATAAAACCTATAGACGTTCTGATGAAGGTTTTTTGTAGAACTGATCTGAGTCAGGGGCGCCACGGTGGTCGAGTGGTTAGCACGTTCGCCTCACAGCAAGAAGGTCGCTGGTTCGATCCCCGGCTGGGCCAGTTGGCATTTCTGTGTGGAGTTTGCATGTTCTCCCCGTGGTTGCGTGGGTTTCCTCCGGGTGCTCCGGTTTCCCCCACAGTCCAAAGACATGCGGTACAGGTGAATTGGGTAAGCTAAATTGTCCATAGTGTACGTGTGTGAATGTGTGTGTATGTATGGATGTGTTTCCCAGAGATGGGTTGTGGCTGGAAGGGCATCCGCTGCGTAAAACAAATGCCGGATAAGTTGGCGGTTCATTCCGCTGTGGCGACCCCGGATTAATAAAGGGACTAAGCCGAAAAGAAAATGAATGAATGAATGATCTGAGTCATTTAAAGTCAAATCAAAATGTTTGTTTATTTTGCTAGCGCATGTTGTTATTTCAGGGTGGCAAGGTGGCTTAGTGGTTAGCATTGTCACTTCAGAGCAAGAAGGTCACAGGTTCAAGTCCCGGCTGGGCCAGTTCGTCACCTTGGAATTATGAAGTTGCACTTGCGTACTGAATGATTTTGAGATATTGACAGTGGTGGAAAGAGTACTGAGAAATCGCACTCAAGTAAAGTACCATTACTTGCCCAAAAATGTAGTTCACATAGAGTAAAAGTATCTGTAGTAAATATTACTCAAAGTATGAGTAAAAAGTAGACCTTATAAAAGTACTTGAGAGTAGTGAGTAGTGAGTATTACACTGTGAAAAGTTGATGTGTTTACAGAATGTTACGTTTACACATCCCTACACAAACAACATGTGGTGTATTTACAGTAGGGATCTTCCTATTTTCGTTCGTTCCTTCCGACCTTCCTTCAATTATTTGTTTGTTCCCTCCTTCCTTCGTTCACTTGTTCATTCATTCATATTTTTGTTCCATCCTACATTAGGTCATTTTGTTACTACATTCGTTTGTTCATTCATTTCTTCCTTCCTTAGTTTGTTCAGTCCTTCCTTGAATTCTTTCTTCATTTGTTTGGTCCTTCCTTCTTTCCTCCCTTCATTTGTTCGCTCATTCTTTCTTTCATATTTTTGTTCCTTCCTTCATTAGGTCCTTTGTTCATTTGTTCGTTCGTTCGTTCCTTCTTTCCTTTCTTAGTTTGTTCAGTGCTTCCTTGAATTCCTCCCTCATTTGTTTGGGCCTTCCTTCTTTCCTCACTTCAATTGTTCGCTCATTCTTTCTTTCATATTTTTGTTCCTTCCTACATTAGGTCCTTTTGTTACTACATTTGTTTGTTTGTTCCTTCCTTCCTTCCTTAGTTTGTTTAGTCCTTTCTTGAATTCTTCCTTCATTAGTTTGGTCCTTCCTTCTTTCCTCCCTTCATTTGTTCGCTTATTTTTTCCTTCATATTTTTGTTTCTTCCTTCATTAGGTCCTTTGTTCATTCTTTCGTGCGTTCCTTCTTTCCTTCCTTAGTTTGTTCAGTCTTTCCTTGAATTATTCCTTCATTCGTTTGGTCCTTCCTTCTTTCCTCCCTTCATTTGTTCGCTCATTCTTTCTTTCAAATTTTTGTTCCTTCCTTCATTAGGTCCTTTGTTCAATCGCTCGTTCATTCCTGCTTTCTTCCTTAGTTTGCTCAGTCCTTCCTTGAATCCTTCCTTCATTTATTTGGTTCTTTGATCCTTCCTTCCTATCCTTGTTCGGTCCTTCCTTTTATTTGGCCCCTCCTTCCATTCTTCATTTGTTCCATGTAGTGATTGTTTAAGGCTGTTTGGTGATTTCAGTCATCATACAGTCGACATCCATCATTTTCAGTGATAAACAGTCTCTGGATCATTGCGTGTAAAGATTTTGACATTTTAATGTTTCCAAAAGGTTTGCTGCATTTATAAAGCGCCCATGTCTTGAGGTTGTTCAGTATGATGCGATTTACTTTCTATGTGAGATTTAATTGAGCTGGAATCACAGGACTGATCTTTCTACTTTAGACAATGACCACGGACAAGAAAGAAATAAAGTAGTGACTGCAGGTTGAAGGAAAGTAGTGGAGTAAAAGTACCAATACTGCACTAAAAATTCTTGAGAAAAAACTTCTAAATTATAGTAATTTGAGTATTTGTAATTAGTTACATTACACCACAGGATATTGAGCTTCAAAGTTTTTGCTTTCCATAGCAAACAGTATGTGTGTAACATTAGTTTATTTTAAATAAAAAGTCTTAAAATTTAAACAACTTATAAAAAACATCCCATAATGTCAGTAAGTTGTCAATTAACAAGAACATGTCAATAACTCAATTTTGACAAAAAGGATAGAACTTTATAATTCTAAGGTGACTTGTTGGCATTTCTGTGCAGAGTTTGCATGTTCACCCCATGTTGGTGTGGGTGCATTGGTTTCACCCACAGTCCAAAGACATGCGCTTTAGGTAAATTGTATAAACTAAATTGTCGGTGTAATTAAAGTTGCAACAGATTTAGCTAATTTACTATAATAATAATAATAATAATAATGATAATAATAATAATGATAATAATAATAATAATAATAGTAATAATAATAATAGTAATAATAATAATA
>CAIGQQ010035257.1:11430408-11441972 GCA_903798035.1 Danio albolineatus | reverse complement strand
ATATATATATATATATATATATATATGTGTGTGTGTGTGTGTGTACACTTTCTTTTTCCTGAATGTATTGATAACAATATTGTTGAGTTTTTCTATTATTATTCAAGCAAACAGAATTGCAGCACAATTTTTTGCTGTACGCTCCCATCCACTGGACAGGAGGTTTACCCAGCTATGACGTCCATCACATTTAATAACCATTTTAGCAATTTTAGCATTGATCCTCACTCGAAGTGCGGCTCACGCATACGTCAACAAGTGCATGGAAAAAAAATAATCAAAAAAATCACACTCACTATACTTGTATGCACGCCGATATCTGTTTACTCAGACTGTGGATTAAAGCTAATAACATTGTAAATAATCAATCGCTTCACTTCATTAGAGCTCAGTGTATCATCAAGATCCACAGGGACTGATTTGGATTGGTTTGTATGTGCTTATTAGAATCTCAATAACAGGTGACCATTGCCAAATGCTTTTCTTACTTGGAGTTTTTGCACTGTTTCTAGTCCAAATGTTTTAAACAATGTTTTAAATCAAGATATATTGTTTTCAGATATAGTAAATCCAATTATATTAAACTAGTAGCATGCAGGTGGGGTTAGTAAAATAACCTCGTTTCAAACAGAAAACAAGGCTATTTTACTTACCACAATGGCAGACTGTGCCATATATGCTTCTATCACATACAAGTCCATATTGGGATTTCACATACATAAAACATATGTCATATATGCAACTTGTGTTGTTAAATATGACAAAAATGGCATTTATTATATATTTTTTTTTTTACAGTTTTAGCATTTTTTTTTTATTACTCACTGGCATTTTAACACAAATAGCTTTTTCCTGACTTGTGAGCAGCCACAATGCAACTTGTCTTAACCACAACAGTCCACAAACCAAAAGAAGAGAGCTTCTGTTATTCACCTGTTGAAATGATTAAAATGAAATAAATACAATTTCCTAATATAAAATAAAATTTCCTAATGCATCAGGGTAATTAGGGAATGGTATAGTACTTTGAATTTTCCCATAGACTGGGGTGAGAATTGGATAAGAATAGTTTTGGACACGCCACCTTTTAGTTAAATATTAATAGAAGACACTTTATTTTATGTATGTGTGTATGTATGTATGTATGTATGTATGTATGTATGTATGTATGTATGTATCTATTTATTTATTTATTTGTTTATTTATTTATTTTTACAATGATGCCTAAATTTCTAAAAATGAAAAACTAAACTTACTAGTTGTATAAAAGTAACTTTAACTCAGAATTTGCCCAACATAGGCTTATTCTGAAAACGTAGCCCTATTTACGTTTCTGGAGATCGCAAATTATGTAGCCAGAAGTACATATGCTTGAATTTCATCTTTAAAAGGCACGCTGTAGGGCGGTATAATGCCTGATTACTTACCTGCGTATGGATGGCGTTCCTGCTGTTACCAGTTTGTCCAGTGGCTCACGGCATACATCGGTAGATTTGAGACGCAGAGCTTGACCACAACGACAGGGTTTGAGTCGGCTGATGAACAGTTCCTAAAAGCTGGTAAGACAAAAACAAAGACAAAATATAAAATAAACAAGTAAATAACAGGGTGAGCAAAACTCGGGGATTTCTTTTTCTGTATTGGGTCGATTGGGTTAAGGGAAGTGGGTGGGCGGGTCAATCTGTGCTTTTTAAAACACTATCGGTTGGATTTAGAGAAGGGGAAGGGTGGGTGTTTCGGTCGGTTGCTCAGTCAGTCAACAGCAGCCTCTGGTAGATTTATGCGAGAACAGCAGGCACCAATGGCACTCGCGAGAGAAATTTTAGATCTCAAAAAGCATACACAGCAGCCTCTTGTGGATTTGCGAAAACAAAAACTGCAAAAAAATACCTCCTGGGACATATCTGCCACTCTCCAGAACTGTATACAGTGCTACGTTTTCAGAATGAGCCCCGGTTGAATTTGCCACGTGTATGAATAACTTTAGGCTTAATCGTATAAGTGGCATTCTAATATGAAGTAGTATGCCACATATATAAATTGCTTATATTGCCATGGTAATGGGGTGAAATTATCTTGTTTTCACTTTGAAATAAACAGACACAAGATCTTAAAACTGGACAGAGAGGGTTGTTTTCATCAAACGAAATAAAAACGGCAATCTGGACTCACACCAAACAAACTACCCTGACAGACACTCACCAACAATTGTACAACAATGCCACAATTTACAACTGCAGTTAGAGCACAGCAAAAAAATCAGTGTACATTTAACTCAACTTGAGTTTAACTTAACACTCCTTGGGTGTATATATGACTCCCTCCATTTTGAAGTTATAATAACACTTTCTAAAGTGTGTACATTACTCACTGAGTTCATTTTAACACAGTAAGTTTATTCTTACTGGTTATATCAAACTGGTTGATGTAAGTTGATGTGTATATAAGCTAATAAGTGCATGAACTGCTTCTGATGAGAATTAATTTATTATATCTTATAACTTATTGCATCATCAAGACTCGTAAAACATACTGGTTTGATCACTGTTTGTCCGAAAGAACCGGTTTGAGTAAAAAAAACTGGACTTCCCATCACTAGTGGGAACCACACTGCATATAGGATTAAAAGTTTAACACACACACACACATGAAAAAACTCGTAAATATACGCTCTTTCACACTCGTGGATTGAAATGTACTCTGGGTTTTAACACTGAACAACACCAAAAAAGTCACACTGTGTATTTAACACCGGAATTTTTGCTGTGAGGAATCATGCAAGAATATACTAGTATTTACCAGCAAATGTATAAATACATGTGTTCTATTAACATTACAGATAAAAATCACATAAATCATTATGAAAATGACACATCAAATGACACATCTACATAAAACGAACTGCTCTTTGTACTGTACAATGAATATGTGCAATCATTAATATTAAATGGGGTCCTCAAATGTACATGAAATGAACACATTATTTGATTAAAACACCGTCATTACATCTGCCAGTCCGGATCCCCTCTGCATCTCATAAATATACATAATTATAAACACAGTAACTGAAAACAACACCTTTGTCAGAAAAGCAAAAGCAAACACCATCTGTCTTCGATAATAATTAGCTCTGTCATTCTCTACAATAACAGCTGATGGTGAAAACTTTCAGAATCGCAAGGTAAACAGTCTGGATAACGAAAACAGGTCAGTGTGAGAAGGGCTGAAACTGGAGGCCTGTTGTGTAGGAATGGGGTGAGGATGTGAAGAGATGAAAGGGTGGGATCAACCTGTGGGAATGACATTTGGAAAACAAGCTCGGAGATGAAGGTTTTGTCAGGATACAGTCACCTACACATTGATTCACTGTATGAGCAGACTGTTGTGGTTGATGTTTTTTTTTTTTTTTTTTTTTTTTTTTTTAAACAGTCCTTTCTAGAAAATGTCAAACATTTGAGATGTCATCAAGAGTTTTCTAGTGACCTGCTGTGAGGATTTGTTCCTTTCTTTTTTTCCTGATTGAGACAGACTCTGATCATAGCCATAAAATGTTGGGACAAATGTTGTCTTGTGTTTTATTTTTATTTTTTTTGCCTTCTATCTCTTAAGGCTCGTCACGCCGGGGCGCTTTTCGTTTGCGTTTATCGTCTGCTTTTTTTGAGACGTTTTTCAGCATTCAAGCCCAAGCGATTTTCTCTGGCGTCGAGCAGCAGAGCATGCAAAATCACTCCTTGACATTAGATGGCGCACACGGTGGCGCCAAGCTTCTGACACCCACTTGTTACACAGAAGAAGAAAAGAGGAAGTTTACACGCTTGTTGTTGCGATCGACAAAGCATGGATGGTTCAAGTAGCATCTCTAGCGATGAAGAAATGATTATTGTTCACCAGTGTAATAAGCAGCTCCACGTTCATATTGCCTCTGGGCATCTGCGCTCGCATTGACAGTTTTACGCTTGAGTGCCTCCAAGGGGTGTTTACTGTAACTTCAGCAGCTTCGTACACATGAACAAAAGTCGCAATCTGATTGGTGGAGAAGGTTTTGACGTGGGGCGTCAAAAAAAAAAAA
The DNA here is from genome assembly GCA_903798035.1 of Danio albolineatus. Classification (NCBI taxonomy): domain Eukaryota; kingdom Metazoa; phylum Chordata; class Actinopteri; order Cypriniformes; family Danionidae; genus Danio; species Danio albolineatus. The sequence continues at coordinate 11,437,903 of CAIGQQ010035257.1, read as the reverse complement.
AACGAGCAAGAGGCGTTTCTTTTAAAATGACGCTTTTATGCCTGGCGTTTTGCGTGTTGGTGTGCACAATCACATTGGCGCCCTTTATTTAGTCACGAGGCGTCAAGCGTCGACCGCAAACGCGAGCAAAAAATGTCTCGGTGTGCACAGGCCTTTACTCAGTATTCATTTTTCATCCTGGAGCTCAAACAATAGAGTGGGGCAATATCAATAGCAAGTCATGGCTTCCATTTTCAAGAATGAAAGAATAAGTTATTGTTACATGTCTATGTATGTATTTATTTATTTATTTATGCTCTTTTGTTGCCCTCTAGTGTTTTGTTGCTATTTTTGCTTTTGATTTGAGTAGATTCCTTTCACACCTGTGGATCATTGACTGCTGGCATTATAAGGGCTCATTCTGCAGCACTTCGGTGACGGGGAAATTGAGCGGCCGTCCAGACGCGGAGTTGTGCTCCATCCAGTGTTTAGCCTTTGTTTGTGGTTTCTCCCTACACTTTGTTTATTTATGGTTAATTTGTTAATAAAACCCTAGACCGATCCATTGGTGTTTTTCCCTCATTTGATGTTGTGACCGTAGTCGTAACAGTTATACACTAACAATAATGTATAATTTGTATAACTACGGTGAAAAATCTACTTTTCAAGCTGTTTGGACAGACATATGTGTAGGTATAGATATATTGGGGTGATATAAACACACCCAGTCCATATTTTTCAATTTAACAACAGAAAAACGGCGCACCAATTAGAGCGGTTTTGAGACCGACTGCAACTTGACGTAGGAGTGCCGTCCCCCGCCCACCGAATTGATTGTCAGCTGCGTATTAACATGTCTCCGTAGATAATCATATCAACAAGACAGGACGTGCGCAAAGCAACCGGGAATAAAAGATCTGTTCAGTTCGCTGTGATCATCAATCATCATCAAATGTGATCAAGAGTGAGTTTCACAAGTTTAACACGTGTTTAAAACAGTGCATGTTTGTGATGAACTACAGCGATTCACTTCAGCTTTACTTCATCACCGCAGCAACGTGTCAGGACAATTATAAAAGAAGATGCTTTAATCTCGGTTTGTTGACGTTAAATCAGGTTTATTTTGTACATTAACATAGCAGATATCCATACAGCAGTGGATATTAACCTGTATCCTGCCACATTTGCTTGCAAAAAGAGTGCAAAGCTAAACGTGCGCGCTGTCTGTGTGTCTGTATATCTGTGTGTGTGCGTGAAATTTGTAACAACATTGTGTGTGACTCATTGCTGCAACTCCACAACAAACACATCAAACAATCATTGGTAAAGTTCTTACTGTAGTATTTCTCACAAACGTTACATGAGATCTGCTTCCTTTATGTCTGTCTGTTGTCTGATGAAGCCGAGGGCGGAGATTGAGGCACGCTGACAGGCATGTGGGAACGGAGGGCGGGGAGGACTAGCCTTAAAGGCCCAGTACACAAAAACAGCAACAAGCTGTTTAGAGCAATAATACACAAACTTCAGCCAGCTATAATATATAATCTGATGGGTGTTTTGAGCTGAAACTTTACATACACATTCTGGGGACACAAAGACTTAAATCTAGAAAAAGGGGTAAAATAGGTGCCCTTAAAATAAAAAATAGTTGAGGTCCATTTTCAAAAGTTAGCATTCTTATGCAATTCTTGTGTAAACGAATAGCATAAACATAAGCAGCTGCTTAAATATACTCATTAATGTGCATGGATTGTATTACACTTAAGATCAGTTTACTTACGGTATCTTAATGAAGAAGTATTGGATCAGTTTTTCTATTAATAAATAAATAAATAAGCATTGCTTTCATTTAAAAATAAGCCACTGTGTCACTATGCTGACACATTTGTAGCTCCACCCTCTTTTGAAAAGACAGGAAATCTCATATGAATTTAAAGCGACAGTTGTCAAAACAAGCACATTTTGGATCAAAGTCTAAAAGGATCAGTTTCAAAGAGTTATAAATAATTATCTGTGAAGTATTTTGAGCATAAACTTTGAACACACACACTCTAGGTCAGTGTTTCTCAACTGGTGGGTCGCGACCCAAAAGTGGGTCGCGGAGTGTGTGGTCAAAAAAAACAACAAAAGTTTAAATTTTAACTTGTTTTGCGTATACCGGACTTTTATTTTGAAATGCGCGCACGACAACCGATCCCTTTGGAATCGACGTGGAAAGCGTCACGTTGCTGAGCAACATAGAAAGTTAGCTGGTGGAACTGTCTTGATAAGATGCTGAAAAAGAAATTCAGTGAAGTAAGCCTCTCCCAGTTTTCGCGATCTGAGAGTGCGATCAAACCCATCCCATTCAGAACTCCGTATCTGTGAAAGTGGCTTATCTTCCTTGGTGCAAAGTCAAAGCAGAGAAACATGTGAGACATAGAAGGCGATCTTCGGGTAGCACTGTCTACCATCACTACTGACCTTGAAACTCTTATCACATCAGTAAAGCGCATCCACAGTTATCTCATTATCTTCCCAAATTACTGTTAAGTGAAACTTATGTTTATAATTGCAGTCATATTAGATGTAAAAATGGTTATGGATGTTTTAATCATTTTACAATTTGCTGGTTTGTTGTGTTCAGCAGGATCAGTGTTAATGTTTTATTAACAGTTCAGTTTAGTTCATGGTAACAACCTTTCCTTACCCTAACCTCTGTTTACAGTGTTTGTTGTTTTTACTTTGTAATATTTCTATAATTTGATACATTTTGTTAAATGTCAGCAATAAAATATTGTTTATTTGTAAGTCTTGCTGATTTTCTCATGATTTTTCTTTCACTACTTGTGTATGTTTACAAATAAATACAAATTAATTATAATTCCTAAAATTATATTACAGTTCCAAAAAATTTGGGTCGCGGCTTGATGACCATGTAAAAATGTGGGTCCCGTGGCCAAACCAGTTGAGAACCACTGCTCTAGGTAAATCAAAGACTTACTTTACATCTTGTAAAAATTACATAGGTCCACTTTAGACTCTTAAAAATGTTAATGCATTTGTGCATTGTAATAACAATCTACTAAAAAGCTAAAGTTTCCTCATAATTGCTCATAGAGTCACAAAATTAAATTGCTAAAGCATTTAAATGCATGGCTGTTTATTACAGATTTTTTTTTTAATTATCTCTCACTTTGTAAAAAATAAACAATTGCAATGCTTTCGGTAATGCACTTATAATGGAAGACTGAGGGCAACATTCCAGGTAGATACTTTGTTATTTCACATTGTTTAAAGAGCCCCATTATGGGTTTTTAAAAATTACCTTCCATGCAGTGAGTAACACAGCTCTAAGTGAATAAAACACCCAGCTGAAGGTTAAATCTTAAAAATGCAATTGAACGAAATTGAAGTTTCACTTTAACGGGACAGCGTGGCTTGCATGGTTCGCACTTGTAGGGCTGCACATCGATGGATTACTCTTCAGTGTTTGGACTCTCAGCAGTGAACATTAAACCACACTGAACTGAGCTAAATTGAACTTCAACACTGAAAACTGGACTGACATTATTTCAATTTACTATAATCCACGTGAAGCTGCTTTGACACAATCTACATGGCAAAAGCGCTATACAAATGAAGATGAATTGAATTTAAAAATACAAATTTTCCTTTTAATAAAAGATTAGACTCAGAGTGATTTAAATTATTAGTTTTTCATCCGCATCTTTTGCCTGTTCATATCGACATGACACAACACCAAATATGAACTGCAGGATCTGGTAAAACATGAAAACGCCTTTCCCTTCAGACACTAGTGGAGTGCGAGGGATCATGGGATTGATCATGACGCGAAGATTGCTATCACTGAGAGATGGACATACATCCGGCTGTAGGAAATGGTTAAAGTTCATATTTTAAAACAACACCATGGTATAGCCAACCATGTTCCTGTCATTTTTATGATAACTGATACAATAACCTACCCTGCAGTGTGGGAATCGTCGGCAAAGACTACTAAGGACTAAGGAGCAGGGAAGACTACTAATGTATATAACTTTGTCAGTAACTGTTACTCAGATCCTGTAAGCCAGTGGTCACCAAACTTGTTCCTGGAGGGCCGGTGTCCTGCAGATATAGCTCCAACCCTAATCAAACACACCTGCACAAGCTAATCAAGGTCTTACTAGCTATACTTAAAACATCTAGGCAGGTGTGTTCAAGCAAGTTGGAGCGATACCCTCCAGGACTGAAATTGGTGACCCCTGCTGTAAGTATTTCTTCTTCCTACTTATCGTGAAGTGTGATTAAAATGGTTGCCTCGTGTTCTGTAGTTTGCAAAATAGGTATTTAATCGTGTGATGTAACTTGTAATTGCTCTACGAGGTTTATAATCACGTATCTGTTATAAATCAGTTCTTGTACTTTATCTCTCAGGTTAAATCTGTATGTGCCATTTCACATATCACGTCCAGTTGAAAAAGTGATCCATGCTTCTTCCTTTATCGATTTAAATGTGTTTTATGCTTGCGATCTCCTACTGTTTGCTGCTATGGCCACTATCTGCCGGTCCTAACGCGCATGGTGTGGTCAATTTTCAAAATAGTTCAACTTTAGCCACTGTGTGGATTAATACTGAATGTGTGTCTTTGTTGTTACTTGCAGTTATGGTTGATAGAGGAATATGCTGGTGTTTAACTGCATTGCTTTAATGCATTCCTGCATCGGGCTCATGCATGTTCTCTGTGCTCTACTATGACTACTTTTTAACCGTGCTGGGGTTCTGTCTCACGATGAACACAGTTGACCAATCACAACAGACTGGGTCATTGAACCAATCAGCACAGATTAGCCTCATGCAAAGGAGGGGTTTGGGAACAACTGAATCACTAAACGAATCATTTAGGAGTCATTGGGATAATTAGGTAAAAATAAGTGCATATTATAAGACAATAAAAGTGTTTATTGACCTTGCATGCATATCAGCCTGTTGTTGGAGACCTCCTAAACCAAAATATGATCTTTTATAATGCATAATAGGAGCTGCTTAAGGTGATTCCTCCAAAGTAAAAAAGTTACATCATTGGTACATTGTCAGTTACCATAGAAAACAATTTCCAAACTGTAAATGTGCTTCAAATGCTCTTACAATGGAAGTTTATGAGACTAGAAACTGCAATTGCTGGAACCCACAGCGTTGCAAAAGTATCGTCATATGCCACATGCTGATAAAACACCCGATAACCTTGTCCACACAAAATGTATATCTTCCTGCCATGACCTTATATATCTAGTGAAACTTTACCTCCAGGAATGAGATCTGTAGTGCATAACCATCTAAAACAGCAGTCCAACCATAAAATCAGATAGTAGTTTTTTATTGTTAAGTGCTTTAAACAGTGTGCAGTTATAAAATAAGAATCTGCAATGTTACATTTAGAAGACCATTATAAGTGCAATACTAAAAAATATGACTTTTTCTTTACAAACCCCTTCAGCATTTACAAATACTGTTGCTAGGCTTAAAGGGGACCAATTATGCCTGTTTTTACAAGATGTTAAATACATATCTAATGTACCTAGAGTGTGTGTGTGTGTGTGTGTGTGTGTGTGTGTGTGTGTGTGTGTGTGAAGTTTCAGCTCAAAATACCCCACTAATAATGTTTCATAGGTCTTTGAAACTGTCATTTTAAGATGTTGATGCTAATTGTTCCGTTTTGGTGACTGTCAAAGATTGTGCTCTTTTCAAAATAGGGCGGAGCTACAAACGCCTTTGTGTCAGCATAGTGGCAGATTCCAAAACAAGACTAACATTCCATGTTAACAAGGTAGAGATTGTCACTAATGAGTGAAGCTTTCCCCCTCTGATGACACGTACATCAGGAGAATTAGAGCTGAAGATCTCTGCCCAAACCCGAAGAACCCCAACGGGTTCAGGTTTAATTTCTATCATTTTAGATGGGCTCAGGCCAGGCACGGGCTTGCGCGGTAAATGAACAGTCATGTGATGCATTGCAATTAGTGCGAGAAAGTAATCAAATTGCTTGTGACAACATTAAAATCCATCCCTGCAAAGGTGAAACAAATGATGATGGTGAAGTCAAAAAGAGCGAATTTTGCGGAGTGGGAAAATTTACAGCAAGCTGACAGGGAAAATTACGAGGTCACTCGCTACATTGAAACCGCTGTCATTCATTCATTTATTACTTTTCTTGTCAGCTTAGTCCCTTTATTAATCTGGGGTCGCCACAGCGGAATGAACCGCCAACTTATCCAGCTTTTGTTTTACGCAGCGGATGCCCTCCCAGCCACAACCCATCGCTGGGAAACATCAACACATTCTCATTCACACACATACGCTACGGACAATTTAGCCTACCCAATTCACCTATACCGCATGTCTTTGGACTTATGGGGGAAACCTGGAGCACCCGGAAGAAACCCACGCGAACACAGGGAGAACATGCAAACTCCACACAGAAATGCCAACTGACCCAGCCGAGGCTCGAACCAGCGACCTTCTTGCTGTGAGGCGACAGCACTACCTACTGCACCACAGTGTTGCCTGAAACCGCTGTCATGAAAAACGAAATGGATGTTCTTGGCTGGTGGAAGACAAATAAACAATCTAACCCAAAACTTGCAAAATTAGGCAGATCCATATGCATCCCAGCCAGAAGCAGCAGCAGTGAAAGGGTGATCTGCTGGACGCACCATTAGTAAGCCCAGTCTACCACTAAAGCCATCTACAATGGATTCTAAATGTACCTCCAATAATGTTCCAATGGTGTTCCTCCACAAAACACGTAGCCTAATCTTGGTGGTTAAAAGGATTTTCTAATTAAAACAGAGCCTTTATCTTAAATTCTTTATGGCCAAATACTCATCATAATTAAGCACTTATTTTAATTTAATTTGTTAGGAAATACTTATTTTTATTGGTGTGTTGGCCAATTTAAATGCTAAGTGTATGTACAGTACCTGAGATGTTATGATGTTAAAGAGGACTTATTTCACTTCTTCGTTCCAACTTCCAAGTGGCCTATACGTTAGTTATGAATAAATTTTGATAAAACATAAATAAACGACTCAATCTTGAAAAAAGAGCTGTGTTCATGTGCACATTTGAATAATGTCGGGCTGTAAACAGGTCTGTGTTTTTAAAAAGCTGTCAATCAGAATGCACTTGTCGGGTTCAGCCAAAGTTTTATGGCTCGATTAAGCCTGATTTAAACTTTTGCCTGCCGCCGCATCGCGCACCTCCGCTAACTGCACACGCACCTCACGAAACAGACGAGGCTTTTATACTTGACATGCTCGCCGTTGTGATATTCTTCAAAACGATAGAAGGCAGTCAAAAGAAACCCACCATAAAATCAGATGGATAAACAGAGAAGTAGGAAGTTTCCGGAACTACGTCTTATTATTAATAAGATTGAAGATGTTTAAACTAATTATTTTTATTATTTTTATAAATTGTTTAAATGATTATAAAGACTTTTTATAACCATTCAATATATATATATATATATAT
>CAIGQQ010035257.1:11404362-11420408 GCA_903798035.1 Danio albolineatus | reverse complement strand
ATGTATATATATATATACATCCAGTATATATCTCCTCATATTTATTCATAATACTGTAGAACACTCCACAAAATCCCACATATCAGTCGTGACTGTAATGTAACTGTTAGTACAACATTCTCCTGACCGTCTTTCTACTCAAAATAAAGTATTTTGCATTGCATTGCTTTTATCTACATTAAATGATATATAATCAATGTAAAATGCTCTGAGAATGTTAATCCAAGGGCATTATCTGTGAAAGTTATGAAAAAATTAATGAAATATGCAAAACATTATAAAGATGCCCCATAAATATTGCTAATACATTCATGGAAAATCATCTTGAAGTTCTACGTATGTTTCGAGCCAACCAGACGTCTCTTAACATCATGAGAAATATTCAAATATTACACTATCATATCTTATTTTAATAATATTTAGTAACATTTTGATCGGGGCAGCACAGTGGCGCAGTCGCCTCACAGAAAGAAGGTCATTAGTTCAAGCTTCGGCTGGGTCAGTTGGGTTTCTGTGTGGAGTTTGCATGTTCTCGCCTGTTAGTGTGGGTTTCCTCCGGGTGCTCCAGTTTCCCCCACAAGTCCAAAGACATGCACTATAGGTGAAATGGGTGAGCTAAATTGTCCGTAGTGTATGTGTGTGAATGAGAGTGTGTGGTTTTTCCCAGTGATTGGTTGTAGCTGGAAGGGGATGCACTTCGGTTCATTTCACAGTGGTGACTCCAGATTAATAAAGGGACTAAGCTGAAAAGAAAATTATTGAAAAAATTAACATTTTTAATAACTTCATTTCTAGTTATTTATTTTTTTTCATTCCTGGTTTTACGTAAACATTAGGCGAGCAGGTTACATTGTAACCGAAATGCGACCTCCGGTTGACAGTAGCAGACTCCGAAATGAGAGCAGATTCTGTTCCAAACGAGGTTATTAATTAGCAAATGACATAAACATTACGAGCATAAACATTAGGTGAGCAGGTTACATTAATCACGTGTCCTAACAACACGCTTTGTGACGAGATACGCAGTGATCAGCAATTTGGCTGTTTGCACCAGACGAAACACCACAGAAATTTATATACAGCCTTTCAGAAGAACAGAATATCAACACAAGCTCACTGTGAAAACTTAGTCCCACGAACGTTTCTGGAGGCCGCACATAATGTGGTCAAAGGTATGTATGGCTGCGTTTCATATTTTTAAATGAACGCTACGGGGCGGTGTGACGCCGTTTCTTTTTACGCTTACCAGCTGACCGCTTGCCTCCATGTGGATGACTTTCCCGCAGCAATCAGTTTGTCCCGTTAGCTCGCCGTGTTTGTCGGCGGACTTGAGACGCAGAGAGGAGTTAACCACAACAATGGGGTTTGAGTCCGGTGAGGAGCGGTTACAGGAAGCAGGTAAGACAAAAACAGAATCCAAAAAATGAAATAAATCAGCAAATAACAGGGTGAGAATGTGGTAAAGTCCGAAAACATGATAAAAAAGAGGGGAGTGCTTTTATTTTTATTCCGGATTGCTTTTTTGAAAGTTGTTGGGTTGAAAGTTGTTGTTTGGGTTTAGGGAAGTGTGTGAGTGGGTCAATCGATAAAATTTTGGTGGGGTTTAGGGAAGGAGGAGGGTGGGTCAGTCGATTGGTTGCTCAGTCAGTCAGCCAAACAGTCAGCCGACAGTGGCCTCTGGTGGGTTTACGCGAGAACAGCGGCTGCGAACGGCACTCGTAAGAGACATTTGAGATCTCAAAAAGCGCACGCAGCGGCCTCTCGTGGATTCGCGAAAAAAAAAAAAGTGCAATAAGACGTAACTCCCGGGACGTATTCCGCAGACTCAAGAAACGTACTTAAGACCGCGTTCCCAGAATAAGCCTGGGTTGCAGAAAATGCTCTCACTCACGAAATGGTAAGGTTTATAATCCAATTAAACATATAAAACCTCTTAAACCTTTATTAAATGTAGATGCTGAATCACTAATATGTGATCTAAAGTTTAAATTTAAATGGTTTATCTATAACTATCTGCTGCTGCTTTCAATATGGCAATAAATGTCATGTAAAATGGCGTTTATACTCACAATGTTAGCATTTAACACTGAATAAAGCACATGAGATGTACCTGAGGTGATCACTTGTCTGTCCGTTCAGCTGTGAGAAATGGAAGCCAATTCTAATACATCAATATGAGGTGTTGGTTAAGACAAAAACTAATTTTAATATAGAAAATACTCCTTCTATTGGTTGCTGTGGCTTTTATTTAGAACACAGTTTAAATCAGTCGTTCCTGTTCTTAATCTGGCAACCTGCGTTTGTGCTTGTTTTGATCCAGGAATGCAATACCTAGTTCAACCACTGGGTGTCAAACTTACATAATGCGCCTTTAAAATAAGGATGTTCTGTAAACATATACGTTGAAACGATGAAATAAGCACTTGAAAAATAAAATAGGTGAAAACACATCTGATCATATTGTCTCAATAAACAGCTGTGATCCGAGTCTCCAGCTGATGAGCAATCTTTAAAGAAAATAGTATTGCTTTACATGTGCAAAACTTTTTTAATTATCAAAAGGCTACAAAAGTGCACCTTTAACTGATGTAACTTAATCGTAATTATAAATGCATTTGCAAAGGTGAGTCACATTAGATTGATTGCCAATTAGCAATTAGCATTAGTATCTGTCAGAAATAAAAGAGCTCTGACAATTAGCATTTAGATAAGCAAGCTTTCATGGCAACATGAGCTCGGCAGAAGACAAGCAGTGTGAGCAGAAAAACATGATTTAATAGCAGGTGCAGTGATCAGAAACACACACTATTTCTGTAAGCCGCTATTTTATGGCTTAAGGGGAAGATCTTTGAAATGATGACTGTAATTTATAAGCATTGGCAAGCTGCGTTTGAGGAAAAAAAAGGCTTACAGACAGTTATTTATTCATTAATTTATTCATTCATTCATTCATTCATTCATTCAGTGTCCTTCGGCTTGTCCCTGATTTATCACAACGTAATAAACCGCCAACTATTCCGGCATTTGTTTTATGCAGCAGATGCCCTTCCAGCAGCAACCCAGTACTGGAAAACACCCATACACTCTCACACTCTCACAGTACGGCCAATTCAGTCAATCCAATTCACCTATAACGCATGTCTTTGGACTGTGAGGGAAATCAAAGCACCTGAAGGAAACCCATGCTAACTCAGGGAAGAACTCCACACAGAAAGGTCAACTGGTCCAGCTGGGAGTCGAGCCAGCTACCTTCTTGCTGTTAGGCGACAGCACTACCTACTGTGCCACCGTGTCTCCCTATACCCTAATATGTTTGCAGATATTTAAGAAACATGCTAAGTGAACATTCTTGTTTATCTGAAAAACAATGCTGAATTCAGATATTCTGCTTTGAAAATGTGTGTTACGTGCTGGAACGTCTGTCTTTGTTTTGGTCATTTAATTCACCCAATGCCAGTTTAGCCAATTATATTTCAGCACTCTGGATTGCTTTGCTGGAAAACAGCATATTTCATTAATTCATTCAGAAAGGCTCTTAAAGCGTGTGTCCACGGCAGAAATACGATCTCTGGTGGACAGTAGCAGACTCCAAAATGAGACACATATTCAGAGTTTCACATGAGGTGGTTATCAATTAGCAAATAATAAAAATATTACAAATGTAAACATTAGGTGAGCAGGTTACATTGTAACCCCACGTCCTAACAAATCTCCTCCCCTACATGAGGAGATTTGCAGTGATAAGCAGTTTAACTGTTTGCACCAGTAGAAACACGACAGAAATTTTAATTCAGCTATTCAGAAGCACAGAATGCACTCACTGCACTCCAACGAAATGGTAAGGTTTAGAATCAAATTAATACATATGAAACCACTCTAACCTGATTAAATGTACATGCTGAATCACTGATATGTGTTGGTTTATTTTATTGTCAAGATCTAAGGTGACCTTACTGCTGTTTTCAGTAGTAAGGCACAAAATGTGATGTAAAATGGCATTCAAAGTCACATTATTAGCATTTAACACTGAATAAAGCACATAAGGCGCACCTGAGGTGATCAATGTCAGTTTTCTGTTGTTCAGCTGTGAGAAATAGAAGCCGTTTCTAATATATTAATTCTAGGTGTTGGTTAGAACAAAAAACTCCTTTTATTATGAAAATATCCCTTCTATCGTGTAAACTTTTATTTATAACACGGTTTAAATCATCCTTTAGGCTCGACAGTCAGACACACTGCTGTCGGTGTCGTCAATCTGGCAACCTGCGCTTGCGTGTGTTTTGACCAGGTATACCCAACCACTGGTTACTGTATCAAACTCACATACTGCACCTTTAATAACTGACAACACTGAGGTACTTATTGGTACAGCGCTAAATGTAATTTGACATAATTAAGCAATATTTTTCTCTTACAACTGTTAATTCCACAATCTCTCCATGTCCTCAGGTCAAAAATCTGTGTATCGTCCTTGATACTGTAGCAATTTGTTTTTTGAAACACACATCAATATTATTCCTCTGCCTGCATATTTTCAGAGTACATTATTCACCTTCATTCATTCTTTACACAATCCTTGAGCATATTTAAGTCACACAGTGCATTAACTATTGTGTTTCTGTTTTATTTGAGGTTTCCTTGTTGAAATCTTTATAAACTTCAGCTGCTGCACAATATAGCAGCCGGCAATATGATCTCTAAAACCTCCTCCACCGACCACATTTTTCCTGTACTTTATCAGTTGCACTGGCTCACTGTGAAATACCATGGTGAATACAAGATTCTGCTTTGATTTTCCAAGCTTTGTTTAGTATTGTACCTTCAAATCTTTCTGATTTGATCCACATTCCCATCTGGACTCTTTGCTTTCTGTTTCCCGTTATACCACCTGTTTGTTTAAAGGGATACGTAGATCCGTCCAAAATGAAAATTTACTCACTATTTACTTACCATTAAATAGTTGCAAACCTTTACTTGTTTGTATTTAACACAAAATATTACAAAGAATGTTTAAAAATGCTATCCTTTGACATCCATTCATTCATCAATTCATTTATACATTCATTCAGAACATTCACGGAACACGGGGGCAACAAGTAAACAAACACAGGGGCAACAAGTAAACTCCACACAGAAATGCCAACTGCTCAAACCAGTGACCTTCTTGCTGTGAGCCGATCGTGTTACCCACTGCACCTCCGTCACGCCCTTTGACATTCATAATGAGGGAAATAATACTGTTAAGGTAAATACCTACAGTTTTATCTTTGAACCCTGTGTCCATCACAATGGACATCACATGTTAGCCCATGTTGTTTTTTTGTGGTTCCAGAGCATTTCATCTAATTTAAAGCCTGCAGTCCATGAGAGTGGACGATTGTCAATCAAATGGCGGGAAGGCTCAGCATATTGTAATTTGAAAAATATCCACTATACACTGAAAAGCAGCATGGCATCACTTCACTCCAGACACAGATGTTAGCCACGTTTACAATGTTTTTATTCAGATTTTTTGATATGTTTGGCAGTATTCCATAGATTGTATGTTTAAAAAAAAGGACTGCACTTAATAACTAAAGTGTAAACTAATTTGCAACATTTCACACTTTACATCAAGATTTTTTCAAAAATGTCTGTCCAGGATGTACAATGGGTTCAAAATCTGCAACTGAAATTAAATCTCCAGTAATGCTCACTAAACTTTTTATATTAAATAAACTATATCTAAATATCTAAATTATCTAAATTAATTCATTTCTGAAACTATTTCACATGCAGAATATAAAGAACTTTGATAAATATCTTGATGGAAATATCTCAGACGTGGACATTATGTGGCGTGGCGAGGAAGATGAAGTTTGTTGTAAACAAGGTGCAATTTATACAACAAAACCCTCAAAATTTAAAAAGTAAAAATCTTACAATGTGAATGTTTGTGATTTCGAATAATAAAATAATAAAATTGAACACATTTAAAGATTATTCCAGCAATTTGTATTTTATGTTAGTATAATGTTCAGGAAATATAACTGTTCTGACCTGATGTCCATTGAAATGAACAAAAATATACATACTTAAAGGGAGTTAAATTTGTAATTATTTTTATGTTGATTTTTTATTTTGTGAAAACATACTTTTACATTTTTCTTGGAACATAATTCGGGTCTGAAGGGGTTAATATTTATTTACACTGTAAAAAAGCAATTTTTTACCTTACTGTCAAAAAGTGAGTAAACAGTTGACCACAATACAATTTATATTCTCATTACTTCATAATGTATATCTTTATATTTTTATAAGCATGAAACTTACCATAGTAAAGTTCAAAGTGTCTTATTTTCAATGATACCTCATTTTTGTTTGTAGATCACTGGCGTCAACAACTGTTACCATTTAAAGGTAGGTAGGTGTAAAAAGTGAGCGCTAAAATAAAATAAAATAAAATAAAATAAAATAAAATAAAATAAAATAAATAAACACACAAACAAAATAAATAAATAAATAAATACATGCATACATACATACATACATAAACTCACAAACAAACTAAATAATTAAAAAGTAAATCAACAAAATAAATAAAAATAAATAAACAATATAAATAAATACCCAAACACACACAAAAAAAAAATTACATACATACATGATTACACAAACACACAAACTAAATAAACAAACAAACAAAACATAACAAAAAAATACTAAATGAATAAATGCATACATACATAACACAAACCAACTAAATAAATAAATACCCAAACACAAACAATATAAATAAATAAATTAACAAACAAGCAAGCAAACAAAAATATAAATACATACATGATTACACTAAATAAATAAATAAATAAATAAATAAATGAATGAATAAATAAATAAATAAATAAATAAATAAATAAACAAATAAATAAAATGCATACAAACACCCAAACAAACATTCACGCATTCATTCATTTTCTTTTCGGCTTAGTCCCTGCAAACATATGGTATTTTATGCTTTAGAAGAGTCAAAAACATCCAGCACCTTTAATGAACCTTATTATTGACAGAGAAATCTTAAAGATTTTTACTGTAGCATTTGTAGTGTTCTTTTTTTAAATCACAGTCATTTTTTGTGTCTAACCATAAATTAGGCAGCATAAAAATATCCATCACGCTAAGTAAATTATTAATATGTGTCCTCAAAGATCATAAAAATAACACTTAACTCGGTTTCACATCCTAAGATTGGTCCCTTTGTGAGATCCAGTCTGTTTTCATAGTATTTAACTCATACACCTACATGGAACGCTCACAACCTACCATCTGCCACAAACTGTGAAAATAGTTGGGTTCTCTGAAACTTATCATAATTAGATGTCGAGATGTCAGGAAAATACACTTTCTAAGCCACTTTGCCACCAGACTAGACCCCGCCATCTGTGAGGATCACGACACTTAAACGAAACCATTCCAAGATAAAAGTTTAGCTCCAATTCCATGTCATATATGATCTGGAAAACACCTATAAGCTTTAAGGTGAGCATGAAACAAGCCATAAATTGATCTGTCTGAAGGCTGCAGTTTTTAAAAGACAGCAATAATTGAGATTTGCATTTATTAATATTATTTAATGTGTCAAAACCTAAAGCTTGTCATACCATAATTCAATTTACATTGCATATGTTACCTTGGACCACAAAAGCAGTCATAACTGTGACAATGAGTACGTTTACATGGACACCAGTAATCCAATTTTAATATGATTAAAATAATACTCTGATTAACTGTCTGCCATGTAAACAGCAAATTCTAACAACCTTTTTCCGACTAGTTTATCGATCTAAACATAAATCTAATTAAGACATGTGGAGTATGCCTGTTTTGGAGGCTGTATAGACATGTAAACACTGGAATCAAACTATCACAGTCATATAGGACTTTTTGCCACATTTGACGACAGGATATTCCATACACACGGCTGTTTGACACTGTTCTCAGCACCTAGAGAGTCAGTAAAATACCACACACACACACACACACACACATTGAGAAATGCTGAGTTTTTTTGGTTTCCATTTGGCGTGGAGTATCAAAAATTATATTATAACACCAGTCCTTACTTCATACTCGCATCCAGTACTGCAGTTTGTCATGGGGGCATGAATGAAATGTTCCTGAATGAATGTGAAACTGCCGAACTGCAGCTAAAGTCGACAAACTAACAATGAAACACCCAAAATTACATGAAACACTGGAAGAAACTTTGAATAGCACGGTGACGCAATGACAATAATCAATATATTTGCTATAACATGTGAAACGGGATCACGGAAAGGAACATTCAAAAAGCAACTCATGTAAACACTTCAATCATATTATTGTCTTAGACAGATTAAGATCTGAATAATAATACCATTACTAATGTCCATGTGAACATAGTGAGACTTATACATCCTCCATTGATTTTTGGTTGCAATACTCTGATTTAGTGTCTACCATGTAAACAGTGAACTTTTATTACCTTATTCAGACTAGTTTATCGATGTTGACTGAAACAGATAATATTCATTTACACTCACATGAGGAAGTGTTACTGAAAAACTACTGAAAAATATCAGCTGCTATCTGAGCTTTCGATGCCCTTTTACACCTCCCTTTCTTCGCGTGTTCAATATTTTTCCCTGGCTCATTTCATTTCAATACACGTAACTTTATTTCTAAATTAATTAGTTTCGTTTTCTGGTACACTTTGATTTAGGTCATAATCATGCTATTAACTACTGGCTTTAACTATTATTAAAATGTTAAATTCAATTCATGTTTATTTATATAGCGTTTTTACAATGTAGATTGTGTGAAAGCAACTTAACGTAGACATTCGAGAACATTGAAACTGTGTCAGTCCAGTGTTCAGAGTTTAGGTTCAGTTCAGTGTGGTTTAAACTTCACTGCTGAAAGGCCAAACACTGAAGAGCAAATCCATGGATGCGCAGCTCTACAAGTACCAACTAAGCAAGCCAGTGGAGAGGAACAAACTTCACCAATTGACGAAAGAGAAGGGGAAAAAATAAAAAATAAACTTGAGAAACCATTTCTCCTCTGGCCAAACTTCTTGTACAGAGCTGCAGTCTAGGCACCGGAGGCTGGAGATCGCTGGACATCCATCGTATTAACTGTTCATTAGTACTTATAAATTATAATCTTACTCTGCACCCCTAATGTGTGAAGATTAGGTGTTTGTGTAGTGTTCCATGTGTATACGTCATGTGATTCTTTGTTCTGTTTTCCCGCCGTTTGTTAGTGTCTATTAGTTCCATCTGTGTTACACTCCTGTTTGTTATCAGTTAAATCAGGTCTTACTTATACCCTTATTTATAATTTCTATAAGTTCATTGACCGGTACTGTATTTGTCCTTGTCCTGTCTGTGTTTCCATGTTCCTGTTCCTTGAAGTAAGTGTTTTGTAAACAAGTCGATGTATTTTACATAATTCTTGTTTCACAAGCATTACTGAAATACTACTCAGAGCCTACTGTAAACCCAACTTCTACCTTACTAACAATCAATAAACAGCTCATTAATAGTTTACTAAGCTAGTAGTGTTAGTTAATGGTTTGTCATTACCATGAATGGCTTCTGAGGAATATTTCCAGTACCTTGTTGAATCTATGCCACGAAGGAATAAGGCAGTTCCGAAGGCAAAAGGGGATCCAACCCGGTACTAGAAAGGTGTACCTAATAAAGTGGCCGGTGATGAGTGTATGTATGTGTTGTTACTGTCATCTAGTTACAGTTTTACGTCAACAGCTCCTTTAGAAATATGGTTTCTAAGAAAAACGGTGACACATTCAATACATGCTTACCGGCTATAAGTCAGGCTATTATAAAAAATAAAAAAGAATAGTCCTGTGCAATTCTTGCTTTGTGCTCCAGGGTCACATATTTTCATTACATATTTTTTTTTCTATGTGCATAATCACATAAATATCCATTCACATAAGGTTCACAAACTGGTATTGTGCTATACTCTGCAGCATAGAGTCTATATACAGTATGTAACATATGGAAGCATCCAACCTTGTTAAACAAAGTAGTTTTTTTGTGCCATGATGATTAATTCAGCAGCCCTGTCTGTGCTGACAACTGTTCTTAAACCTGCTTAAATACTTGTACTGGAAAAGAAACTGGTAGATATAATCAAATAAACCATGCAAAAACCTCAGTGGGAAGCTCTGACAAGCGAGCGAACTCATTTAATTTCCTCTTGACAGTCGAATTGTGAAATATGTTGTGTTTTTATTTCCAACCTGAGATGCTGATCTCTCGTGCATCGAAGCAAAGATGATTTAAATGCCTTTAGCGTCTAATATGTTGACGTTTATTACGCACTCATTTGGCACTTGCTAAAGCAACCATCATTTACCATGGCTCGCGCTAACCGTTCACACTTTAGTGCACATCGTTTGTGTTATGGAGATAAATGATAAGTCAGACTGTGCGGCTTGTTATTTTAAGTCACCAGATTAAAAGTTTCCAGATTTTTACTTCAGAAATGATCAAAATAAAACAAAATGTATTTCCCAACGGCTTGGTGCTCTGTGATCAACAAAAGCTTATGATTCTTAGGGCCAGATTTGCTAAACAGGGAAAACAAGCAATTCCAGAAAGGCGCCGAGTGGAAAGTTCTGTGGGTGTCTCTGCTGACAACGTGTGAATTGAAAAACAAAGATGCGGCAGCTCATTTCCATAATGACCAACAAAGTAAGATGCAAACAGGCAGAGCCGATGATAACCGTGTGCATGTAATCTATTAGCAACACAAGTGCAAAATGGGTTAGATGTGCTTTTTGTGCAGTATGTTTAAAGCGAGCAATGGTACAGTACATTTAATACCAGTAAACTGACTACTGCATAGCTTAGAGTCGTTTCAATACTCCTCCCACATACATTCAGCATCTGAAAGGAAAACTCCTACAAATGCATAAGAAATAAAGTCCAAAATATTGGTAACAGTATCCACGCCTTTGCATTTCACGACGTGTATTTAGTAAATTCTAGACAGTTAGGTTTTATTTGAGAGATTTTGGGGTGGAAGCCATTAGCAAATCTGCTGCTTAAAGGGATAGTTCACCCAAAAAGTTTAATTCTGACATCATTTACCAGAGAGCGCCACGGTGGCGTAGTGAGTAGCACGTTCGCCTCACAGCAAGAAGGTCGCTGGTTCGAGCCTCGGCTGGGTCAGTTGGCATTTCTGTGTAGAGTTTGCATGTTCTCCCCATGGTTGCGGTGGGTTTCCACCGGGTGCTCCGGTTTCCCCCACAAGTCCAAAGACATGTGGTATAGGTGAATTGGGTAGGCTAAATTGTCCCTAGTGTATGAGATTGAATGAGTGTGTGTGGATGTTTCCCAGAGATGGGTTGCAGCTGGAAGGTCATCCGCTGCGTAAAACAAATGCTGGATAAGTTGGTGGTTCATTCCGCTGTGGCGACCCTGGATTGCCGAAAAGAAAATGAATGAATCATTTACCAGGCACAGCACCAGGATGTCATAACTGAGGGGGCATTTTAATCCTATTGAGGGGGGCACTAGACATGGTGACTGAAATTGGTCCCTCTTGTTCCTTTCATTTAGGCTATTTATTCACTTATTTGCTATTACTTTGGCAGTAATACACTTATTTCACGTGGCCGCTGTTTTAAAACACGAAAGCGAGGCTGCGGTGGGAAGAAACCCAGGAGTATAGGATCAGCGCTGTAAGAATTATAACAACATGCTGCGTACTACAAACCTCCAGCTGTTGCCACGATTTTAAAATGCAGAAATGGTGTAGACATCACTTTAATATAATTCTGTTCAGTTTAATTTTAAACAATTAAAAGCATATTAGGCATCAAACAACATCACAATCTCTTTAGAGTAATACCCTTAAAGGGCCACGAAACCCCCCTGTCTCAGCGTGGTGTTTTCACACCTCTAGTTTGGAAAAGCTCAGGAAAGTGGGTGTGTCCAGCTTGGTTTAGGTGGGAGTGTCGGGGGAGGGAACGAGGGAAGGTTTTGCATAAAAATAGGAGTTTCCATTCCATTTTTTTCACAGAGGCACAACAAACACACAGACGCAGGGGAGAAAGACAGTGACTGTGTTTACATGGACTGTGTTTACATGGTGTTTACACTCGGAGAGCAGCATCTACAGCGGATATTTCAGTCTACTATGCTGTAGTGATGTTAACGTGCTGTAAACTCAGTAACAGTTCTAATCATTTTGACTAAGGTCTGTCTTTAAACACTGAAACAGTACTTACTTTCTACTAACTAACTTTCCCATCTGAATAAACAAACAAAGAGCACAGATCGCTTACTTACCAAAGACAGGACAATCAACACGAACTTCAGCTGTATATTTTTTTTTTTAAACGAGACGAGCGGCAAATCTGGATTTCACCATTTCCAGACGTGAAAATAGCGGAAAATGAAAACAAAACCTTTGTTGCAGCACATAAACACAACTCTGACGACCTGTGTCTCCAACAATTCTTCTTCTTCCACTTGTTTTGGCAACACAGTGTGGCGTCTCTCTGCTGCCTGAACACTGCAATGGGTACAAACAATCTTCGAAGCTATCATGAATATTAATGAAGTTGTGCCGCATACACAACAGAGCGTGCTGATTGGTTTGAACTAAGTCTCTCTCATTAATTAATGCTGCACATTCAGAGACGTCACGATGCACTCGCCGGTACAGACGTCCACTCTTCACACAGAAATACATGCAAGGATCTCATCGGTGTGACGCAGCTTAAAAAAAAATCTTTTCAAACCGGAAGAACGAATTTGCTCAAAATAATGCAAAAACAACCAATTTTCACTCTTTAGTGAAATATTTGTGTCCTAATAGTGTTTATAGCAGCATGGGACACATATATGACTGTCAACAGCTTAAAAAATGTGTTTTGGTGTTTCGTGACACTTTAAGTGTCCTCCTAAGCTTCAGTTTATGGCACTAGGTAAACACCGAAGGGGCTTCCCTGCATCAGGCTACGTAACCCGGTGAATGATAAAACAATGCAGTCCTCTGTAGCACACTCTCGTGTTGTCTGTAATAGTGTTGTCTCGGTACTGAAGTTTTAAAAACGTCCATTTCCCGCTAACATTTAAGCCGCCGCTGAGCGTTCTTAAACACCAGTGATTCGCCATAGTATTCATCAGTGCTTAGCAGAAACGGTTGTTAATTTCTCCATCCTGGTCACAGTACCAAACTGTTGTGAAATTCTAAGACGAGCCAAAAGCCAGGGAGAAGTTTTTTCTAAGCAGAATACTTTAATAAGAACTTTAATAAGACCTCTGAACTAGTGCAGCCAAGCACTTAGTTTAAATAAATTTTTACAGACACCGATACATGCAGGTGGGGACAAACCTAAAAAAAGCATGCAAATGAAGTGTTGTGGTCAGCAGGGTTAATTTCATTACCCCAGTCTCAACTGCATTTCCCAGTCCTAATCTCATCAGTATCTAAGGCCCCGTTTACACTAGTGCATTTTAGTTTTAAAACAGCATTTTAGCATGAAAACGATCCGCATCCACACTAGCGTTTCACCCAGCGTATCTGAACATATCTCCGTCCACACTACTCCACCAAAAACATATATCACGTGACCATTCGCGCACTCTGGGCATGCGCGTTCAAGTACAAACAGGAAGCATGTGTCTCGCTGGTTCTTCCCGGTGAAACCTCCAAAACCGGCGTTCTAAATAGGGTTTACGCCGCTTGAAACGCGAGCGATTAGTGCGTGCTCGAACAGTAGCTTGCCTCTTGTGAATATATGCAGCTGTTGTAGTAAAAAAGGCAGAGTTTAACTGCACATTAGCGCCTAAAACGGACAATAGTTCAAACAACGCTTCTCATTTCTGTGTCCAGCAGTCACGCCGGCTAAAACGACATTTTAGCATGAAAACGATCCGCGGCCACACTAGCGTTTCTGAACATATCTCCGTCCACACTACTCCAGTGAAAATGTATATCATGTGACCATCCGCGCACTCTGTGCATGCGCGTTAAAGTATAAACAGGAAGCACGTGTCTTGTCTGCATTCTATATAGGGCTTCCGTCGCTTGAAACTCGCGCGATTAGCGCATGCTCGAACAGTAGCTTGCCTCTTGCGAATACATGCAGCTTGTTGTAGTAAAAAAGGCAGAGTTTAACTGCACAATGGCGCCTACAACGCTCCCATTTCTGTGTCCATGTTGTTGTTTACAGTGAAGGCTGGTCTGTCGTCTTCCGGTGGCGTTATAGTCATGTGATAGGGGCTTGACGAATAAGGGAAGGTTACGCAATCACCCAAAAGCCCCAATCGAGTAGCGAATCTCAGCAGTCATGCCTCCGTTTTCAGATGTCTCCGTTTTACCCCATCCACACTGAGACGGAGCAGCAGCGTTTTAGAATGAAAACGGCCTCTCCAGTGTTTTCAAAACGCTCCGTTTTCGGGGCTCGAAAACTCCGGCGTAGTGTGGACGGATGGCGTAACCGTAGCAAAACTTATGCTTTTCAAATTGAAAACGCAATAGTGTAAACGGGGCCTAATACTCATTAGATTACAAGTAGATTATAAGTAGACTGTTAGGTTTGGGGTAGGGTTAGTGTAAGTTGACATGTACTTGCAAAGTTTCTTATAGTCAGTTAAATGCCTGTTGAATGTCTGTATCAACAGATGTTAAGCAGACAGTCTACTAATACTCAAATGGACCATCGAAATAAAGTGTTATCCAGAGAATGTATGGGGGTTTCCCAGTACTGGGTTGCAGCTGATAGGGCATTTGCTGCATAAGACATATGCTAGATAAGTTGGCGTTTCAATCCACTGTGGTGAGCCCTCATAAATAAGGGACTAAGCTAAAAGAAAATTAATAAATGAAGTGCACTTATACATTGTTTATAACAACTTATATGTACTGTATATATAAAAATGAGAAGAACAAATAATGATTGTTAATGGCGTATGTAAAGTGCATGAGCCTTTGAAGAACGAGATGACAAAACTGCAGCATATTTATAATAAACAAAACATTAACGTGTTAATGTAGGGAGTAATAAAACAATTACAACTGTTTGCAGTAAACAATCCTTAAAAGAAGATGGAACTGGAAGTGCAAATTCGCAAACTAATTCCCAGCATTTACGAATCCAAAGTCTCTTGACAAACACCTACAGTATCCAAACATTTTTCTGGCACAGCTAAAACCACTCACACGCTTGGAAATCTACAGTAGCTCTCTTCACTTTTCTTCTTTGTCCCTTCAACAATGTTTCAAATTGAGTGTGGTAATGGTAGATAAAAAAAGAGAAAAAGTTCATAAGCAGACTGTCTGAAGTAAAATGTAGGTTTTAGCAGGGATTTTGCAGTGGTGAAAGCTCCACACCTGCAGCAGCTCTCCACAGCGATAAGCTCGCCAGCTCAACCCCTGTGAAGCACTCGATCAGAGGACGGCCGAATCAGCTGCCAGCTTCTTCACAGAGCAGGTCAACAGACCTGAAGTCAGTGAACAACACAGCTGTGCTCTCAGCTGTTCTCCAAAACCTCCCTGGATAACAGACCTTCAATGAGCGCCGCGTGCCGAGATGTGATTAGTCTTGACAAACACTTCACTTTCCAGGTCTCGCTAGAGCAAATAAGCAGGTGGGGTTGATTTTGTGGCAACTATTACTTACTTACTTACTTTATTACTGTGCCGCAAATGGAGATACAAATCAGGGTTATTAGAGTTAACGAATACCATAAGAAGCCACAACTTTCTCTGTGTTGCAGCAAATGGAATGATTTTTGGTGACAAATCTAATTTTAACACATAATTTGGGAAAAGGCTTTGAAGCTTAAAATAAATTATAAATAAATAAAATAAAAAACTCAACAATAATTAAATTCTCTAGCCTTTCGTTATAATGTAGCTGTTTTTGGCTCTTTGACTTCCATTATAATCACATTTTTTAATTGCAAAGCCATGGCACCATATGTATTCTTGTTTGTTGGTGGTTTTCCAGTGGTCATTCATTCATTTTCTTTTCGTTTTAG
>CAIGQQ010035257.1:11375078-11393039 GCA_903798035.1 Danio albolineatus | reverse complement strand
CAAAATCACTCTGGACCCCTCACACCCAGCACACTGCCTCTTTGAACTGTTACCTTCTGGTCGATGCTACCGAGCACTGCGCACCAGAACAGCCCGACACAGAAACAGTTTCTTCCCTCAGGCAATCCATCTCATGAACACTTGATGATAACAATCATGGAACCAACATCACTACTTGCTATACACTTTTTACACACACTTATTTAACAACACACTTTACATGCCAATTTGCACATAACAGCTGCACATATAATGTTGTATATAGTAATACACCTGTACATACACTTGTCAACTTGTATATTTGCATTTAACACTTACTTCTATTTTTTGAATATATTTATTATCTGTTTTTTTGTCCTGTCTCTGTAATTCTGTTGCACTGTAGAAGCTCTGTCACCAAAACAAATTCCTCGTATGTGTGACCATACCTGGCAATAAAGCTCTTTCTGATTCTGATTTCTCCCATAGGCAACTGAATTGGAAGATCTAATACATGTATAATATAATATAATATAATATAATATAATATAATATAATATAATATAATATAATATAATATAATATAATATAATATAATAGTACAAAACAAAAAATCGACATCGTGACAGGCCTATTTATGTGTATTGTCATGATTATAAAGGTTTCATGACAGTCTTATGAACACCACCTTCAAGTAAAGTGTAATCAAAATATGGCTGTTAAAAACCAGACCCATAAAAAAAGTCATCAGAGCTTACTGAAAATGCTTGTTATCTGAAAGCAATGCTGCATGTTTAGTTATTTGACGCATGTTGTACTGTTATACCTATCCCTATTGTGCTCTTAAGTCTGTGAGCTGCTAAAGATAGCCACACATATGATGCCAGTCTTTGAACAATCTTCATTCACACATGACAGAAAATGTACCTGGAATTGCAAAACATTAGCTCATCCAAATGAGCGTTAGATTGAAACTGAATGCACCGATAAAATTACTGAGCCAAAAGAACAGAGAGAAAACTTTATAATGCGTGCTTGCGTACTACTTTGGATAGCCTGGTGTGAACCAGACACCTACTGATCCTCTCTGCCATTGCCACCGCTGGATTGTGTTCACACAGTGGTTTTTGTTTCTGAATCAGAGTGACAGCTGTTTACGCCTGTGGCTAGATTAATGACAGCACAGGAGAATACGGTGAAGCAGTTGGATACCTTTGTTTACTTGCCTCACGATTGCACTTTGAATTTTAACAAGTTTTGCTTAGTGTTTAAAGTGCCACACACGGAACGTAAGCTGCATTTATTAGCCACAAATGCAATGGCTCGAAAGAAGAGAATTGAGCCAACTCCTGCTGAGTACAAGTGGAAGCATTCTTAGCTGATTAGAAATACCATCATGCAGATGCAAAAACAAGCTAACAATGCTGTTTTATAACAAAATATATATTTTATAGTGATTAAAACTGTTTTTTTAGATGAATCTTTAAAGATGAAAGTACAATGTTAGAAAATACAATGTCCATCTACATCTATCTATCTATCTATCTATCTATCTATCTATCTATCTATCTATCTATCTATCTATCTATCTATCTATCTATCTATCTATCTATCTCACAAAAGCACATTATTTTACCAGTTATTTTGCAATTTACTTGTAATAATACATTAAAGTGCCATTTGCATGCATAACTACGTTAATAGGTTCTCTAGGTTCTGTAGCCAATCAAAAAAAAAAAATAAATAAATAAATTTAAATGATTTAATAATACTGACCTTAACCAAACTATTCACCTTTTTCTCCATGTATGAGCAGACGCAGCCATTTGAATCTTTTTGGCTCGAGACTTCCGGACTTACTCAGTTCCATTCATTTTTAGACATTAAAAACAGCTCGCTCTGCTGCTTGATGTTGCAAACTGATATTTCCGTATTATATTATTCTACTTCGTCTGTAAAGTCATACTTATAAGTCATAATCAGAATAAAATCATAAATAAATTACAAATAAACATGCGTTTTTACCATGGTAATGCAAGCATAATGTAAAAAGAAGTCATTAATACTTTAAAAGTGCTCAATTATAAAGATGTGTTGACATGATTATTATTTGCATACTTGGTTGAGACTGCTAAGACTGCTTAAAATTTAAGCTTTTTCTGTTTATTTTCCTAAGCAATTTATTTAAACATACAATTTTAGAAGTGCCCTACTTTTAATTAATGTGAAAACATGCAAATCTACAGTCATATAATAAAATTTAAATTAAGGATGATTAAATAATAGTAGCAGTACTATTTTGTTTTTTTATGGTATAAAATGTAAACGTACAAATGAAACAAAAAAAATGTAAATGTACAAAATATGTAAAAAGAAGAGATAAGTAAAAAAAAGAAACAAGTTTAAGTAATAGACGAATGATGTGTGTGGTTATGGGGTGGGAAAATAATAAGCTTGTGCTTCATCCCGCTCCATTTTCGACCAAGTTGAAATGTATTGGGTTTTTTTTGTTAAAGATATTTTATGTATGATATTTCTGTTCGTAAATAAATCAAATCAAATCAAATATGTGTGAAGTTGTTGCATTGTCAGGTGTTTGTTAACCAATAAATATGTTTATTGTTCTTTGAATTGTTCTGTAGCCATTTTTTTTCTAAGCACAAACCGTACAGTACTGAAACCAAGATCCTAAAACCGTGATACATAACGAACCATGAGAAGATTGAACCGTTGCACCCCTAATATACTATATTTATATTGAATTTCTTTTTTATTCATTATTTAAAAAAAAATATATATATTATATTTAAGAGCAAGGAAATTTTCACAGTATGTCTGATAATATTTTTCCTTTTGGAGAAAGTCTTATTTGTTTTATTTCGGCTAGAATAAAGGCAGTTTTTAATTTTTTAAAGACCATTTTAAGGTCAAAATTAATAGCCTCTTTAAGCAATTTCTTTTTAAATTGTCTACAGAAAAAAAAAAATCAGTATACAATAACTTGCCTAATTACTCTGACCTGCATAGTTAACCTAATTAGCCTAGTTAAGCCTTTAAATGTCACTTTAAACTGTATAGAAGCGTCTTGAAGAACATCTTGTAAAGCAAAGATAAAAATAAATCAGGTATTATAAATGAGTTATTAAAACTATTATGTTTAGAAATGTGTTGAAAAAAATCTTCTCTCCGTTAAACAGAAATTGGAGAAAAAAATAAAAGAGGGGGGCTAATAATTCAGCTTCAACTGTATATTCTGTTCATATAAAAATCCTAAAACATGTTAAACTGTTTCAGCACAAGTATTAGTGCCGAGAATCCTCAAAAATCCCAGTAATAACTCATACCGATGACTTCCAAATCAACATATTGAATGATCATGATCATTTGCCTCAATAGTCCGTCTGAGGTGGGTGTGTTTTTCTAGGTGTATTAAGTTCTGCAGTAGATGACAAACAGAATTCCTGTGGGTGGAATCTGCTGGCTTGAGTGTAAATTACCATTGCCATTGACAGCATGCAACAGACGCGGTAGATAGATGTTAGATCCTGAAATCAAAAAGGGGACTTTTGTCAGATGGCTTTTTTTTTATTTATTTATATTTATAAAATCGCTACATGCAGCACTTAATACCCTGTATAGTCCCAACCACACTTCACTTGTATCTTTTTAATATCAAAGGCATGACATTTGCATCTACTTTGAACAGCATTTAATGTGAATTTATGTTCTGGATAAAAGCACACAAAGGTATCGGCTCCCTGTTGGTCAGAGATCCGAGCTTCGCATATTTCCCTTTCACAATGACACCCAAATAAATAATTCATACCATTCAAATCTCACAAACAAGCGAAACCTTCCTAATCAAATATTCCATGTTTGTGTCCGTAAAAAAAGATGTTTGATGCAGGCCTAGTCTTGTAATAGGGTTATACATCATGTTTGGCAATGCATTCCAACGGCGCAATCTATCACAAAGAATCACGCTGCTGTATTATTTACAAACGTATGATTTAAAAGTCTAAATTCCGCCCAGAAGAGAAATTATGACTGGCAGTTTTGTTTGTGTCACATAATTGTCTACCAAGTCAAGCAAACAAAAACGTCTTAATGGAATGGTTGCCCCGTTCTGAAGCATTCCCCTTAAACATTTCTCTTGCAGGGACCTCGAAACTCAACACCCATGTCGTCTACAGAGCTTGACCTGGAGGAAGGGAAACCTCACCGAAATGGAATTATCAAAATCAGGAAGCTGAGCAGGACTTTTAGCCAGAGGGAGAAGCTGATGGTCAGGCTCAAGCTCGGTAATCGGAATATTATTCAAGTCACAATGATGATCGCGGTGACATGAAAAATGAGATGCCAAGAGGCGAACGTATGAGCTCTAAATCACCAAAGAGGCTTTTCCAACGTACAGTTTATAAAACAACACCTATATACTGTAGAGCGGCACACTGTTCTGATCTAATTAAAAGGTCAAATGGGACCTAATGTTTTAATGAGATCAAATAAACACACACATGAAAAACAGTCCATGCTAGAAGGGTGTTGTTATGGGGTTTCTAATTAATGATTTCTAGAATAATGCTAGGCTGTTGCTATAGGCTGATGTGGTTGCCATGGGGTTGGTATGTGGTTTCTAAATGTTTAACGAGCACCTACTGTATTATGCATTGTAAAAGGTCATATTTTGGTTTTGGGGGTCTCCAACAATATGGATCCATCCTGCCTTGTATCAGTGGTTCAGGGTGTGTTTCCGAAAACCATCGTTAGCCAACCATCAGAGTGTTTCATGCCTAAATAAAACGAAAGCACAAAACAGATTCACATTTAGGAGCAAGGGACGGCCCCTGGTGGTTCGGTGGTATGGGTTACGAATAGGGAGGATCTGCTCTTTTATGTTTATTGCCACCCGATGGAGAACAACTGAAAATATGGGAGAAAAACGGGAAAATACCTTAACGGGATGATAGCGGGATAGAACTGTAAAATACGTGAGAATCCCAGGAAATACGGGAGGGAGGTATGTAGCCAACTAAGGTGGCAAGTTCCATCGTTACAAACAAAGTTAATTGATTTGATGTTTCCCAAATCTGTCGTTTCAATGAACATTCGCAAACTGCGTCATAAACCTGGGCACTTGCAACTACATCTCAGTAGCTGTAGTTAGAAACATAGTTCCTGGCTGTATTCTATGCCCTGTTATCATCCCTATACCCTATTCGATCAGAACATTCTAACATTTAAACTTGGAAGAATTATTATTATTATTATTTTTTAAAAGCATTAAGGTCATCACTCTTAGGTGTAATTTGCATTTAAAGCCTTTTTTTACAGTTCAGTTTTAGCGATCTTTATGTTTACAACTACGCTCCCTTCGTAGTGCACTTTGAAAAATTGATGTCATTGGTTGACACAGCAGTCTCCAAAGCTAGTATATTTTTAACAGTCATTGCTCCAAACCTTGTGAAAACAAAAACAAAAAAACATACGTGGGCCTGTTGGTTAGAACATTTCTGCAGTGGTTTGCATGTGTCAAATTGTAAAAAACTTTTCAAAAAAATTAAATAAAATAAATAAACGGCATCCTAATTATTATTATTATTATTATTATTATTATTATTATTATTATTATTATTAATCATCATCATAATAAGTTAAGTTGGCGGTTCATTCCACTGTGGCGACCCCAGATATATTAATGGACTATAGAAATGAAAATGAATGAATGAATAATGATCATCTTTTTTTTCCTAAAAAATAATAAATATTACATTTAATTTCTTATTAAATAGCCTCATTATTTATTTATTTATTTATTTATTAATTTATATGATTTATAAATAATATTAGAGTATGTGTTAGCTTTTGTAAGTGATTTTATGTTTTAGAATAGAATATGTAATGTTCTCATTAATATTTGTAAAGGAAACACAGTATGTGCCATGTATGCCATGTATATGTGCCATGCATATGCCATTTACATATATTTCAGTTAATATAGAAAGCGAGTGTATGTTTTTACATATATGTATGTTTTATATATATATATATATATATATATATATTTTTTTTTTTATTTTTTTTATTTTTTTTTTTATTTATTTTTTTTTTAATGCGTGTGCGAGTAAAACAATATAATTTGCACAAATAAATCACGGGGTTCTTCTCTAAAGAAGTAGCTACTCCGCCACATTTAGAGCATCATTGTGGACTTTTTACATTATAACTAATGTGGTTCAAACAATGGATCTGCTACAGAGAAACTACGGGTTTTGGGAAATACTCGTCACTACATCGTTCTTTTCCCAAATGATGCATCGTACTATGATAGTTCAGCCACGAGTTACGTCGTTGTTTGGAAAACGCACCCCTGGCCAGTGGTGGTGGTGATGGTGGTGTAATGGTGTGGACGATATTTTCTTGGCACACTTATGGCCCGTTTCCATTGAGTGGTACGATAAGGTATGGTGCTGTTCGGCATGGTTTTATGGCCGATTCCACTGTCAAAAGCTACCTAAAGGTGAACCGTACCATACCACTTTTGGGGTACACTTTGCAAAGGGTAACTAGCATGACAAAAGGGTACCAAAAGGCGGTGCAAGATGCGCAGCTGAATGCTATTGGTTTACAGAGATACGTCACCAGCATGCACAAGCAGGAGGATGCAAACAAAGGAACCACCATTTTTAAATACACAGCCGAGACATTACACCATAATAATACATACAAATAATAATGTGCCACGGTGGACCAGAGCTTAAACACATCTTGTCGTCGTCTTGAAGAACAGCCACAGAGCCAAGAA
This sequence comes from Danio albolineatus, assembly GCA_903798035.1. Lineage (NCBI taxonomy): Eukaryota > Metazoa > Chordata > Actinopteri > Cypriniformes > Danionidae > Danio > Danio albolineatus. The sequence continues at coordinate 11,386,255 of CAIGQQ010035257.1, read as the reverse complement.
GAAGCGCACCATAGTTCAGACCCTCTAGTTTTTTGCAAAATCCGCGATCGCTGAATCCACGGCAAAATCAACAAAAAGTCGAAAATTTTTGCAATCCCGCAAAATTCTTAATTAAACTCAATAATATATAAATAACATAAAAAAAATAAAATCCGAATAAATTTATTTCAGTTAGCAATTAAATGTTTTCCATGCCTTATAGATGTATTTGAGTGTCTCTTGAAAAACAATGGTGCACAACCTGTGCAGTAGCGTGAGTGATTTACATGTGAAGTCAATGCAAAGATGCGATTAGACATCCTGTGGTGCAAGTTGGGTGTTTTGTGCGTTTGACACACTTCAGACTGCAAAAAAATGTGAGCAAACATCTAAATAACAGTGCAACAGAACAGACAGAAAAGCAAGCAGCTTACAATGATGGAGATCACGGCAATCTGTGTTTTAGGCGTATTACGGTATTGGAAGCCCTAATGCATTTCATGAGTAAAGGTCATGTCGGATGAGAGAAATCTGAGAGAGAGATAAAGTAAGTTCGTGAATAAGAATTATACAGCCTTTCTTTGGCTTAATCCCTACCGTTTTAGATCTTGTGTGGACAAGAGATCAAAATAAAGAAGCTTTATTTTTGTGATTTGTGTCCTTGACACTGTGTCAGATTGCACACCTAACATAGTAGGCTACCTAATCTGGTAAATAATATATATATATTTTTAAAAATCGCAAAATTGCCCTCAAATTTTTAGGAATTACCACCACAAAATCCTTTTTATCATGAAAAATAATAATAATTAAATAAATCGTGGAAAACTAGGGGGTCTGTAGTTGTTTAAAAGGCTGTCTAAAGCTCAAGTGGTTTCACTTTCTCAAGAGAGCTCGATACACATCTATATCTCAAATAATGAACTTCTCGAGCTCATGTTGATAACGTGCGTGTGATTATTGAAGCACTTCTGACATACCATTGGTACCCTTTTGACAGTGGGAACGCAAGCCTGATAAAGCTGACCCGTACCGTACTGTACCACTCAGTGGAAATGGGACATTTGTACCAACTAAACATCATGTCAGTGCCACAGCCTAGAGCAGTGGTTCTCAAGCTTTTTTCACCAAGTACCACCTCAGAAAAAAATTGTCCCTCCAAGTACCACCATAATAACCGGTATTGAAGTACAGTAGCATAGTATGCCTAATTAAGCAGCTACAGCTCTGCACAGTTCAAAAACAAGGCAGATTAATTCTTCTAATTAACAATATGTATTATTGTCAGCCACTTAAATAAAAGGTTTAGCCTATTAAAATCAATTTACTGATCACATCGGTGTTATCGTATGTGTCAAATGGTTAATGAATTATTCAGAGATTCCTCCGAGTACCACTAGAAGGAAGCTTGTGTACCACTAGTGGTACACGTACCACAGTTTGAGAACCACTGGCCTAGAGTATTGTTACTGACCATGTCCATTCCTTTATGACCACAGTGTACTCATCTTCTGATGGCTACTTCCAGCAGAATAACGCTCCATGTCATAGCCTGAATCACATCAGGCTGGTTTCTTGAACATGACAATGAGTTCTCTGTACTCAAATGGCCTCCACACTCCCCAGAGCTCAATCCAATAGAGCACCTTCGGGATGTGGTGAAATGGGAGATTCGCATCATGGATATGCAGCCGACAAATCCGCAGCAACCGCATGATGCTACCAAGTCAATATGGACCAAAATCTCTGAGGAATATTTCCAGTAGCTTGTCAAATCTAAGCCACGGAGGACAAATGCAGTTCTGAAGGCAAAAGGGGGTCCAACACGGTACTAGTAAGCTGTACCTAATAAAGTGGCCGGTGAGTGTATATGGATACAGGCATTCGAATGCTTTGTTTGTTTATTTGTTTTATAATTATAATATGTTACATTTTGTGTGCTTCTTTGTTTCCCCCAGATATTTTATCAATCACATTTACGGAATGCAGACGATATGTAGCCCTACATTTCTTTTGGCAACCCAAACTGCCAATATTTTCAATCACATGACCAGATACTATTTTTATCCTCTGATCTCCTTATAAATGCTTTAAGCAAATCAGTGAATCACTCAGTATCAATTCATAATTTCTCATTAGACACCACAGTGTGTTGCATGGCATCATCCTTCAGTGGAATTCATTTATAATAAGATCTACAGCTTACAATGTGAGGGAGGGAGGCTTTTCTTGGAAATTAAATAAATGCATGCTTAGGCAATGCAGAACAGACATGACAGCAATAATAAAAACCCACACACACACAAACACACACACTAAGTTGAAGGTGGAACCTGAGCTAAATCCAGAGAAATAAAGATTCCTGAGTGTGGACTCTTTTGACTTGGACTAACAAGCAACCTCCCAGAACACCCTAGCAACTGCATAGCAACACAGTAAGAAAGGTCTGGGAAGCAACAGTGTAGTAATGCCACAGAAAGTCTGCACAGGTATAAGCACAATTTTTGAGTTTCTGCTGATAACTCCAACTCAAACACATTCAACCACTCTAAAAAAAAAAAAACCTAAATATAGCCTAAAACCTTTAGCAGTATATTTAATGTCCGTATTGTTCGAAATCATGTGCTGGAAGTACCATAACATCTTCTTTTAATCTTTAAAACTCTGAAATCACAGGAAATGTTCATCCAAGTCAGCCTAAACACTTCATTATTGCTGGAACATTTCTCGGAAGACACTTAAAGTTAATAGTGGAGCCTTTAAGACTTAATAGCTTTTTTCAAGGGAACGTTTGAACGTACTCTGGATTGACACACTATTTCTAACCTTACGCTTTGCAATTGCAGTTAAAACGTTTATCGTTTAAAAAAAGAAATATGTTAAAGTCTTTGAATATAACTGGATTTTAAAAGAAATTTCATTTTCGATAGTTGAAGTTCAAGAAGGGTAACCTCGTTCATGCAGTTTTTGAAAATGTTCATTATTGAACTCATAGAGCAAATGTTTGGTCATTTCACTGTTTAATTTACTATTATAAATCACGCAAAGCATCCTTTTGAGAAGGAAAATGTAAATAGAATTTATTAGAATAATTACTGAAGGATCGCATGACACTGAAGACTTTTAAAATGATTCATTTTAATGTGGTATATACACAAAGACTTTTAATTTTAGTATTACAGCCTCAGCGCTTCAGGTAAACTGTCTTTCTATTATAAAATTTCTTCAAAAATCAGTGGTCTTCACTGCCTGATAGATATACGATATGAAGTGGATCTCAGACCGGACCAAAAGCACTGCATTACATTCTATTTTCCCCTGCCATGTCTTTTAAAATATGGCAACTTACTTTACCCCAGTATTTTCAAATGGAGTTTCTGCGCTCACCTGCTGACGGTGCTAGCTGTTACAAGGTCTTTCGTCTCGCCAATAACTTAATGAATAATAATAATAATAATAATAATAATAACAACAATTATTATTATTATTATTATTATTATTATTATTATTATTATTATTATTATTCATAATTTTCATTCATTTTCTTTTCGGCTTAGTCTCTTATTAATCTGGGGTCGTCACAGTGGAATGAACCGCCAACTTATCCAGCATGTGTTTTACGCAGCGGATGCTCTTCCATCTGCAACCCATCACTGGGAAACATCCATGCACACTCATTTACAAACATACACTACGGACTATTTTAGCCTTCCCAATTCACCTTTACCACGTATTTGGACTTGTGAGGGAAACGGGAGCACCCGGAGGAAACCCACGCAACCATGAGGAAAACATGCAAACTACAGACAGAAATGCCAACTGACCCAGCCAAGGCTCGAACCAGCGACCTTCTTGCTGTGAGGCGATCGTGCTACCCACTGCACCACTGTGGTGCCCATAATAAAAATAATAATACAAATAAAAATAAAAAATAAATAAAAATAATAATAAATAATATTAACAATAATAACTGGAGACTATTCCTCACCAAGCAATTCTATGTTTAATATATGTCTAATAGGCCTTTTTCACGGTCGAACGCACATCCGGTAGAGCGATAGTTGCGTATCGCTACTTCCGGCTGGAGCAATGGAGTCAGAGTCAGATGCGCTAGTTTTCACTACCTCTTTGAAAACTGTGCCAACATTTACAGCGGATGTTTATTGTCTTGTGGACCGACATTCTATCGCTCCACACTTTAAACTTAATAAAGGATGTAAGTTTTTCCACAGAAATTACATTTTTAATTACGAAGGTGGGTGACGATCCATACGTTAGCACGGTTTAGGAAAGGCTGTTTACATTTGTGCGTAATGTACGTTCATCATAGCGTAGGCTCTTAGTTTTAAACCGTTATGAGATATAAGGGAGGTACTGACATCTAAACTTGGATGCCTAAGTAAAAACAGGATACAAACAGGCTGTCAGTGATAAATTGACATCTAACAATAGTCCAAAAATATACTAGTCATTAAATAGACTGATTAGACATTCAGATGTATAATCAATCCTGCTTAATATTCCTGTCTGTTTTTGGACGTCTATTAGATTTTCCCTGACAGCCAAAATGTACAACAGTGTCAGATTGCAGACTTGCACATGCACTCTTAGACATGCAGCCTCAGACATGCACTCTCGGCACATCCACTCAACAGAGCAAGTGACATCACTGTGAGGGATAAATGTATATGTTAAACACCTATTCCAGGGTTCAGTGCTAAGTGCAGTTCAGTGTTTTTTTTACACCGATAAGGCCAGTGGGTCAAATTTTTATTTTCCCTGCCAAAATTTTCAAAGGCCCACCAAAAAAAATGTAATTTTAATAATGATGTTTCTGTGAATCTAGATTTTTTTATTTATTTTTTAAATGTATTATAAGCAAAATTCTAAGTGATACGCAAACAAAAAGAGCGGTATGAAAATGTGCAGGTGTTTAATTACAGTTCTAAATTATTTAACAAAAGGTGACTGACTGTGCAAAACATCACTTCATTTTTTCATTGTGTTGTACCCACAAAACTGTCTGCTTCCAAGACATTAGAAACAGATGTTTTCTTTTAGTCTCATAATTTGGTGTTGCAACCATGTTGTCGCCTCTTCACATATACGGGTTGTTACCAGGTTAAAGAAAAGAAAAAAAAATACAATGCTCACAACATTCAATCAGATAAGTGGAACCAAAAAGCAATATGGTGCTACAATACCACAGAGAAGGGAGCATATAAAGGTTTAAAAGCACAAACTATTTCTCGATTCCAAGATGTTATTTTTATGAAGTTTATTTATAAACTAAGTGCAGGAAGTAAAAAAAACTGAATGGGAAAGTCAGTATTTTTGCAAGTTATACCATATATCAAGAGATGTAATTAGAAAATGATCAGATATGTTGGGCATGATCCTTATATCATGAAGAGGGGAGAGTTTTCCTCTGAACTAAAATATATTTGCCAGTCATCAAGGGGGTATATACTGTATATGATATTATGCTACATGAAAGATACTATAGGAAATACTATAGTGTTTGGAAGCATAGAAAATTACTTGAATTAAACTGTCGTAGAGATTATAGTGTTGCTGTGGTAGAAGTGTAGTAATAAACAAATTGAATAGGCTTCAGTTTTCTACGCTATAATTATACACCATCACAATGCACCACAATTTACACTAACATTACAGCATTTATTCTGTAGCATTCATTAAGAAAGAATTGTTCAAAAAAACATGTTTATTACAAATCACTGTAGTTTTTCCCCCATGTGGATATTTTTCAGTCATCAAGAAATAACAAATGAAAGCATACAAAAGCATGGAGGCATAGTCTACATTATTTTTTATTTATTTTTGTTATGGGAAAAAAAAGTGCTACACAATAATAACCGTCTAGTTTTGTAACAAGAGTTGGATAATTGCAAAACAAGATGGAGATTTCATTGCAGTGATTACATGGCAGTGTGTGTGATTTATAATCTTTTAGATTTTGTACAAGTGTGGTGGTGTTTGCATCTGATTTTTATATAACACATTAACATGTGTATACACCTACAGTAGCTAGGCCTGTATATAATCTTTATTGGTGCTGTCAAACGAATTATCGCGTTCAAAAAAAGTTTGTACACATGGATGTATTGAATTAAAAGTTTATAACAGCCACCTCCCGTTTCTTGAACATTCTCCCCTTTATATGCAAAAACTTTTCAGGATCAGTGTAATATTACATTATTTACAGTACGGTCATAAATTAATTCTGAAACTTATTTCTGCGATCTGCCAAAAAATACACCTGAGAACAATTAATAGGTTCAAAAGTTCAAAGACTGACCATTAAATACAACAAAGATTAATTATATATCACGTTTTAACAACAGAGATGCAAGAGATTAGATCCAGTGGCAGGTCTTGAGCTGCTGCTGCTGCCTGGAGCTTCCAACTTTTTTAAAGACGTGCTATCCTTATACATAAACTGCCGATTTGACTTTCCAATAACTACATTCTTGCTTGAAAAACTCGTAAAACAGACTTGATTTTGTGGCATGATGAGTATTTTTCTAATTTGGCAGATTTCCAATCTGCCATTAACAGTCCTCATTGGTTTCCTGCGCAGCACATGCGAGTTGCTATAGTAACTGTAACATTTGGGAGAAGCGCATTTATTTCGAACTGTGATCAAAATTGACTGGAACTACCTGTGCCTTTCAACGAAATATACCACACCCTCCAGCCAATCAGAATCAAGAATTTCAACAGACCATGGAATAATCAGTTATAAACAACATAAAACATAAACATTTTGGTATTCTGATAGCAAATCCTATGTAGAAGAATATCTTCCTGCTTTCCATCTGAATTTCGGCGTCATCAATGAACAACCTATATCCTTAACCACGCCTCTCTTACCATTAGTTTGCTATGAGAGAATGATGTGCAAAAGAAAGCCCCGCCTCCTACTCAATATTCATTTTCAGTCAGAAGTGCATCAACACACTGAAATAAAACTCACCAGCTTCCAATACACATGGACTTTAAGAACACTCGAGAAGCTCATTTATTTCGAACTGTGATCAAAATTGACTGGACCTACCTGTGCGTTCTAACAAAAATAATGCACACCCTCCAGCCAATCAGAATCGAGAATTTCAACAGACTATGAAATAATCCATTATAAACAACATAAAACAGAAACATTTTGATATTCTGACAATGAATCCTATGTAGAAGAATAACTTCCTGCCCTCCATCTGAATTTCGCTCGTCATCAATTAACAACCTATATCTTTAACCACGCCCCTCTTACCATTAGTTTGCTATGAGATAATGATGTGCAAAAGAAAGCCCCGCCTCCTACTCAATATTCAGTTTCAGTCAGAAGTGCATCGACACACTGAAATAAAACTCAGCAACTTCCAATTCACATGGACTTTACGAACATTCCGTACTAGAAGCGCATTTATTTCGAACTGTGATCAAAATTGACTGGAACTACCAGTGCTTTTTAACGAAAACAATGCACACCCTCCAGCCAATCAGAATCAAGAATTTCAACAGACCATGAAATAATCAATTATAAACAACATAAAACATAAACATTTTGGTCTTCTGATAGCGAATCCTACGTAGAAGAACCAGTTCCTGCCCTCCATCTGAATTTCGTGCATCATCAATGAACAACTTACATCGTTAACCACGCCCCTCTAACCATTAGTTTGCTATGAGAGAATGATGTGCAAAAGAAAGCCCCGCCTCCTACTCAATATTTATTTTCAGTCAGAAGTGCATCGACACACTGAAATAAAACTTAGCAACTTCCAATTCACATGGACTTTACAAACACTCCATACGAGAAGCTCATTTATTTCAAACTGTGATCAAAATTGACTGAAACTACCAGTGTGTTTCAACGAAACTAATGCACACCCTCAAGCCAATCAGAATCCAGAAGTTCACCATGGAATAATCAATTATAAACAATATAAAACACAAACATTTTGGTCTTCTGATAGCGAATCCTACATAGAAGAACCAGTTCCTGCCCTCCATCTGAATTGTGCGCATCATCAATGAACAACCTACAGTATATCCTTTACCACGCCCCTCTTACCATTAGTTTGCTATTAGAGAATGATATGCAAAAGAAATCCCCGCCTCCTACTCAATATTCATTGAGTTGAATTGTGTGCGTTAATGAACAAGCTATATCCTTTACCGTGCCCCTCTTACCATTAGTTTGCTATTAGAGAATGATATGCAAAAGAAAGCCCCGCCTCCTACTCAATATTCATTAAAGTGAAATGTGCGTGTCATCAATGAACAAGCTATATCCTTTACCACATCCCTCTTACCATTAGTTTGCTATTAGAGAATGATATGCAAAAGAAAGCCCCACCTCCTACTCAATATTCAGTTTCAGTCAGAAGTGCATCGACACACTGAAATAAAACTCTGCAACTTCCAATTCACATGGACTTCAAAAACACTCCATCCGCATGCTCAACTTAAAGTATGTGCAGTTCAAAAGCAGCACAGTGTACTGTTCCTCGCACTACTGAACTGCAAGGTCAAAGCAGGACCAAACGACTTGAAGACGCTCTTATTTCTCTAAATGATTGGGCTGTTCGTGCCTGAGGGTCATATCTAGAATCCAGTAAATCAGACGGAGCTGCAGGTGGGCTCTGTAGATCTAGTCTAGTAAGCAACCACTTAACAACCACCCAGAAAACCCTCTAGCAAAGCGCTATAAATCACCCACAATCCCCTATCATCTTGATCCAGGGTTCTGCACCGCTGTATTATCCGGATTATTATTTTTGTAACATTTACTCCATCTCCTGTCTTACCTCTCGGTGTAACTTGGCTGATTTTGCGCATTTCGAGAGAATAAAAGATAACCGTCGTGGCATATCTGCTTACTTCGCTTCATTTAAACTTGAAGATGTTTCTCTGATCAGGGAGTAAATCATTCAGGAGCCGCTGTAATGGGTTTTACAGCCATGCACTGAATGTGAAAATACAGAGACTCCGGGTACGAGGGCGAAACACTGAGCTTGTTCACATTGGCTAACAAATGCATCTATTCATTACACGGGCATGCAGAAGGGCTCAGAAACGGCCCAGATTCTCCTTAGATACACACAAGAACTGCATATGCAGAGATGGAGCGTCTCCTGCCATCTTGCTCTATTTTTGCTCTCCATATTTATCAGAGATTGTTAATGGGGTTAAATCTTGAGCAATCACATTTTTTTAGAGACAGTTCACCCCAAAATTAAGATTTCCTAATCATTTACTTAGTCTCAAGTGGTTTTAAATTATATTTTTCTGTTGAGGACAAAAGAGACATTTTGAAGAATGCTGAAAAACAAACAGTCATTGATATCAATAGGAGGAAGTCAATTTTTTATTTTTTTTTACAACATTCTTCAGAATATCTTATTTTGTGTTCAACACTGAGAAGAAACTTTGGTTTGATACCTGACAAGACTTGTCGCCTATCCAGGTTTTAGGAACAACAAATAATAACTTGGCTTTTAGTTGATCGTTTGGTATCAAACGTGGCTTATATGAAAGGCAAAGGCCTCTAGATTACGCTTACAGCATTTAACCAAAACAAAATATGATCATACCTTTACCTTTGTAAGTGTATGACTCCCATGAGCTTGGACCACTGCATCCATACATCTCTGCAATGACTCTAATAACTTAATTAAGTCATCTGGAATGGCAAAGAAAGCGTTCATGCAGGACTCCCAAAGTTCATCGAGATTCTTTGGATTTATCTTCAATGCCTCCTTCACCTTACTTTCATGCTCAATAATGTTCATGTCTGGTGACTGGGCTGGCCAGTCCTGGAGCACCTTAACCTACTTTACATTCAGGAACTTTAACATGGAGCCTGAATAATGAGAAGGAGCGCTATCCTGCTGAAGAATTTGCCCTCTCCTGTGGTTTGTAATGTAATGGGCAACACAAATGCCTTGATACCTCAGGCTGTTGATGTTGCCATCTACTCTGCAGATCTCTCACACGCCCCCATACAGAATGTAACCCAAAACCATGTTTTTTTCCTTCTTCAAACATGACCAATTTCTATGACAATCGTGGGTCCATGCAGGTTCCAATAGATCTTCTGCTGTATTTGTGATAATTAGGATGCAGCTCAACAGATCTAAAATCTACCTTCTGCCACTTTTCCAAATGATCAACTAGAAGTCAAGTTATTATTTGTTGATCTTACACCTGGGATCGACGACAAGACTTTTGTCAGGTAGTGTATGCTTTCAGTGCAATATAATGAGCACATTAAATTGTACAGTAAATAAATAGATTCTGACAGATACAGCTGACCTCTAATTGACACATTATTCAAGAAAAGTCCACCTGAAGCAACTGAATTTAATGCACAGAGCAAATTAGAACACACTTCAGTACTGATTGTTGTGCGATTCTGTTAAACATTTCATTAAAGCTGACATCACACCTCCAGCTAAAGCTGCGTCTCATTTCACATGCGAAGCAAGCGTTTACGCTGTGCCTTTAAGACATCTATTTAAGTCTAAGGGTCACAGAAAGGGCAGAAAACGACATCAAATAACGACGACTGTTTAAACGCCCCCAATTTTCTTACAAACATTTTAAGTGAAAAAAAAAAAAAACGCATGACCTCTTTAAAAGATAATGCCACCTCATTAATCTCCTCGACTCTGGCATGATTGGGTATTTCTGGCACGTCGTACCACCCAAAGAAGGCTTAAGTGATGCCACGGGGCACAGCTCCTATTGAGACTCAAAATTAAAACACCGGCCTCCCTCTGTCCGCCGATTTATGAGGGAATTTTCAAAGCTCAATAACTGTGCGCAAATGGCCAAACTCTCAAACTATTGGGCTTTATAGCATCGTTTTAGCAGTGGCTGTGTGGTGTGACCAGACGAGCTCAGCTTTATCATTAATTCATTACCTGACCTTTCGGAGGGGTAGTTCGGTGCTCTGGGACGGTTCTCGGCTGCTACTCGCCATTTCCCTGAATTTAGGGCAGTGTTTTTATAGAGTACACAATGTCAGCAACATGCAGAGAAGGTACAGGCTGTAAAATACCTAATATCAAGGTTAGGATTGTATACTTATGCATGGCGTTTGTAATTTTTAAGTGAGATATCTTTTTAGTGATCTTTTAATGTGAGATTTTTTACTTCTTTAAAAAAAAAAA
>CAIGQQ010035257.1:11345147-11375068 GCA_903798035.1 Danio albolineatus | reverse complement strand
TTTTTTTTTTCCAACTGGGATAAGCAGCGATGCTCTGGAGAGTGAACCTGACCTTCACGCCTCGAAATCCTCCTCAAAAGTGAGCGTTTCAGCAGAGCAGTCCTTCACATCCCACTTAAAACTAACATTCACAACTCAATCTGCTGTGAAACACCCACTTTAAAACCACCACAGCAGTGCCTGATGGATGAAATCAACTCCCATTCTTTTGTGCCACTGGATGTCCTGTTTCACTGAATTAAAAATCACATTTACAGTGGGGGAAATAAGCATGGAACGCACCATTTTCCTCAGAAAATATATTTCAAAAGCTGCTGTTGACTAGAAATGTTTACAACAATTAAACAAATCTAATTAGTTTATAAGTGAAGTTATGTGTAATAAAATGAAATGACACAGGGAAAAAGTGTTGAACACATGAAAAAAGGGAGGTGTAGAAAGGCAGTGAAAGACCAGACAGCAGTTGAAATCTCTCAGTAGTTCTTTAGCAACCCTCTGCCCTTCCTCAATGTAAATGAACATCAGCTGCTTCAGTCCAGCATGTACATTATCAGGATGATGAAGATGAACGTTTCAGCAAGTGGACGTTTCAGCAAGACAATGACCCAAAACACAGCCAAGGAAACTCTCAAATGCTTTCAGAGATGGAAAATCAAGCTGTAGAATGGCCCAGCCAATCACCTGACTTGAATCCAATAGAAAATAAACTACAAAGGTCAGATTTGATAGACAAGACCCACAGAACACCCACAATGTATGGGACTTTCGCATCTTAAAGCTGCCATCACCAAACCAGACTTTTATATGAAGTATTAAATACATTTCAGTAGCTCAGTACTTTCGCCTAGTGTCATTTCATCATTACACATAACTCATTCATCAGATATTTCTTTATTTAATAAATTATTTATAGAAATATTGAATTATTGAATTATTTATTTATTTATTTACTTATGTATTTATTTAATTATTTATTGAATTATTGATATATTATTTATTTATTGATTGATTGATATATTTCTTGATTTATTTCTTGAACAATTTATTGAATTATTTATTGATTTATTGTTTGTTTGTTTGTTTGTTTGTTTGGGTTTTTACCAAAATCTGGTTAAATTCCATGTCAACAGCTCCTTTCGAAATATTTTAATTGTTACAGCTCGGCGTGTAGGGTGAAGATAGAGACATAGTGTGGATCCAAATGCAGCATACAACAGAGATTTAATGACATAAAGATTTAATAATAATAATAATAATAATAATAATAATAATAATAATAATAATAATAATAATAATTCCTTACACTTTTCTAGACGCTCAAAGTGCTTCACACAATAGGGGGGGGGGGGGTGTCAATGACACGACAGCAGCCATTTTGCGCCAGACCACACATCAACTGATTGGCCAATTATGATATGGGGATGGTTAGGAGACCCTGATCGACAATGGGCAAATTTGGCTAGAATGCCAGGTTAAACCCCTACTCTTATTCAAAGGACATCCTGGGATTTTTAGCACCCACAGAGAATCAGGACCTCGGTTTAACGTCTCATCCGAAAGACGGCGCTCACTGAGCAGTATAGAGTCCCCTTCAATATACTGGGGCGTTAGGACCCACGCAGACCACAGGTGGAGCACCCGCTTTTGGCCTCACTAACACCACTTCTGGCAGCAACCTAGCTGGTCTCCCATCCAGGTACTGACCGGGTGCAGCCCTGCTTAGCTTCAGTGGGCGATTGTGAGAGTTGCAGAGAGCTAGCTGCCGGCCAAAACAACATTTACCAAAACAAAGCAAAACAAGACCATGAAACACACCAGCATCATGAAGTAACAAATTAACCATCCACAACCTGAGTGAAACACAAACTAGAATATATAGTCCTCCTAATATTGACCACAGCTGTGTCTGTATGTGTGTGTGCTCGTGCACTTCAGCTGGGACCGGGGAGATTAGTGCAATGCATGCTGGAAGTTGTTGTGTGGCATGCATGTAGTTCACTGGTGCTTGTCACAATAATAATATGACATGTTCAATACTTAATTCCCACACCACAGGTTAAATAAATAAATAAATAAATAAATAAATAAATAAATAAATAAATAAATAAATAAATAATTAATAAAAAACCTCTGGGATTTGATTCTATAACCTCAACTTCACTAGTGCTTGCCCTGCCCTAATGTTTTTCAATCATTCCCATTTTCCTTGTGATTTGGATGCACACAACAAACAAATTAAGGATTAGTTACGTCCTTAATCACAGGATACTGAGAGGAAAAACACATTACGAAAAGCACAGCAAACTCCTTACAAAGGGAGTCTATTGGGAAAGGGACAGTCCCCATAGACTGAAAGCCTGAAAAAGGAAGCATTAATAGACCTCATTGGAAAGTGTTGGGACTGTAGCTCATCCTGTGGACTGGGAATTGAAGCTGGAGTGAAAGTTAATCTAGCACAAAGACAACAGCCTTCCAAGTTTAAACAAGGCTTTTCGATCGATTCAAAATAACGTTCATTATTTTAATTGCATGATTTGCTGTTTAACTAATCACTTTAATATCGATGGCATAGATCAAGTTCTGCAATAAAAGTAAGGATAGTGCATTCATTAAAGCATTTGATAGAATTAAATGTACTAAACTTAATCAACAGACAGATTAAATAAATGCACAATTATGATTAGAGTTTGCCCTTTCTCCATCTGCCGGTTTCTCTATTTTCTGTTGCTTCAGTGCAAAAATTAATAAATATAAAAAAATGTTAATGTTTTGTTTCTAGTGTAGTTTCAAATATTGACAAATTGATAAGCAGATGATAAGCATAAAATACAGTTTGTTTTCAAAAAAAATTAATCAGTTTTTGCCTTTAAGGGCACCTATTTTATCCCTTTTACAAGAAGTAAGATACGCCTTTCACAGTGTTACCTTCGTTGATGGAAAACTCTTGACATTTTTCGTAACGAACAAGTTTCTACCAACAAAAACTTAATTGAAACTAAATAAAAATTAAGTAATGATGACAACAACTATAATAAAAAAAAATATATATATATATATATATATTTTTTTTTAATAAATTATTTATTTATTATTATTATTTATTCATTTATTTATTTACTTATTTACCTATTTACTTTTATTATTATTATTATTATTATTAATTTATTTATTTACTCATTTATTATTAATATTATTATTATTATTATTATTATTATTATTATTATAAATTATTATTTGTTAATATTTATTATTATTTATTATTATTATTATTTTATTTATCATGATAAATTATTTATTACTATTATTATTATTATTATTATTATTTTATTTATCATAATACATTATTATTTATTACTATTATTATTATTATTTACTTATTTATCTATTTATTTATTATTATTATTATTATTATTATTAGAAATTATTTATTTATTTGTTTATTATTATTAGTATTATTATTATTAGAAATTATTTATTTATTTGTTTATTATTATTATTATTATTATTATTATTAAGCAGATGATAAGAGAGTTGTAGCATGTTTTAAGCTTAGTTTCTTTGCAAAAATTGTTCCGTGGACGGGTATTCATGTTATTATGGAGACATGGCACCTATCAATCAATTGGTGTGGGGGGCGAGGGGGGTGCACTCCTACGTCAGGTTGCAGTGGGTCTCAAAATTACTGGGATTTGGATCCTATTTTAATGTCAGGAAACTGAAAAAAAAAAAAGAGAGAGAGAGAGAAAGAGAGAGAGAGAGAGAGAGAGAGAGAGAGAGAGAGAAAAATTTTTTTTTTTTTACTTCTACTATTTACTGTGTTTACTGTGTTTTTTTTTTTTTTACATATGTATGTTCTTTTATTTTTATGTAAACTTTAAAACTGCTTTGGCAATACATTTGTAATAATTGTCATGCCAATAAAGCAACTATTGAATTGAATTGAATTGAGAGAGAGAGAGAGAGAGAGAGAGAGAGAGAGAGAGAGAGACTGTACACACTACATACTCTGTTGTTTATTGTTTTAAGAAAATATCTAAAATATTTTTTTTTCAGCTAGGTCTTATTAAAGTTCAAAATGGCTTAAAACAGTTTAAATTATTTATGTTATACTGTATATACCTAAATCGTTATAGCTTTTGTTTGTTTTATATTGGTTGCGTGGCTGTGCGTGACAAATTGCAGTACTGCGCATGAAGAAACACGCGTTCTCAGTAGCCATATCTGTTCATGCCCATCATAGGTGCCCTTTAAGGAAATACTCACTTAACTTTGACTTGTTATTTCTTAAAACAAATCTACATTTTATGGTTGTCTAGAAAATGCTTATTGATTTAAAAATGTGTATATTTCAACTAGAAACAAGACAGAAACTCTAAGTAAGAAGTTTTTTTGTAGTGTTGATTTGTTCTTTAGACACTCTACCACCAAATTGTTTTGTGTACCTGAAGAATTGGAACAAACGTCGCTTGTCTGCCACATTTGCTTTATTTGGTTTGTTACCACTGCTACATTATTTCTCAAACCCTCACCGCATTCATCTTGTTTCTTAATCATCTCCTGCTGAGTCCGGCCCGGGTATTACTCTCCATGTCAGGGTAATGGAACACTGCAGCATTCATTTGAAATATCATCTTGTCTTTTTGCCAAGGGAGATGGCAGCCCTCGTTCTCTCACCCTCTCTCCTCATCCTGATGTCCAAAACCCTGTTAATGGCCTCCTGAAGCACGGAAACACGGACAAGAGTGTCCTCAAATGTCAATTAGTTTTCCTCGGGCACCCCCAAAAATGTCTACTTAAAAGTGGCGAGACAATGTTCGGTTTTAGATTAAATGAATAATCCTGGGCATTCATCAGATAACTATGCCAAAGTAGTATAACCAAGAGAGAAGACAGAGAATAACACATTTTTATTTACTTTAGCTGCTTGCTCAAACTACTAATTTAAAAAAGCTCAACACAAATCTTGGGTTTTTTGGGCGGCAACTTAATAGTTTTATTTTCAAGCCACTTAAATTTGTCAAAACCAGTTAACTTAATTGATTTGAGTTGTGACAACGTTAATTAATTGTGTGGAACCCTTCCTTTTTTTACACTGAATGACATTAATTGCAAATGATTTTACTTCTGAAATGTGAAAGCAAAGTTGGATACACAGCAAAAAAAAAAATGATACTTGGAGTATTTGTCTTGATTCAAGTTGAAATAGCTAAATATTGTTCAATTAAGAAGCACTTTCTGGACAATGAAAACCTATTGCTTTGTTTTCTGAAACATTAAGTCAGAATTAAGAGATTTTTAAGAGAAGAGCAAACTAATTAGCTATTGGGGTCAGACAAACATTTTAGTTTTTGGTTTGAAATACATTTATATTACTTACCACTGTAAAAACTGTTGGGTTCCACACAATGGAAATGATATTGTAAGAAACATGACTGACGAAATATTCAATTTATGACAAATACAGGTTTATTATTAAACTAAAGTCATACTACACTCCATTTTTTTTCTTTTGGGGTGGGGGGTGAGAAGACTACATAATTGTTTTATGTTTAATCCACTTACATTTGTTATGTTAACTTAATTGGTTTGGGTAACACTTTATTTTGACGGTCCATTTGAGTATTAGTAGACTGTCTGCTTAATATCTTTTGATACTGACATTCAACAGACATTTAACTGACTATAAGAAATTTTGCAAGTACATGTCAACTTACACTAACCCCAACTTTAACCCCAACCTAACAGTCTACTTATAATCTAATGAGAATAAGTTGACATGTAGATGCAATGTAATTTGCATCTACATCTACAAACTTAATTCAACCATCGGACCATTAAAATAAAGTGTGAGCTTGGTGTGTATTGGGACAACATGAATGAATTGTGTTGAACCCTGCACTTTTTACAGTGTTTTAAGGAAAAAACTCATACTATTTTTAAAACAAGACAATAGTTTTTGCTTGTCCAGAAAATGCTTCTTGATTTAATACGTTTTAGATATTTGGACTAGAAACAAGACAAAAACTCTGTTTTACAGTGAACGACAGAATTTGTAAATGATTTTACTTACGAAATGTGAGATGGAAGCTGGATAAACTGCAAAAAAATTAAAAATAAATAAAATAAAATAAATAAAAAATCAAATAAAATAATAATAATAATAAAATAAATAATAAATAATAATAATATTGTAAGAAACATGACTGAACAAATATTCAATTTATGACAAATACAGGTTATTAAACTAAAGTGATCCTACATTCAAAAATAATTGTTCTATGTTATATATCCACTTACATTTGTCACGTTAACTTAATTGATTTGTATTGGGACAACATAGATGAATCATGCGGAACCCTGCACTTTTCACAGTGTCTATTGGTAGATTATTTAGCTTGTTTGAGGGAAAAACTCACCTAATTTTGGCATATTTCTTAAAAACAACACAATATTTTTTGCTTGTCCAGAAAATCCTTCTTGATTTAATAAGTTTTAGATACTTGGACTTAAAACGAGACAAAAACTCTTTGACAGTGAATGACAGAATTCGCAAATGAATTTACTTGGATACACTGCAAAAAAAAAAATAATAATAATAAAATTTAAATAAATAATAATAATAATGCTTAGAGTGGGTTTCCTCCGGGTGCTCCGCTTTCCCCCACAGTCCAAAGACATGCGGTACAGGTGAATTGGGTAAGCTAAATTGTCCATAGTGTATGTGTGTGAATGAGAATGTATGAATGTGTTTCCCAGAGATGGGTTGTGGCTGGAAGGGCATCCGCTGCGTAAAACAAATGCTGGATAAGTTGGCGGTTCAATCCGCTGTGGCGACCCCGGATTAATAAAGGGACTAAGCCGAAAAGAAAATGAATGAATGAATGAATAATGCTTAGAGTATTTGTCTGGATTCTAGTACAGATATCTAAATATTCTTCAATTAAGAAGCATTTTCTGGACAATGAAATTCTATTGCTTTGATTTCTGAAACATTAAGTCAAAATTAAAAGATTTTTTTCTTTAACCCCTTAGCCAGCGCCCCGACATGATCGCACTGAGGCGCAATTTTTCCCACATGTCAGTGTTTATAAATAGATTACACCACAAAGAAAGAAGTAATCCGCACAAACTATACATCATTCTAAAGCTACAACCCTCAAGCACTCACTACAGCTAGTTGCTTTTCAATGGGAGGCTTGTAAAGGATGTATTTGCTAAATTTGTGTACGTTATACAGAAAATGCTTAATAGATATGGAGTGAATATCATAGTAAAAACAACACACACAGGCATTCATTGCAGTCCATCAGGGTTTATTTTGAAAGGTAAGAGTCCACAGAAAACATCCCATAGAGCACATTTAGTCCACTGACACAATAGTACGGATTATGGATGGTTATTCGTTTGTTTATGTCACCGTTTCGACCGGAGACCTGTTGTTTACCATGGTACTTACACAAGCAAAATTATTTGCCATTGGGGTCAGACAAATATTTTAGTTTTTAGTTTGAAATACATTTATATTACTTACCCCATTGTAAAAAATGTTGGGTTCCACACAATCGAAAAGATATTGTAAGAAACAGGACTGAACAAATATAAGTTTTTTTGATAAATACAAGTTTATTATTAAACTAAAGTGATCCTACGCTCAAAAAAAGTGATTTTTGCTTTTTATTCAAACAATTTTTGGGAGGACAACATAATTGTTTTATGTTCAGTCCACTTACATTTGATGCGTTGATACTTAATAGATTTGTATTGGGACAACATAAATGAATTGCACTTTTTACAGTATCCATTGGTACACGTACATTACTTTGAATGTTTTAAGAACAAAACTCGCTTAATTTTGGCGTCTTATTTCTGAAAATCAAACAATATTTTTTGCTTCTTGTTTTAAGAATTGGATTATATTTGGACCAGAAACAAGTCAAAAACTCACAAAAACAATGTTTTGTATTATACAGTGAAAAAGATTTCTGCAAAACTGTTGCAAACGATTTATTTGGGCTGAATTTAAACAAATTATATTTATTAATGTTCAACCTTACTCATTTAAATTCAGCCTAAATACATTTCCCTTGAAAAAAAAATAAATGAAAAATTTACCTTAAAAAATTTAGTAAATTAAATGAATCATCTTTGATTTAAATTTTTTTAGTGCATAACGTGGTTCCCCCTTTCGCGGTCTCACAGTTTCGCAGATTTTTAATGTTTAATTTTTTATATTGGCTGTAGCCAATCAGGATGCACACTCCCGTTTATTTTAGCGCGAAGCAGAGGAAACGCAACTGGTGCGATCGGTTCTCTTTGAAATAGACTGAAAAAAAAAAAATCGATAACCGCACACCCACAGTCCTGCTGCTTTCAAGATCACATCACCTGTGTGCGTGAGTGATAATCCTCTCATTCGATATTCACCTGCTTTTTTTTTGCCCGCGCAAACACAGTTATTTTTGTCAGTCGTGCTGTGATCTTAGTATCGTCAGTCAATTCTAAGATCACATTTGCAGGAATATTGAGCCATCGTCATTGTCGAACCCTGCTTTCATCCTAACAATACTAACATTTAAAAATTATTTTCAACCAGCCAAAATGGCTAGTAGGAGTGTCTGTCTAACACACCACAGCTGGGTGCTGATTCACCAGCATTTGGCGGGTGTTAATGTCAAGCCCTGAGTATTATACAGACAGCCAGGACTAATAATCAAGAAACCTCTCCCTATGTTACAAACACATGCTATGGTTTTAAAAGCAGCCTTATCTGCTCTTGATATTAAACAGTTATGTGAGAGGAAAACATCAAGCGAATCAGCTCTGCAAATCTTTAGCCTCTAATGACTCTCAAAGGTTTAATTTGCTCATTGATTTCTCAGCCAGACATCGAGATTGATTGCCAAGGTTCACATGCTGCCTTTTTTTTGGTGAGGAAAAAAGTTTTATTTTATTCTCCTGTTGTGCCAATTTAATAACAAACAAGAGGAAAAATGTTCAAAACCCATTGTATAGTTGATATGAAATACCCTTGAGATAAGCCTATCCATACCTCAGTGAGGACTTTTTTATTGACTATTTCGTCCCCAATTAAAGGAAGGTGCAGTATTAATGGATCATATAATTACATAAAAGATGTCTTCAGAGGCAGCTATACAAGTCAGTAGGGAATACAGACAGCCTTCTTGGTAGCACGGTGTCACGGTGGAGGAATTACCACATTCTTATGGGTGTTTATCCATTAAGACCATGTCGCTAATGATCTCTGCTGCTAAGGGAAGCAATGCGCTCTCAATGCCATCTCTCTGTTCCGATAACTAGTCAGCAGGAGACGGGTGACTGGCCTTTAGCCACAGAAACGAAACATATTTACTGCCCCGATAGGACACTATTATTTAAAATTGATGATTGTGTAAACCGTTTGGTATGCCCCATTGCCATTGCACACCTCTTCTTGTTAAAGCATCGACAAAAAGCAGCAGAACAGCGGGAAACTTATTTGTCATGTGCTCCTTTGCTAATGATACGAGCTAACTTTGAGACGGATGACCCTGATGCTGCCTTCCCCCTCGCACTTAATTTAGTGTGAAGCCTAAAAGATGCATTCAGCCGCTCTGAGCTACGTTCGTGCTATTTTTAATCTCCAGCATTAGTTAAACCTTTCGAGGGGGCGTGCAAGGAACTGTTCCCCGCATGTGTTACACGTATGCTGATTAGCTCTGCTCTGATAAGTGGAGCTCATTGATTTCCATTCATTTAAAATACTCTCTTTGCTTCCCACTCGCTTCCGTTTTAGCTAGAAAACCAGGGTACATTAAAAAAGGTGCAGCGCTAAATGATGGATAATTCCGCTCGAATCCTTGTATTCAATTAGGGATCCCCAGTGCGTCTTTTTTCCTTTAGATTTCATGCATTGCGTGTTAATAGCTCGAAAACACCCGCCACCCTCTACATGATGTTCCCCGATCCATCACAGTCATGAATCATTTTCCTTGACGATAAACAGGAGGTTGAGCGTAATGGATGCCTACTCTGTCACCTGTGCAAATTCTCTAGGGTGAATACTAAACCTGACCTCAAATGTTGTCTGTCTGTGTTCTGTCTGTGTCTCTCTGCAGGGCCCTTACTCTGGGAAGGGCGCCTGTCATGTTTTCTCCTCCACGCTTCTGTTCTCCTGCTGCTCAGCAAGGGGGAGCGGATGTGCCCTGTGAGTTGCCGCTGCGAAGGCAAGATTGTTTACTGCGAGTCTGGCGGCTTTCAAGACGTCCCGGAGAACATCTCTCTAGGGTGCCAGGGTCTATCCCTGCGCTACAACAGCCTCCTTTTGTTGCTACCTTACCAGTTTGCTCACCTCAACCAGCTGGTCTGGCTCTACTTGGACCACAATTCCATCAGCACAGTGGACAGGCTGGCCTTCCAGGGACTCCGTCGGCTAAAGGAGCTAATTCTGAGCTCGAACAAAATTGCGCAGTTGCAAAACGGCACGTTTGAGACCGTCCCAAACCTGCGCAACCTCGACCTGTCCTACAATCAGATGCAGGACTTAGTACCTGGGCATTTCCATGGACTTCGCAAGCTGCAAAACCTTCACCTGCGATCAAACAACATCAGAAGCATACCTGTCCGCACTTTTATGGAATGCCGGAGTCTGGAGTTTCTGGATTTGGGTTACAATCGCTTACGGACTATAACGCGTACGACCTTCCTGGGACTGCTCAGGCTGACAGAACTTCACCTTGAACACAATCAGTTTTCCAGGATTAACTTTTTCCTATTTCCACGGCTCTTAAACCTGCAGGCTCTTTATCTGCAATGGAATCGCATACGGACAGTCGTCCAAGGTTCGCCTTGGACTTGGCACACTTTACAGAAACTGGATCTATCAGGCAACGAGATTCAGATTTTGGATCCTGCTATTTTTAGGTGTCTGCCCAACTTGCACACACTCAATCTGGAGTCTAACAAGATCAGCAACGTGTCACTGGAAGTGGTTTCATCGTGGATCTCCATTAGCACCATCAACCTGGCAGGAAACATATGGGACTGCAGCTCTAGTATATGCCCTTTGGTGTCTTGGCTGAGAAACTTTAGGGGAACTAGAGATGCCAGCATTATTTGCAGCACTCCCAAATCCCTTCAGGGAGAAAGAGTCATGGACGCGGTGAGGAACAACTCTGTGTGTGAGGAGATGTTTACTGTGGAACCGACCACAGAATTAACCCTTCTTTTGACTACCACTACGACAACTCTTTATGTGACAAAGCCACCCACAACCACCACTACAACCCCACGCACCACAACTAGACAACTTTCCCAAGTTACCTATATACAAAAACTGACCCCAAAGGTTTTATTCACCGTTCGACCTGAGAAAGAACTCTTAACGGTGACACCTAGCAGCTTACCCTTCACCCCCGAACCGGAGTTTGAGCATATGACCTTCCACAAGATCATCGCTGGCAGCGTTGCCCTATTCCTCTCAGTGTCATTAATCCTATTAGTGATTTACGTGTCGTGGAGAAGGTACCCTAACAGCATGAGACAACTCCAGCAGCACTCCATCCGGCGCAAGCGCAGGAAAAAGACCCGAGAGCCTGAACATAACATCAACTCTCAACTGCAAGAATATTATCTGAGCTACAACCATGCCAATGCAGAGACCATGGACTCTTTGGTTAACGGGGCGTGCACCTGCACCATCTCGGGCTCCAGAGAGTGCGAGGTATGACCTACCGCTAATCAAACCGCATTCTCTGCACCGGGGAGTCAGAGGTAAACTTTTTTAAGAGCATGACTGCCCGTAAAGCTACTCTTCTTTCTTATCCTTGCCCTCCCGTGACCCACATCTTTGAAATGCTCACAGTTAATTGCATTAGAGGAGGAACAGTTCACCTAAAAACTAAAATTCTCTCATAATTGCTCACCAAGCCATTCCAAACACGTATGCTGTTATATTTTTCCTTGGGCTTTTAAAAGGAAAGCTTTTCAAGGAGCTCAGAGACTTTGTCTATCAAACCATTCTCCTTTTTACAATCTACAAATAAATAAAATGTAATAATAATAATGATAATAGCATACAGGTTTGGAAAGAG
This sequence comes from Danio albolineatus, assembly GCA_903798035.1. Taxonomy (NCBI): domain Eukaryota; kingdom Metazoa; phylum Chordata; class Actinopteri; order Cypriniformes; family Danionidae; genus Danio; species Danio albolineatus. Next base: position 11,362,979 of record CAIGQQ010035257.1, on the reverse strand, counting down.
TAAATAGTGACAAAACATTGGGCTCTGCTTAAATTAAAAGGATAGTTCACCCAAAAATGAAAATTCTGTCATCATTTACTCTCCCTTTACTTGTTCAAATTTAAGTTTTGTAAACACAAAATAGAATATTTTGTAAAATAAATAAAATAATAAATAATGCTAATAGCTGGCACCAATTCTTCAAAATTATTTTGTTTTCACTAGAGTAAATAAGTTAAGACCCAAATCCACACGAGGGGAATAAACTATGAGGTCATTTTCATTTTTAGGTGAACTAATCTTTTAAGGTGGCTACTTGCTTTATACTGTGAACGGTCAACATTATCATGTCAGGGTGCTTGTGTCTATTATTAGCATGAAAGGATTAAACCAGTGGTGGTTCACAGTAACTTTAAGTGACTAAAGATTGCTCACTCAAAATGAAATGCGTCTTAGTGCGACAGGTAATCAAGCAGCTCTCTGAGACATTTTCTTCCTACCATCTGCCTATTGATTTGCTCATGTGAAAGTCTCTTAATCTGAAAGAAGTCAAAAGTGAAAGATAAATGTTAAAGACCTCAGGTCAATCAAGTCCACCCATAAGAAAAAAAAAATCATAGCATACTGTAGGAATTACTACAGTAAAATGTAGTAAATGTAGTATACTGTTGTAGTATATTTTATAAATACATCTCACTGCAGCACACTATAGTATTTGCTATTGCGAACTTGCAAAGTGCAGTATATACTGTAGTAAACTTTACAGTAAAGACAAAGTAGATTGTGATATTTTTTTCAAATTAGAGCATTTACTATAGTATTTAGTATTTACAATGCATTAATGCATATGCAATACTATACAATGAACTGCAGTGAGCAAATAATATGTTAAAAGACTTGCTGTATGGAAAACAGAGCTGCTAATGTGAACAATGTGCTTCAGTGTGCATTATAATGCATTAAAATGATTTACAGCAATTTTCTAAGATTCTAATTGTCTTACAACTAAAATAATAAAATGATTTTAAAAGATATTAAGTTTAAAATGCCCTTAACTCACATGTTTCTTAGTAAATAATTCATGTAGAAATTAGTTGATTTTACTACAGTTAACAAGTGTAGTACTATTATACCACAACAAATTACCACATTATTAATATACCCATGGTACCACATGATACATTATTTATTATGGTATATTTACTATAATAAGGCTTAAAAACACTATTTACCACAGCAAATGTACAACACATTCTATAGAATATTACTCTAAATTACTATAGTATTTTTATATGGGTATTTAATTAAAATAAATACATTAAAAATGCTATTTTTAAACAGAGATTTTGTCCTGTTTATAGTAGGGTTGTCACTATACTGAAATTTGGTACTAATCAGAATGTTCATTTCCCACTAACATTTGAGCGCTGTTGAGTGCGCTCTTATACAGCGCTGATTTGCCATTGTGTTCACATGCTCAAGTGAACTAAACTGATGACCTTCACGGCCAATCACAGTCATTTCTGTTGAGCATGTGAACACAATGGCAAATCAGTACTGTTCTAAGAACACGCTCAACAGCGCTCAAACGTTCGCGGAAAATGGACGTTTTTTTAAATATCAGTAACGATTGGTACAGAATTCCAGGATTCTGACAACACTAGTTTGGTAATAAAGTAATAAAAATGAGTAATAAGTGATAAAATGAGTAATAAGTCAAATAAAAAAAAAACATTGTTTTACGAAATAATAAATATAAATTACGTTCCTTATATACAGTAACAATATATCAATGGGGTAAGTAAAATACACGCATTTCAAAGTGAAAACAAGATTATTTTACTTACTCCATTGGCATAATTTGCTTGTTTTAAGGAAAAAAAAATCACTTAATTTTGACTTGTTATTTCTGAAAAACAACCAATATTTTTTTTGTTTATCTAGAAAATGCTTCATGATTTAAGAATGTGTAGATATTATGTGTTGTCACGATACTGGAATTCGATGCCAATTGTTACAGCAATTTTAAAAACGTCAATTTCCCGCTAACAATTGAGCCGTTGAGCGCGTTCTTAAACACCGCTGATTTGCCATCCTGTTCACATGCTCAACAGAAATGATTGTAATTGGCCGTAAAGGTCATCAGTTCACCAAACTCACTGCTGTTTACTGAGTGTAAACACTGGAGCATTCCAATACTTTAAAAACGTGAAGATCAGTAGATTCACTGAAGACATAACGTTAAAGTGCTCCAGTGTCCCTGTCTTACGCTCAATATACAGTTGTAATTTCAATGAACTGATGACCTTCACAGCCAATTACAGTCATTTCTCTTGAGCATGTGAACACGATGGCAAATCAGTGCTGTTTAAGAACGCACTAAACACCGCTCAAATGTTTGCAGGAAAACATTCAACGTTTTTTTAAATATCAGTAACCATTGGTACCGAATTCCAACATTGTAACACTAATTTATAGAATTTATAGAAATAAAATTTGTGAATCCATAAAGGTAAAATAAATAATAATGAGTAAAAAAACAAGTAAAACAAATGTTTTATGAAATATTAAATCTAGATTATATTCCTTATATAACAATATATCAGTGGGGTGAGTAAAATACACATATATCAAAGTGAACACAAGATTATTTTACTTAGTCCATTGGCATTATTTGCTTGTTTTAAGGAAAAACTCACTTATTATTTTTGAAAAACAAACAATATTTTTATTTGTCTAGAAAATGTTTCTTTAAGAATGTGTAGATATTTCAACAAGGGTTGTCACGAGACTGGAAGGTGTTTGAACAGGTTTGCCATCCTGTTCATATGCTCGACAGAAATGATGTGATTGGCCGTGAAAGTCATCAGTTCACCGAACGCACCACTGTTTACTGAGAGTAAACACAGATACATTGACACTGGAGCGTTTTAAAGGCGTGAAGATCAGTAGATTCATCAGTGGATCACTCATATGTCAGCTTATAGACAAACCAGCTGATTGACATGACTTTAAAACGCACCAGTGTCCCTGTATCTGTTTACACCCATCAAACAATGGGGATTTCAGTAAACTGATGACCCTCGCGGCCAATCACAGTCTTTTCTGTTGAGCATGTGAACATAATAGCAATGAGCGCTGTTTAAGAATGTGCTCAACAGCTCTTAAATGTTAGCGGTAAATGGACGTCTTTAAAATTGCAGTACCGTTTGGTACCGACTTCTAGTATTGTAACAACACTAACATGGACTACAGTAGAAATTAGACAAAAATTGACACAAAAATCATACTACTAATCATCACAATATCATAAAACATCAGACAATCAATATTAGCAATTGATTTTTGGTGAACAATTCCTTTACTCTGGATGTGTTTGCTTGTGGTGGCACAATGGGAAGTGCACATGCTCAGTTTTATTCTGCTCTGCTGCATTGTTTCACACTGATAATTAACGTGGGCAAAGTTGTAAACAAGTTCATCCTTTGACCGTCGTAGTATTTCACTTTTACAACCCTAAAGTGCTTTTCAACCGGCTTTATAATTTCCTCGCGAGGGTCTCCCTCAATTAAACCTAATTCATAGCTAACAATCCCAGCAGAATAATTTCATCTTTAGTAGCCTCGCGGAAGCGAAGCCTTTGTGACACGAAACAACACTCGCGATGACATTATTGTGAGTCATTATTATCAGCCTCAGTGTTTGTCATGGGACGAGAAGGAACTGAAACGGCATTAAGTAATTATGTGCTTAAATTATAGAGCTTTATTTTACAATTTTTAAGACGCATTATCCCGCATGACTACATTCTTTGCCCTTTACGGTACCAGCTGTTGGAAATCAATGTACATATTCATGTTTTCCATCACCTTCAATTATTGCTTAGTCTTTCAACTCCAGCTCGAGGCTCTCGCATTGCTCATTTGATCGCATCTTTGAAGATCTGTGTTGAAACGGGTCATCAAGTATTCAGTTTTGACATTTAATGAGTGCTTATTTATGCATGTTATTATTTAGCGTCTTTTTTTTCCCCCACGTTTGTGTCAAATCGACCTGGCTCTAGTTTAGTTTCTCTTATCATTTTTGGGAGATGTTAAATGAAAGTTAACATAAAAGCTTTTACGGAACCTGCCCAGAAAATGCATGACATTTTTGGTAGGGATTTTACACGCCTTAATTGCACTTAATTTGATTTTCTGTTCCTCCCTGGGAGAAGAGTCAAGCAAAAGAAGGTCAAACAGGGTGAGATGTGCAATATTAAAATCAAAACATCACAACTCAGCACTGAAATACTAAATAATTGTTATTTTTTATGCTCTAGGTTTTACTTGTTTGTCTGTAAGCTCGAAGTAAATCATTTAAAACAATTACATTTCCCATTATCACTTATTCTGCGTGTAATTATGCATATGTGGTGTCATTTTTACATAAATATGCTACAGAAAATAATGCTGGAACATTTTTTTTCACTCAAACCATACATTGACATCTTATTTGAATATTAAATCAGAACCTACTGAAGCCATTTGTCTTTATTCAATATTAATTTTCTTCGAGCTTCAATGGTATTTTTTTTCCATTAGAGAACTCTAAACATATTTGTGCAATCGATTTAGATTTATTTGATAAACTAATTGGCGTGTTATAATGAATTTAATTATATCAATTAGCAGGCCTAAATTGATTCCCAGCACTAATAAAATGCAACCAACCAGGCAGAACAATAAATAGGCTCACTGAATGGAAGATCTTATCACTGCAATATATACACATACTGTATATTTATAATAATTTCTTATTGGAAGTATACTTTGTTACACATATCTGTAAATTAGGGAAAGAATTAAGGAAAATTTGTCTCGTTTTCCACATTAATTAAAATAATTTACTTGTTTATTGAATCTTTTGCCTAGTTTTAATTCATTATTTCCAGAAGACATCTTGCTTTTTGTGTGAAATTGTCTGGATTTATCTGGAGTTAGTTTTGTTTCTTTATTATTCGATCAAAAATATTTAGTTTTAGGGAGAAGTACATAGTAGTAAACAATGAAAGACTGCAAATAAAACTTTAATTCATAAAAAAATTATGTCAAAGATAACAAAATGTTTTGCAACTATGCAGTTACCACACTTGTCATTGCACACTTATTTTGTTCTCTGTTCTGCTGTCATTCATTGCACGTCTAGAATCTTTGCTTACGAGTGAAATGTTGTAAGGACACAGTGTTAGAATAATAAAGACTATAATAAATAATAATAACACTATATTAAATAAATCACAGGAAAATGCTATATACGTTCTTTACAGTTCACCACTGTAATATGCACTGCATTGTGGGCCATTTTAATGCTTTTACAGTAACTTACTGCATATTAGGAATGTGGGGTATTCTACTGTAATTAAAGTAGCCGTAGTAGTTGAAGACAAAAATGAGACAGTTAATTAAAAAAATATTTTGTGATGTTCTACAAATAATTACATTTATTTAAAATAGATAAATGAATTAAAATTGCCCTTGTAAACCATTTAAAATGGATATAATATATATATGATTAATTAAAATACTGTTGTACGATCTTGTTACTTGTTTGGAACATAATAAATTCAATAGTAAATAACATAAAAATAAAGGTTTCGTACTGCTAGTGTAAAATGTAATTACAGTAAAAGTACTGTAAAAATTGACATTCAGTAAAATCGAAATGCGGTAAGGGCATTTTACCATAAAAAGAAGTTGCGGTGAGGCTACTTTGTGTAAAAAGAAATTGCAGTAGGACCCTGCTACTGTAAAACACATAATGGCAGTCACTGCAAAACTTAATTTACAAAAAAATGCACAATTTACAAAAAAAACATTTAAATTTACAAAAATTCCAAAAAATTATTTTTGTATTACACTGCACTGATAGATTTGTAATTGTATTTTTGCGGTAACTTACTGACAGCACTGTTGCCAGCAAGTTATCACAAAAATACGATAAAATGTCTAACAACGCAGTGTAATAAAAAAAATAATATAACCAAAATTATAGTATTCTGGCACAGTTTTATCCATACAAATCTAAGCCAAATTGCACTGCTAGTGTAAAATGTAAATACATTACAGCAAAAATACTATAAAATCAACGTACTTTGAAATTAAAACATGTTAAGGCCATTTTACCATAAAAAGGAAGTTGGGGTGCGGATACTCTACTGTACAATGAAATTGCAGTAGGGCCCTGCTGCTGCAAAACCTATTTACAGTTAATTTTTGCAGTAACTTACTGGCAGTTACTGTAAAAATTGATATACTGTAAAATGAAAATGCAGTATGGGCATTTTACCATAAAAAGTTGCGTTAAGGACACTCTACTTTACAATGAAATTGGGGTAGGGCCCTGCTACTGTAAAACACATTCACAGTTAAATTTGCGGTAACTTACCGGTAGTTACTGCAAAACTAGTGTAAAAAGCACTGAAAAAAAATGCCATACTGTAAAATTAAAATGTGGCATTATACCATAAAAATAAGTTGTGGTAAGGTTATTTTACTGTAAAATATGCTACTGTAAAACACATTTACAGGTAAGTTACTCTAAAGGGGCAGTTGCGGTAACTGTTGCTCACAACAGTTCTGCCAGCAAAGTACTGCAAAATACTATATAAAGTCTGACAATGCAGTGTAACACAAAAATTATCCAATCAAAACTATGGTACATTCTGGCCGGGTTTATCAGTATATTCCAACGCCAATTTGCACTGCCAGTGTAAAATGTGTTATGCCCTGCTTGTTTGAGTCGCAACATAAAAGAGCTCAAACTACAATATATATATATACAGTATGTCACAAAAGTGAGTACACCCCTCCAATTTCTGCAAATATTTATTTATATATTTTCATTGGACAACACTGCAGAAATGACTCTATGACACAATGAAAAGTAGTCAGTGTAAAGTTTGTTTAGCAGTGTAAATTTAGCGACCCCTCAAAATAACTAAAAATACAGTCAATAATAGCTGAACCCCTGGCAACAAAAGTGAGTACACCCCTTAGTGAAAATGTACAAATTGAGCACAATTAGTCATTTTCCTTCCCCTGTGTCATGTGGCTGGTTCGTTTTACACTGTCTCAGGTGTTTCCAGATAGAAGGTGAGTTAAATTTGGTATAAATTTGGTATAAAAGCTTTTCCACTCACTCAACCTGGCCACTGAAAGTTCAACATGGCTTCTCATGACAAACAACTCTCAGAAGACCTGAAAAAACACATTTTTGCTTTGCATAAAGATGGCATAGGCTATAAGAAGATAGCAACACTCTGAAACTGTGCTGCAGCACAGTGGCCAAGGCCATTCAATGCTTTAAGAGGACAGTTGGTTTGCATGGTTGTCCACGAAGGAAGCCTCTTCTAAAGACGATGCACAAGAAAGCTCGCAAACAATTTGCCACAGACCTTCAAACTAAGGACCAGGATTACTGGTACCATGTCCTGTGGTATGATGAGATCAAGATAAAACTATTTGGTTCAGATAGTGTCAACCGTGTGTGGTGGCAACCAGATGAGGAGTACAAAGACAAGTGTGTCTTGTCTACTGCTAAACATGGTGGTGGGAGTGTCATGATGTTGGACTGCATGAGTTCTGCTGGCATTGGGAAGCTACAATTCAATGAGGGAAACATGAATTCTGACAAGTACGGTGACATACTAGAGCATGATCCCCTTCTTCCGGAAACTGGGCCATAAAGCAGTATTTCAGCATGATAATGACCCCAAATACACCTCACTGGCCTGCTAAAGGGGCTCAGGGTAAAGGTGATGGGCTGGCCAAGCATGTTTCCAGACCTAAACCCCTTAAAACACCTCTGGGGCATCCTGAAAAGGAAGGTGGAGGAGCACAAGGTGTCAAACGTCCACCACCTAGGTGATGTTGTGATAGAGGAGTGGAAGAGGATTCCAGTGGCAACCTGTGAAGCTCTGGTCAACTCCATGTCCAAGAGAATTAAAGCCGTGCTGGAAAACGATGGTGGCCACACAAAATATTAACTTAAAAAAAAAATCTAAGGGGTAGGTACTCACTTTTGTTGCCAGGGGTTCAGCTATTATTGTCTGTAGTTTTAGTTATTTTGAGGGGACACTAAATTTACACTGCTAAACAAACTTTACACTGACTCCTTTTTATTGTGTCAAAGAGTCATTTCTGCAGTGTTGTCCAATGAAAAGATATAAATAAATATTTGCAGAAATTGGAGGGGTGTACTCACTTTTGTGACATACTGTATGTGCAACTGATTTATTATACATAAAACTAATAAAACAACTAATCAAGGAACAAATAAATGTCTAGGGATAAAGGGACCAAGCAGGCACCCAATCAGAAACTGGAATCCTGGGGTCATCACAAATATAAATAAATTACAGTAAAAATAGTGTGAAAATTGTCATACTGTAAAAATAAAATGTGGTCATTTACCATAAACAGAAGTTGTGGTAAGGCTATTTTACTGTAAAATGAAATTGCAGTTAGGCCCTGCTACTGTAAAACATATTTACAGTTAAGTTTTGCGGTAACTTACTAGCAGCACTGTTTCCAGCAATTTACCGCAAAATACAACAACATTTACAGTGCAGTGTAAATACAGAAATCAACTAATCAAAACTATGATATCCTGGCACAGTTTCATCAGCATATTCTGAAGCTATATTGCACTGCTAGCTTAAAACGTAAACAAATACATAAAAAATACTGTAAAAATTGTCATACTGGAAAAATGTAAACGTGGTAATTTACCATCAAAATTATTTGCGGTAAGGCTATTTTACCGTAAAATGAAACTGCAGTAGGGCCTTGCTACTGTAAAACACATTTACAGATAAGTCACTGTAAAGGGGTAATTAATGTTGCAGGTACTGCCAGTAAGTAACCGCAAAAATACAATAAAATGTCAGCGTAATACAAAAACCATCTACTCAAAACTATGGTGTTCTGACACATCAGTATATTGCGAAGCCAAATCGCTCCTACCAATGGATAAATGCATTCTATGCTTTCAACCACAAATACACAAAAGGTAAATGTCCGCCGAGAGCATAAAACCATTGCAATTCAGAAGACAAAACCGCAAATCATCCTACTCTTGATGTCCAATGCAGTGAAACCAGCTGAGAGCCGCTGCTTTAACTCGTGTCACCATTATGATGAAAGCGCCGCTACTGGCTCTTCTCCAACTGCTGATGTGTGACATTGAGAGAATGTCGCATTTTACTGTGCTTGATAGTTTCATAAAGATGTCAATCATTTCCTCCCAGCAGTCTCAGAAGCCTCCAAATGATAGAAATATACAGTGTGCCATACGCTCATTCAACGCATTTAAAGCTCAGATTATGCCTCAGAGACTAATAAACGGCATTATTCATCTCTCCATCCGCCCCTACAAAAATCTGCTCAGGTTTCTTAGAGGATTGAGTGTTTTTAGCACCAGTACTGTAATTGTTAACACCATATCACTTTAAAAAAAAAAAAACTTTTCCTACTTGAAATTACCATGTTTTAGGCCAGAGATGCCCAAGTTGGCCCATGGTAACCTTTGATTTGGCCCACCATCCCATCTGAAAAAAGAGGGAGAATGATGGGGATGGTTTTGAGATTGTCATTTCAAATTTAATGTAACCCTTTTTGGTTAGTGACATCAAATGTTTGACTTTGATTGACTTTGGTGAGCAAATCAAGCAAAAGGCATTCGCCCCTGTGTTATAATTGTGATTGTTTATGTTTTTAATGCAATGAGTTATCATTAAACAAGTTATACTGCATTAGTTAATACCATTTAAAGTAAGGTTTTCTATTTAGTTTAAAATATTGTGAAATAAATTAGGAAATGACCCATGGCAACTGTAATATAATATACTGGGATTTGGTATATTTGAGACTCTTGATTTTATCATTTACAAAGTTAAATGCAAAGAAATAAACATTAATTTAATGACCTGGTACATTTGTAATTCAAAATTTCATATACACATAACCACAACTTGTTTTATCATGAAGATAATCATGTTTATATAAACACTATAAATGAGGAGGACTTTCCTCCTCCTCAATCCCCGGTCTGAATGCAGACACAGTGGATAGCAGTGCAGCATGTCTCTTCCCCAATCTATTCCAACCTTTAGCCCTGCTGGTAATCTGAAGGATTTTAAACAAGTGTAAACACAGCAGCATGAATATAGGTGATGTGTCTGAATGGTAATGAACTCAACTGATAAAAGGCAAAGTCCGCCATTCTCCAATTCTTGTACAGCTCTCCTGGCAAAAAATGCTTGCTGCAAACAAACAGCTTTGCTGTATCGGCCCTGAAACATCGCAGGGAAAAACATGCAACAAACCCAAGGAAACATGGAAACAAACACGTACACCATTGTGATGTGCGGAGATGTGATCTCACCAAGCTGTTGTGTCTCACAGCATGGCAAGTCTGTTTAGCCTTCAGAAACCACATGCTCTCATGAATAATTAAGCAGGGTCATCTCATAAGAAAACTCCACTATAAATAATAATAAGAAACCGACGCATCCTCACTCCACTAGAAGATTCACTCTACGTCACTGATTTTGATCCCACCCCAAAAATTATTTTAATCCCGCAAGATGAAATCAGCTGACAAAAGCTTAAAATGATCTGCTAGCTTAAAATTAGCTGCTAACATTGGCTTAACTGATGCTCAACACACTAATATGTTAAAATCTCAAAAAAAGTACTTCAGAGTGTCTTGAACCTAAAATTGACAACAAGTTTTAATCTGCTGTTAATGTTTCTTAACTTGTTTGCACTGGCTCCATTAGGCCCGTAGCTGGGTTGAAAGTCTTCTATAAATTTAAGAAATTAAACTAAAACCTCAGAATCACAAAATATGGAAACTGTTAATTAACAGAGATTTTTACAGTGCAAGAAAAGAAAATCTGAAAACGTGGTAAAAATCAGGCAGCCGTAGGAGCTTTTCTTTTTCTGGATTGCTTTTGAAAACATTGTCAGTTGGGCTTAGGGAAGTGGGTGGGCGCTAGTTGAACAGTGCTATTTGAAAACACAGTTAGGTTTAGGGAAAGGGGTCGGTGTGGGGATTGGACAGTCAGTCAGTCGACAGCGACCTCTGGTGGATTTACGCAAGAACAGCAGGCACGAATGCCACTCAGGAGAGAAATTTGAGATATGAAAAAGTGTGCACAGCGGCCTCTGGTGGATTCAGGGATGTATTTTGCAATCTCCAGAAATGTATACGGGGTACACATCAATAATGAGCCTGGGTTGAATTTTTAAGTTTGTCTCATGCACAGCTGTTTAAAAAAAAAAAAAAAAGCTGTTGGCCGTTTTAGGTTTTGCTTCATTGAGACAGCCCCGGTGGAGCATCTTGAAATGCAAAGGCATTAGTGGCATAACCACTGTATTTCCAGCTGTATTTTAACCTGTACTTCAGAACTGTGACTAACTTCTCCAATTTTCCGGCGACCCTAAAAAAAATTGAGATTGTTTTCCTAGTCTGTCAATGGCACTTCCACCTCGGCTTTGCACTTCTAATCTCAGCATGAAATTGCTCATTTTTTTCATCCCTGCTGAAGGTTCCTAAGTGGATACTTGCTTGTTTCTGCTGCAGATAAGGATGCTTTGCCTCCAGAAGCAGAAATTGAAATGTACTTGGAGTTATTTTGAACTCATTTTCTTTTTTAGACCGAGTGTCTTCATGGAAAACAGCAGGTCAAATTTCAGGAAGGTTAATTCAAAGTTGGAAAAGAAGTGTTTAGATCATTTCCTTTGGTAATTTACTTATTCGAAAAACTGTTCACATTTTATAGGTAACACTTCTTGCTGTTAACATTACCTACATGTACACTTAAAAGATGACATTACTGTTTGTTCTAACTACTTATTTAAAATGAGCTGAAACAACAGTTCTTGGGGACAACTTAATTATTTTATGTTTAATCCACTTAAATTCCTCCATTTTGTCCAGACACAAATCACTGGAACTCAGCATTTTTTACAGTGTATGACTTTTATCTCAGTAAACCACTAATTTCCTGCTGATTAGCAGGCCCACACAGAATCTACACGTACAGAAATCCACAGATTTCTGCAGATTTTTAGCCCATCATTGAGTCTATGTATTTAACTGTGTAAATGTGTGTAAATCTACATTTATTCAGATTTTAAATTAATTTCACTTATATTTACGGTGGCCGAGAAAGGTTAACGCACTGCAATTTAAGAATGTACATGCAATTACAAAAAACACCAGCAAATTAAGAAACGATCTTCATTAATTTGACAGCACACCTGTTGCAAATTCTCACAAGAGAGCTTAACGTGCTGCAATTTAAGAAAGAAAATGCAATAACAAAAAACACCAGCAGATTAAGAAACGATCTTCATCAATTTGACAGCACACAATTCTCACAACACAGACAACGGAAGAAACGCGCAGCAAGATATTCAAAACACAACGGAAGAAAACGCACCGCAAGTTGGTCAAAACACAACGGAAATGTTTCAAGAGGACCCAAAAACATGACGGACCCAGCTGAGATACGGATAAAGTTAATTTATTTATTAACGCAACGTTTCAGTTAATCATTAATTAGACTGATAATTTACAAAAGACAACGGAATCGTGTAATCAGGATATTACACCTTTCTAAGACCACCAATCACCTTACTGAACAACAGTCACGGCGGGTCCGTATCAGCTGGGTCCGTCATGTTTTTGGGTCCTCTTGAAACATTTCCGTTGTGTTTTCACCAACTTGCTGCGCGTTTTCTTCCACTGTGTTTTTGAACTCTTTTTTCACATTATCATTATGGGGTATTGTGTGTAGAATTTTGAGGAAATAAATGAATTTAATCCATTTTAGAATAATGCTGTTACATACAAAACTGTGAACAAAGTGATGCACTATAAATCCAGATGCACTGTACATGATTAACTCAAACAATGTGTTGTTTCAAACTATTAATAATATTAATAAAATCCTTAACTAAACTAAACTTTTCGACATCAAAAGTCAGAGCAAATGTGCAATTCAAAAGCATAAATAAGCAACCATCAACCCATCAGTATGAGAAACTAAAATCGATTTATCTTCCATCACAATCATGAGCTTTTAGGTAGGAGAATGACAAACTTTCTGAATGGCAAGGCATATTTAACGTACTCCTTGAATAAGATATCAAACATTGATCAAAACCCGGAAGCCGTATTGACTCAGGCTGACTTTGATTGAGACTGTGGCTCGTGCTGATCATTTACGCAACAACACTATCAATGAACTGATCTCCTGCAACAAAACGCCTCTAATAATAATTGCACTGAATTTGCACTCAGAATTAAAATGCACGCGTCTCTTCCCAGGAGTAAAGCCAAGGACGGTGTTTACACAGGCGTCACGTTTATAGCAATCCTAAAACAACAGGCTAAATGGAAGAGATAAAAAGGCAAAGTGTATTAATAGACAGCAGTTGGCACATTTTTCCAAGCCTGTGGCATTTTCCGAGGCAGAAAACAGTGCTTGTTTTGTGTCAAGAGCCTGCAGACTGACAGTTCACAGTGAAGATTGTAATATCACGTCTATGTGCTTTACATGAGAAATAGATTCTGGTGCAAGCTGTAGAGGGATTGAGCTTCGAGTAATCAAATCAAGAGGATCAATGAGAATTAGAAGTGTATAAGGAATTCATACTTGAAAAGAAAAGTAATTACTATAAAATCTGCAGTCAGATTTGGTGACGCATGACTGTCAAATAAAATGTGCGTTCTGCATTCTGAAGAATATTAAGTGGCTTCACATAAAAATGTCAACCTGCGCTGTCATTTCCTGAAGAAGCCACTCATATGACCTCAGAATATTGCATATTATGTGTGTGAGAAGAATGAAACATTACAGATAATCTCCTCTGCGGAGTCTCACACACTTTGCATAAGATACACAAGCCTTGTATTCACAGATCTAATGCAATGGGTTCAGAAGACACGATTTCATCCTGATTTGCCACAATATCTTTGACGCACGCTATTGTGGTGATTGGAAAATGACAGATGTGTTTGACAATTTTTTGTGGAATCTTATTGTTGACCAAGGATATAATAGTTTTGGATTTTTCATTAGTTTTAGTTTATTTCTATTTGATTTTTATTCGTTTTTAGTGGAAGATTTACTAGCTTTTATTAGTTTTTATATTTTAAAATTGCTTGGTTTAGTTTTTATTAGTTTCAGTGTTAGTTATTCTTGTTTTGTTTTTTGTTTTTTTTGTAAATTAGGGTATTTGTTAGATGCAAGATTCAAAATCCACCAAATAAATCACGTATAATAAAAACTCAACCAAAGATACCTTTTTAAAACATGATTCGGAGGACACATGAACACTTTCATTTACCCACCCTCAAACTAAAATCCAACAGTCCACAAGAAAGCAGCCCTGGGGTCTGTTCTTCATACCTCGCTTAAATGATCCATGATGATTTGACAGATCCTGGATCTTTTGATCTTGATAACTGATCTCTGGCTAATTTGGTTCTTTAAACAAGTTTGTGATCCAGATTAAAATGTGTGAATGAACTGATCTGAGATTGCTGCGCGTGTTGTGCAGGATCTATTGATCCTCAAAATCATGATCAGCAATGCAAGGATTGGATGATGGCACAGCAGGGTAATGACATCATCTAATTAATATTCAATTGTGTGAGGAAAATAACATAAAATTCGTAGTAAATGTTTTGTTAAATATGATACACAATAACTTTCTACATTTGTTGTGGGCTGCAGGCATTACACTTTCATCTGTCAAGAGTATTTAGCAATTTATTTACTTTTACATTTTAGATCAGATTTTCGTTATTATAATAGCCGTGGCCTGTTCAAGTTTCTTTATAGGTGTAAGGAATTTAAACTAATTTTGCATCAAAAAGCATTTTGATATGGTTAAAAGGCGTCTGCAACTTTTGCGAAGCATCAAATCATCGTCATATTAGCTGTCAAAACATGTGCATGACTGCATACATTATTATTCCTTTATGAAAAAACAAACAAACGTCAAATATTGTGCATTATTATCACAAAGGAATTGTACTCAAGCTGGGTCAATACCTGAAAATAGTACACAATTGTATCTAAAAACTACATATTAATAAATGTTCTCTTTGATCTCCTTGGGTAGAACCATCCCGTTTTTGTACTTTTATTTTAGAGTGCAGATTGTTCTAGTTTTATTTACATATTTTTTAAACTTATATTTATATAAACATATATATTGTTAATTATTTAATATTAAAAATGATTAATTATTACAAATTATATATAATTTTTTTGTAATGTTTTACTATTTTCCCAAGTGTATATAACCCATAGGTTACTACTATAAGAAAATATCAGCATTCGGTACATACGACCCGATCTAATCCTGTTTATATGAAATAAGCCTGCTCCTGAGCAGGTTTGAGCTACCAGAACAGTTGCTATGACAACAACTCTCGGATGAGTTTTGAAGAACGAAATGATCCTGGATCGTGTCAAGTCGTCAATAACCAAATCCAGCTAATTGAGTAATCCACGTATGAAGAAAGGACCTCTGAGTACAATATGCGTACAATGCTGCTACTGAGGTTAGATACACAGTAGTGATGGGAATTTCAGATCTTTTCAATGAATCAGATCCTTCATGACAATGTCCCCCTGTTAGGACTTAACATATCAAAATGATGTAGTCAGCAATCATAATTTCAGTCAGTTAAAACATCACCATGATCTGAACATTTTCTTACAATTAAGTTTTGCTTCCCAACTGATGCATGATTCACTTATTTAAATTCCATTAAGATCCTCTCATTTAAGCCCTAGGATTACTCGCTGGAGTTTTATCAGTTGTCCAAGTTTGGTTTAGTCACAGCAGTAAATTGTTTGTGGATAAGTGCCTACTGGTTGAATGCTTTCAAATGGTTCAGTTTGATTTGGTGAACTACACTCTTAATACAAACGGTTCTATATAGAACCAAAAATGGTTCTATCAAGCGCTTCATATATGGAACCCCAAAAAGGTTCTATATAGAACCATTTTAAGGGTTCATTAAATAGAACCCCAAATGGTTCTTTGAATTCAAGTTAGATGGTTCTATTTAGAACCATTTATGGGTTCTTTTTATTTATTAATGAACTATTGCTACTTATTAATGAATAAAAATAATAATAAAACCAATCCAGACAATTCAAATTGTTTAAATTTATTCAATCCATTATACAAAATATTTTTAAATAATACTTGAAATTGCACCTCTGCATACTTTGCATTGGACAGCAGATCTACCTTAACAGTTTAATGGCATTCAACACTGTAATTGTAATGATTTCACTTTTATACGCTTTTTTACTGTTTGAGCAAATACAGTACTTCACTTTCACACATCTCTAAACGGAAGAGAAATATATTACAATGCAGATAGAAACAATACACAAACAATCAAAACATCTATTAAATAACACTACAATTTCAAAAAGTGGATGGTACATGTATGTATTGGTCATCAAAACATCCATTTTTATACATAATATTTAACCTCACAGCAAGCAGGTCACTGGTTCGAGTCCCGACTGGGCCAGTTGGCATTTTCTGTGTGGAGTTTCCAAGTTCTCCCAGTTTTCTTGTGGGTTTCTTCTGGGTGCTTCGGTTGACCCCACAGTCCAAAAGCATGTGTACGGTATAGGTGAATTGGCCATAGTGACTGAATGTGTGTAGATGTAAGAGAATATGGGTGTTTCCAAGTGCTGGGTTGTGGTTGGAAAGGGCAGATGAATTGGTGATTCACTCCACTGTGGTGCCTCTGATAAATGAGGAAGTCGAAGGGTAGCGAGTGAGTGTTGTCCAATGTAATACTGACACTTCAAGCCTACAGTAGGTGGAATCAGGAGAGCTGTTGAATCCTGGTTGGTGTAAGACCTTTGGATATCTGTAAAACAATATTTTAATGTTGAACACTTTTAACCAATTAACATGTCATCAAATATAATTACAGTTATAATCAATAAAATTAAAGTGTGTGTGAGTGTGTTTGGAGGATATGGGATGTGATAAAGGGTGTAGTTACCTTCTGCAGTTTCCTCTGCTGGTCCAATGAGACTGTCATGGAGCACTTCCTTCTTTCCTTCCCTTTTTTGGGCCATTTGTTTTAATGATGTTTCTGTGTACTTCAAGTTTTCAGCATCCTAAATGCAAAAAAACATTTTGTTTACTTTATGTGTAAGTTTCCAAATAACACATTTTCAGCAATACAAGTTCCTTAAACTTGTTCATTAAAATTGAACTCAAAACGATTTGGCACACAATGTAACAGTGTTTACTCACAAGCTTTGGCACTCCAAGAAGAAAAAAACTGCTCCATTAGTTCTGCTAACCTCTCCATAATCTGTACTCTGGAAAAGGGTGTTTCATTATAGGATCATCATATGAGGATCTTCAGCATAGAGTAACACAGCTCATCTTGAAGAAGTGAAGATGCAGGTCGCATGCAAAATAAGAAGTAAATGTATTAAAATGAATTAATATGTATTTGTAATAATTACTTAATCATAAATTGAAAATTAAAATTTACATTTAGTTTTTTGTTTAAACTATGACATTTTGGCTGAAGTTCATACCATCATGCTGATTGTCAGACTTCTCTAGCAAGTATCTGATGTCATTTTTCCTCTCCAAGGACACTATTCCCTTGAGATTTGGAATTATGTTCCTTTCCCGTTTCCGGATAGACAAATCTTCTTTCCCATCTGCAAGCTTGGAAAATTCAATGTCTACCTTCAAAAAAAAAAAAAAAAAAAAAAAAAAAAAAAAAAAAAAA
>CAIGQQ010035257.1:11333752-11345047 GCA_903798035.1 Danio albolineatus | reverse complement strand
ACAAAAAAAAAAAAAAAAAAAAAAAAAAAAAAACAATAACAAAGACATATTAATGTTACAATTATGAAACAAATGTCAGTGTAAAGTTTTGTTTTAGTTGAGCATCTCTATTACCAATTGATTGATGAATTTTCTGGTGATGGTTGCATCCACTTAATTAGAGTAAACCACTCACTTAGCACAGTTTCATCTGGACTTAGCAAAGTGTCCACTGTGTGACAACATTTCAAACTGTACATGCGTAGGTGATGGCCCATCAAAAAAATGCTCCTGACATGATGCAAAAACAAAAATAAGTTAATGTCAAGTACACTTAAGGCAGCTTATATACACATTGCATTCCTTTTATAATGTAAAAACATCCTTACATGTTCCTCATTTTCACCAATTGGCTCCTTAATCCTTAACGAGGACAACAATGACACAATTTCCTTTGTTAGTGCCAGCTTTTCTGTACCCGATGGATAGCTGAAAAAAAAAGTTATATAAAAGAATAGTTGCAAATGGCTCTTACAAATTGACAAACATAAAATAAACACTGATACCACTATAGACTGTTGTTAAATTTATTTAAAATATTTTTGTTAAATGTGTCATTTCTTTAAATGTATAACCTATTTAAATTAATGTAATTAATTTGCAAACAAATACAGCTTACATTGACTTAAAAAAAAAACATACTCACATGTTTCTTTACGAGGTCATTGACAGCAACTTTATCAATAACCTTTCTTAAGGAAATAGACAGCGTCTTTGTCTCTTCGTGTTCTCTCAGGATTGTATTTTCTTCAAGCAGTGTCAGCAATCTATTTGTGGTGCCAGTCTGAGTTTCATCTGTTCAATGACATTAAGTAAAATAAACATTTTATTTATTTAAATATTTACTATTATATAATATTAAAAGTAAAAGACATTATTCATTTACCCATAATGAATGCACACTTCTTTCTGATGAATCAGGGATGTTGCTTGTAATATATTATATTTAAAATTGGTCATGCTCCATGCCAACTGTGAATAGTTTTCTCCATGTTTCCTTTCAGTCTATGAGCAGTTGCAAGAGCTCGGTGTAGAAGTGTTAGAGTAACTGTAACTTGTTCCTCGACTTCCTTTATCTAAGTAAAAAGGAAATAAATCCATATATACACAGCACAGTGAAAAAACAAATACATGTAACAGTGTACAAGAATACAAAGTATATTTTGAATAGTATGTGACTAGACGGGTGGCCCAAAAGGGCGCGCAAGATTGATTACAATAAAGGTTTTCATATTTAGACATTTTTTTTATGACTTTGCTCACACCAAGGCGCCATTTGTTGTCTGTCCGCAGCACCCAGCTAACCTTAAGTCTCGGGGCTAATATACAAATTACTGTCAAAGGGCATCATCATTAAATAGCATTATGATTACCTAACGTTATAGAATGTCTCCGGCGTGAGATAACGTTACCTCGAGTTCAGAGATGCAGAGGCTTTTCGTTAGCGCTGTCGAATACAAAACATTCACGTTCACATCAATTATAAAGTGACGCTAACTTTCCTACCGAAAACACAACAAACCTATGCTAAGTCTTCCGCTTGATACGTGTTATTAACAATTCTGCAAACACAAGTTTACAAAAATCGCGCCGAATGGGTTAACTGTTAACCTACTGTAGCTTGCGACAAAGTTAATAGGTCACCCGTGTAGTACAATACACAGACAACATAGTAGAAAAAACAACTTCTAGGACAACAAACACAAAACATTCTTAAGCAAGGTGGAAAAAATATTGACTGTCGTAGATGAATTGTAATTAATTTCACTCACCTGAGGCAGAGAGCTTCGTATCCGACAGGGCCATGGGAGCGATGGTTGAAAATGAACGTCACTGCGCATGCACTTAGCGCGCGCGCACGTTCACAGCGCGTACATTTCACCCAGGTATACTCAAATACTTATTTTATATTGCCAACATGATAATTAAATTACATAAATACAGTAGACATCGCCCTTTGACTACAGGTAAAATAAATGTGTATTTTATACAGTATGTGTACTGCTTAAATGTAGTAAATCCAAACACTATAGAAAGAGATTTTGGTTTAACACAGCCATTGTGTAAAAAGCTAAGCACAATATTAACACACAATGTGTCTGTAGCAACACAAGATGTGTTACGAACTGTTTAACACATATCTTGTGTTAATTTTTAACACATCATTTTTAAGAGTGAAGTTATCATGTTATTCGTTTAAAATAAATTATTAAACTATAACAACACACTGAACAGTCTAAATTAACTGATTATTTTATTTATTTCACAAAATAATTCATAATAAATGTTAAATATTAAGCATATATAAATATTAGTTTTATGGTAATGTACAAACCTGCATGAAACAAAAATCCTATCATACATTGATTAGGTTTTTGACCATAGCGGTCATTTTATTAGGTTTTGACTCGAAAAGCTTTGTCTCTCTGTGTTATAGCTTATAATTATTTTATAATCTTTACTATATAAGTATGTTATAAATCATAAATTATAGAACCATTTTAATCAAAAAGGTTCTTTGCACTCAAAGGGTTCTAAATAGAACCATTTTTTGGGTAAAAGGTTCTACTGGCCAAGTATAGAACCCCAGGGTTCTATATAGAACCTCAAGGAACCTTTTTTTTTAGAGTGTAGTTAAACCAGTTCACTCAGAAGATCCGGTTAAAAAGAACGATTGATTCAGGATCTGGATCACTAATACAGAAATAACCATTTTGGGCACAAATGTGTCATATTAATACTTTTAAGTGTCTGCTTGGCTTATTTTTAACATTTAACATGCTGCTGTCATGTCCAGCTGTTGTTTTTGTCGGAGGAGCAACAGCAAGGGGTGACTGGAGGAGGACTGGCATGATCTGGCCAATGGCATCCGGATTACAGACTCTGAAGTGCAGTACGGTCAAACACCTGGCATAGAGCGAAGTAAATAGATTCATTACTGAAAGACTTTATGTATTTAATACATTTACAAAAACAGAAACGAAGGAAGTTTTTCCTATAATTTTTGTTCGTTGTCAACATATATAGTCTGTTTTTGGGTTCAAAATCAACATGCAACATATAGCCCACAGTCAGTGCAAACCTCTCATGTCTTTAATCTTCACCAGCACATGTAACCTATTATGTTAGAAAGTCATTCTCTCATTCATAGTTCATAACAGTCCAAAAGCTGATTATAATAGTCAAACATGGCAGTTTGTTCATGTTTTAGGTTGCTGAAAGAATCTTTGTTTTGTTGCCTGTCACTCTTGTGTTTGTCTGTTTCTGAAAGGATCAGTAGCACTTCAGTAATCATACACACGTTATTATCATCGGCTCAAGAAATCTGTTATTTCAAATACAGATGCGTACGTGAGGTCTCTCATGCTTTAGACGGCCTTGTAAACGACGACGATAAAGTTTGTTTGAGCTCGGGTCGAACATGGCTCATTATTATAAGTACATTTTATTACAGTGTATTAAAATATTTAATACATTTAATACATTTCTTTATCCAAACAACTTTTAACCTTGTTGGAAAATGTGACTTTTATTAACATTTTTAGTACAGTAGCTTACAGTGATTTATAGTCTGGGTTGGTGTTACATATTGGTGAGGGTGTTGTACATTACACTACACTAACCTTGTAACAAACGTTGGTACATTTTGCGTTATTTTACATTTACGTTATTTTATTTCTCTATTTATTATACATCATATTATACTACTAAAATGTCAATAAAAGTCACTAGCAACTACAGATAGCAACAAATCACACTATACATGCCTTGCACCTTATTGAGCCAGGTGTACAGTATTTTGTGTTCATATTGTCTGCAATGAAATACAAGTCAAAGTAAATTTTGAAATCACTTTCTTTTTATTCGCATTTTCCATACTGTGCCAATTTTGTCTGATTCTGGGTTTTACTTATTCCTTTATTGGTAACACTTTATAATAACTAAACACTTTAAATAATTTATTAAGAATTAGCAAATTGTTAATTCGTCATTTGTTAAGCATTAAGTCTTAATGTATGATAGTGCCCAATGAAACCATTGATCATATTCCCAAAGAATCAATTCAGAAATCTTCTATTATAGTCACATGTAGCCAAAAAACTCCATATTATATTTTATTTACATCAAGTAACCAGACCGTCTGACCATAAAAGATAGAGATAAAGCAACAAAAAAACCACCAGAGCGCAGTTCTTCATTTTGTTTGTGCATGCTGATTAGGACTGGTTTATCTGAAATAGTTCACACCACAATAATAGACCAATCATTTAAACGCTGTAATTGCACAGCAGTGGCAGTCCATGAATGCCTGTACAGAAAACACTACAGAACTGTGTGCAGACTTTACAATTAGATTTGTATCCGTCCTAAATGTAGGAAGTAGTGATTATTTCACAAACATAACCAACACGGTCTCATCGCAAATCGTAGATTTATGATTAAGTGGCTAATTCGTATTATTATATACAATGTTATTCATATATTTTAGTATGATTTGCTCATTTGGGGGCATGCCTCCTTTTAAAAATTGTATATTTTCATACAAGTGCAATCATTTCAATTCATATAATTGTAAAATTTGTACAAAATTAGCCACTTTTCTAACAATACGCAAACATTTACTCATAGGATTAGGCTGACATAACAGAAATAAACAAACCTCTTTCTACTTCAAACTCTCACCTTATTTCAACATGTTGCTCTAATTACTAGGGATGGCATGGTTCATGAAAAAAAAAAAAAAAAAAAAAAGCATTTGGTTCTTTTGTCATGGAACGATACACGTGCATATCAATCAGTGTTGGGAGGAAAAGAGTTTTCAGAGTGGTATCTGATTGTAATATGTGTATATTTCCAATGAATACCTGCCTTGTGTGTCTCTGTCATGTCACAGGCACATCTGCTCCCTATTTGCGTGCACAAGCCATGCGTCTCCATTTAAAATAACAAACTAGCATGTGCAAAAGTAATTAAGGAATATTTAAGTAATAGAAAATTTAAGTGGGGTTTATTTATAAACTAAATTTCGAGAGGATCACGTGCTTATGATTGAACACAGCTGGTACCTCATCAGCTCAGCATAATGCACCAATCAGACGAATCATGACTCACTATAAATTACCAAAGCTTTCTATTCCAGTCATCTTCGTCTTGAAGAATCCCCCCTTCCACCCCAACTCCTCCCCTTCTCTGATAGGGCGGCACGGTGGCTCAGTGGTTAGCACTGTTGCCTCACAGCAAGAACGCCACTGGTTCAGCCTCTCTCCGAGCTAGTCGGCGTTTCTGTGCGGAGTTTGCATGTTCTCCCTGTGTTCGCGTGGGTTTTCCCCGGGTCCTCAGGTTTCCTCCCACCGTCCAAAAAACATACAAGTACATAGACTACTTTAAACAGCCATTTAAGGCAATTCTAGTCAGATACATCTGAGAACATTCACAAGCGGGGGGAGTTCTCGAGTCTCACCTGAGCTCAAACTCTCCTCTCACCCTTTAAACAGGGGGGAGCCCCGGGCTCAAGGATATTCTGAGCTCAGGGCTCTCTCCCGCGACAGCATGCTAAATACGCTTTATTATCAATCATCAGCTAAGTGTGAACTCTTGAAGTAATAGACACATTATTTTAATAAACTGACAAAAGGGAAATAAGTATTGAGCATGTCGCTCAATCAAGTCAGGTGACTGGGCCATTCTACAGCTTGATTTTCTTTCTCATATCGCACCACAGGATGTCTATTCGCGTCTTTGCATTGACTTATGTAAATCACTCGCGCTTAACGCTTCTAATGCGTCTGGTGTGAACACAGCATCAGAACGTGCTCAACAGCGCTCAAATGTTTGCATGAAATGGACGTTTTTAAAATTTCAATACTGAAATCCAACATAGTGACAACCCTAAAAACGGATGAAACTGAAAACCCTGACCACAGAAGCGTGATACAAACCGAACTGACAGTTTTGTGAAATGTCCCACCTATACTAATTGCTGTATGTGAGAAATGCAAAAACAAATATATTTTACTTTTCAGCGTCCTCCTCACCTGCCAACAAACGTCTCCAAAAATATTTCTAGAAAACTTCCTCTTAGCACGCTCGCTGCATTAGTGCAGAGGAGTGAAAAGATCTGTTTTTGTTATTTACTCACTGCAACTTTCTCCTGTCCTACTGACATAATGCAAGCATTTCTGCTTTTCCTCCTCCACTCTCCTCCATCAGTTAAAGAAAGACACTCGGTGCTCCATCTACTAAAAGCGGCCAGCCTGTCGTCATGTGCACGTACAGTATTCACACACACAGTATGACAGCAGAGGTGGAGCTGAAGAGCCGGCTGAGCTCATGGGGTCGGAGGAAGTCCTTTTTTATTAGAGAAATCCATTGGCACAATCGCTTCATTACTGGCCTTGCGCTCTGCTCTCTCGCTCTACGCTCTTTAAGCAGCGAGAGAGGAAATTAAAGTGAGCAGAAGCGCAGAGCAGGCTCCACCACGGATTAAAGGTGCAGATTAAAAACAAACTTCATGGCAGGTTGTTAAGGCTATTTATATCATGCCGTAACTAGACTTCATCAGAGAAAGAAGGAATTTGTCTGAACCCTCGACCCGGTGGCTAATTAAACAGAAAGGTAATTCTCTCATTCGCAGTTCCTTCAAAGTTTCTTTCATGTTTCTTTCATGGAATACGCTTCTCTCATGGAATATATATGATTTATTTGTAGAATATGCTTCTTTTTATGGAACAAAACAGTTTTCAAATTCCAGGTTATTTAAAGTCATCCGACAGCCCAGCAGTGCTTTTACTGCCATATTTTCTGTTCAAGAGGCTTTCTCCATATTCACTTTAATTGCATGAAACTGTACTGAACAATCTATTTGTGTTTCACAGAAGAAATAAGGATTTTCTGACAAGAATATTTGAGTTAAAAATGATGGGTTGTTTCAACTGAAACTTGGGTAAAATGTTTATAATAATTAGGTTAAAAAATATAATGCGAGTTTGTTTATATTTACATACATTTAGGTTGAAATAATCCAGTATTTTGAATGTAGTTCTAAAGCTAAAAACACACCACTTGGTTGATATATACAGCATATACTCACTGGCCACTTTATTAGGTACACCTGTCTAACTGCTCAAATTTCTAATGAGCAGCAACTCAATGTATTTAGGCATGTAGACGAACTGCTGCATTTCAAACAGAGCATCAGAATGAGGACGAAAGTTGATTTAAGTGACTTTGAACGTGGCATGGTTGTTGGTGCCAAGCAGGCTGAAATGAGTATTTCAGTAATTGCTGATCTACTGGGTTTTTCACACACAACCATCTATAGGGTTTACACAGAATGGTCTGAAAAAGACTAAATATCCAGTGAGTGGCAGTTCTGTGGGCACAAATGCCTTGTTGGTGCCAGAGGTCAGAGGAGAATGGCCAGACTGGTTCCAGCTGATAGAAAGGCAACAGTAACTCAAATAACCACTCGTTACAACCAAGGTATGCAGAAGAGCATCTCTGAATGCAAAACACGTCCAACCTTGAGGCGGATAGGCTACAGCAGCAGAAGACCACACCGGTGCCACTCCTGTCAGCTAAGAACAGGAAACTGAGGCTGCAACTGACTCACCAAAATTGCACAATAGATGATTGGATAAACATTGCCTGGTCTTATGAATCTCGATTTCTGTTGCAAAATTTGGATGGTAGGGTTTGAATTTTGCATCAACAACATGAAAGCATGGATCCATCCTGCCTTGTATCAAGGATTCAGGCTAGTTGTGGTGGTGTAATGGTGTGGGGGATATTTTAGTACCAATTGAGCATCGTGTCACTACCACAGCCTACCTGAGTTTTGTTGCTGACCATGTCCATTCCTTTATGACCACAGTGTGCCCATCTTCTGATACTTCAAGCAGGATAACACATCATGTCATAAAGTGCAAATCATCTCAGACTGGTTTCTTGAACATGACAATGAGTTCACTGTGCTCAAATGGCCTCCAAAGTCACCAGACCTCAATAAAGCACCTTTTGGATGTGGCGGAACGGGAGATTTGCAACAGGAGAACTGTGTGATGCTCTCATGTCAATATGCATCAAAATGTCTAAGGAATATTTCCAGTACCTTGTTGAATCTATTCCATGAAGGATTAAGGCAGTTCTGAAGGCAAAAGCAGGTCCAACCCGGTACTAGTAACGTGAACCTAATAAAGTGACCAGTGAGTGATAGATATAAGTGTATGTGATAGATATATACACACAAACAAAAGTAAATCAAGATTATTTCAGTACTTTTGCAAGGGAAAAAAATCATTTTAAGGCATTAGTTATTAAAAAAATTTAAATATTGAAAATTCAAAAACCTTGAGACAACCAGGTTTAAAAACTGAACTTAGAACAATTGTTGAATTAACTTAACTCCCACAAAGAGGCACATTTCTACATTGTCACTTTTTCTCAGTTAACACAATCAATGAATTAGTAAATAAATAATGGATTAGCTGAAATAAAATGTTTTGTTTTCATTTAATACAGTAGATTGTATATTCACATGTTTATACAAAAACATTCTGGGAGCCATGAAATTTTTATCAAAATGATCAAGCTAGCAGGGGGAAATATAAAAGTTGGTCTGTGTTTTTTTTTTTTTGTCGATTTAAGTTCCATATGCTTGCATTTTAACACAAGCAGAGCTTTAAAATGACTTAAGTAGAACTTGAAACATTTTTCAATTCTAAAATCAATGCACATCATCAAGCATCAGATTGAGCATATTCAGAGCACGGTAGATGCAGTTTAACATTTATCACGCATAAACATCCAAAAACAATATGCACTGAAAACTTCTCCTACAACAGAGTTCAGCTTTGATTACTCAGTGTGTCTGACAGTGTAACTTTCATAGCTTGACAAAGGAACCTAAAAGTGTTTTACAGGGTCATGATTTCAGATTCAAAACATATTTTCATTTGAGACATTGAATTACTCTCACTGAATTAAACATGCAATGTCACATACTATATCGCAATTAGTAGGCAGTTTGCATTAAATGCTGTTCAGTATGCAGTACACCGGCGTTCCTTTCCAAACATAGCCGGTCTCCCAATCCAAACTGCACTGAAGAAACAGAATTACAGACTAATCAGCAAGCAGAAGAGGAGTCTTTCCTGCAGAGCGCTTTGAATGTTCATCTCTAAAAAGGTCAAAATCCTCTCTTAGTTATCAGCACGCCTGCAATTGTGGAACTTATTTAACTTGATTTGGTTATTCACAGCTAACAAGCTGTTCCCCATTTTGCCCTCTTTCAAAATGTACAAAGGGGCACTTAAAAGAGCAGTTAATTTTTTTTCTTTCTTGAAACTTCCCCTTGGAAAACATCGCAGATATTGCCATCCCTGCCAGTAGATAGATATTTGCTTTTCTTTATTTTTTTTCTCTCGCAACATATAAAAAAAATAATTCTCCAGCTAGTAATAGAGGAAATTATACAGATTCAAAGCTCCACAAGCCTTCTGGGTGTGCATTTGCATAGTGCCATCACAGCCGTCAGAAATAGGAAATTGTTGCATGACCTACATGTTCATTTTACTCCAGTTTTCCCCATTTCCACGTTACCTGATAGGAGTGAATACTGTGGGTGGATGGGTAAACGCCGCATGCACATGCATGCAGTATCCTCTGGGATCTTATTCAGATTAGAATAATGTAGAAATAAATGAAGTACAAATGAGGCCTGATTGCACTTGCCGTTTCCCTGTCAGAATGTGTTACTGGAATGTTACTGGAAAAGAAAAGTAGAAGAATTTGTCCGCACCTCAAACCTATATACTGTAGAAGTAGAACAAAAATAAATATAGTAGTAAAAAATACTATAGTAGCTACTACACTACCTGACAAAAGTCTTGTTGTCGATCCCAGTTGTAAGAGCAATACATAATAACTTGACTTATAGTTAATCATTTGGAAAAGTGGCATCCCAATCATCACAAATAATGTAGAAGACTTGCTAGAACCCGCAAGGACCCAGGATTCTAACTGAAATCAGTCAAGTTTGGTTAAGAAAAAATCATGGTTTGGGGTTACATTCAGTATGGGAGGTCTGCAGAGTGGATGGCAACATCAACAGCTTTAGGTATCAAGACATTTGTGCTGCCCATTACATTACAAACCACAGGAGAAGGCAGGATAGTGCTCCTTCTCATACTTCAGCCTCCACATCAAAGTTCCTGAAAGCAAAGAAGGTCAAGGTGCTACAGGTTTGGCCAGCCCAGTCACCAGACATGAACATTATTGAGCGTGTCTGGAAAATGTTAAAGGCGGCATTGAAAATTAATCCAAAGAATCTTGGGAACTCTGGGAGTCCTGCAAGAACATTACATTATTCCTGTTAAGTAACAAGACTTTTGTCTAAGCAAAGTCAGACCTTACTGTCCTAACTTAATTAAAAGTCAAAGCATGATCATGTTTTATTTTGGTAATATAAGCATAATCTGGAGCCTTTTGCCTTTCATATAAGCCACTTCTGATACCAAATGATCAACCAGAATTCAAGTTATTACTTGGATAGGTGACAAGACCTTTGTCAGGTAGTGTATAGTAAATAAAGTGTTTTTGCAACATACAACAGTAAAGTGTATTATTCTGTATATATTATAGCATTTACAACTCTGTTAATCAATGCTGTAGTATGCTTTATTGTTAACTACAGTGAACTGATAAAGTAATAAATACCAGGTTTTGCTACAGTAAACTGTGGTGTAATGTTGTATAATATACCCTCTAGTTGTAGAAATCTACAGTATTGGATAATGTGTTTATATTGCTATAGTTCTTGTGCTGTCACAGCAACTATAGAATTACAACTGATTAATGCAAGTACTTTATGGTTCAAAAACACTACAGAATTTAGTATGTTACTATTTTTTTCATATGGCCAACATTATAAGCCTTCTGAAACTACATATGGCTCCAACAACATTGCTTCATAGAATATGAGGTAACACTTTATTTTGATGGTCCAATTGAGTATTAGTAGACTGTCAGCTTAATATCTGTTGATACTGACATTCAACAGTCCTTCAACAGACATTTTACTGACTATAACGCCCCATTCACACGGGGCTTCAACGTCAACGCTTGACGGAGGGTGTGTCTGAAGTTTGGCGCTGACGCGATCGTCATAGTAGCGTCAGCCAATGAAATTAGACCAGAACTCAGCAACTCTCTGGTATGAATTCCGGTATATATATATATATATATATATATATATAT
>CAIGQQ010035257.1:11320744-11333352 GCA_903798035.1 Danio albolineatus | reverse complement strand
CCCATACAGTTTGATAGCGGTAAGTGGAGGAGGAAGTTTAAAATGGAAAAATATATAGCGATTGTTCATAAAGGGCCGGGTGATTTCCGACTGCAATGATGAGTTTATTCTCCATTTTAAACTTCCTCCTCCACTTACCGCTATCAAACTGTATGGGTGCTATTGGCTACTCTCTGCTGGGATATTTACATAAAGCGTAAATTAAATTAAGCGTATATTTGCATAAAGCTGATTGGCTGACACTTCCACTGGCGCTTGAAAAGTTGAGAATTTCTCAACTTCTGCAGCAAGCAACGGCGCTTCATCCACAATGCAGTTCGGCAATGCCTGACGTCACCCATTCAAAGTCAATAGGAAGCGTTGACGCTGAAGCCCCGTGTCAATGGGGCATAAGAAACTTTGCAAGTACATGTCAACATACACTAACCCTAACCCCAACCTAACAGTCTACTTATAATCTAAAGAGAATTAGTTGGCATGTAGATGCAATGTAACTTAAATTTAACAAACAGACCGTCAAAATAAAGTGTGACCACATAGGAAGACTTTCACATGCACAATTTGTCATTTGTCATCAGAACTCCTGGGATATTAAAATAAAGTCAATTTAAATGTTTTAAAAATGTAAATACATGTCTAAAAATCTTGTTTTATTCTATTAAATGTTTGTTTTTCAGTTAAAATAACAGCAAACTGTAGATGTTTTGTTATTGCATTTATGCTGCTAGCTGGGATCTATGTTTAGATCTGTAACAGATCATCACTAACAAGGTTTATTCACAGATCAAGTCGCAGTAAACATTGTAAGAAAACAGACTGGACCATTGCACTTTCTTTTTAGAAATATATCTCTATGATATTTGCTTAATGCAATCTCATCTTCATCTTTGCTTTCAGACTATCCACACCTCCTCTGCAGTGTAGAGAAAGCGCAAGTGAATGGTTGCCAGATTGCAAAGATACATTTAAAATGCTACCCTTTAAAAGGGAATAGGTCTGATTGGGGGATTTAAAAGGGTCTTGAACTGAGAAATTGTAATGATCTTTTAAAATAAAAGGTGACAGCAGTGTAAAAACATCCAGTAATCTTCGAAGCACAAAACTATGTTGTTACTCTAAAAACAGCTAGTATTGAAGGCAGTCTGCCAAAATGAAAGGAAATGGAATATATTATGTAATAGTCTGGATAAACCCCGCCTCCACAGAAGATTGAGGCCTATTTCTGCTTCACTGCCTTCACTGTTTAGTTTTGTTAATATGCAAAAATGTTAGCCAATTACAACAACAAACACTAAATATTTCAAAGAAATAATTATTGACTGATTGGTTACAAAAATGGAGCCAATCAAAGCAGTGAGCATCTACTTCTGTGTCTACAGTCTGCCACATTCAAACTGAGTGTTCTGATGAGGGCTCAAAAATAGTCAAATAACTTCTAAATTGTGAATTTTTTATATAAAATCTTGATAACATTAAAAGTGTACAGTGCAACATAGTAAACTAAACTAAAATAAAACAAAATTAAATTAAAAGAAATGAAAAATAAAAATAAATAAAATAAAATAGTATTAAGTAGTTCATGACCTCTTTAAAGTGCGCAATAACTGGAAGCTGCGACTGTTTTTTAATTATTATTATTATTATTATTATTATTATTTTTAATTATTATTATTTTGACGCAGTTCCAAGAGAAGCAAAATTAAACAAGAAAACAGTGGGCATGGCTTTTTTTCTTTTCTTTTTTCTACTGTGAGCTGATTGGGTGTAGTACTAGCAATGTGAGTTAACAAAATCATGTGGTTAGTTTAGATTTCATTTGTACTTTAAAACTTCAAATCTGGCAGCCAAAATTTGGCAATCAATCAA
Organism: Danio albolineatus; assembly: GCA_903798035.1. Classification (NCBI taxonomy): domain Eukaryota; kingdom Metazoa; phylum Chordata; class Actinopteri; order Cypriniformes; family Danionidae; genus Danio; species Danio albolineatus. The sequence continues at coordinate 11,331,486 of CAIGQQ010035257.1, read as the reverse complement.
CCAACTTATCAATCAAACAATCAATAATTATTTGTAATATTTGAATGTTTGTTTTCTGTTCTTCTTCTTTTCTTGTCTTGGGAAGTAAGTCTAGTCTCATTTTAGTGAAGGAAAAACAAATGCAAGGTCCCAAATGGCGTACTTACACTATTTATACTACAAAAGGGCGTAGAATAGTGTGCATGTAGTGCATTCTCACTAAAAACTCTACAAAGAATACCCAGATAATGCATTTATTGAATCATTTTTAAAAAGTATGGATTGTTGGACGCATCACGCACTCAACAGCCACTGCTTTGCTCATTTGCTGGAAGGGGTGGAGCTTTCGGGCACTGATGTTGGATTCATTCATTCATTTTCTTTTCGGCTTAGTCCCTTCATTAATCTGGGGTCGCCACAGTGGAATGAACCGCCAACTTATCCAGCATTTGTTTTACGCAGCGGTTGCCCTTCCAGCTGCAACCCATCTCTGGGAAACATCCATACACACTCATTCACACACATACACTACGGACAATTTAGCTTACCCAATTCACCTGTACCGCATGTCTTTGGACTGTGGGGGAAACCGGAGCACCCGGAGGAAACCCATGCAACCACGGAGAGAATGTAAAAACTTCACACAGAAGTGCCAACTGACCCAGCCAAGGCTCAAACCAGTGACCTTCCTGCTGTGAGGCGATTGTGCTACCCACTACGCCACAGTGGCACCACTGATGTTGGATTACTTTATTTATTCCGATTGTGAAAGCAGAATTCTCCTACGTGAGTGATTATACCATCTCCCGAAAGCGAATGCTGTTATACTTGTGGTAGGTAGTATCTGATTTATTTAGTTTGGTTATTTATTTCACTAATTTGGCAACTGACAAACGTCATCTGGGAAACGGTTTGAATTTCCACTTAGTAAAAAAGACGTTAGCCCTCCATTTGGGATGACACTACATACATACGCAATGCTGTGGAGTTTGTAAGTGCATAGTGTACCACTTGGGACGCAGCAATAGACGTCATTAGCAAAATTAGCCCTCTTGCAAAAGTCAGCTACGTCAATATGATCTCAAACATTCGGCATTCATCTCAGCAAAAAACGAAACTGACCGAAAACACTTACGTTATTTCAACTATCGATTTGTGCGAGTATTTATTCAGCCCCTTAGGAACTTTATGAGGAACATTAGATTTATTAGGAAGAAGTTGGAAATATGTCGTTGGCTTCATCATAAAGACATCAATACTGTGAGCGTCAGAGAAATAATACAAAAACAATGTTGACAAAATGACAAATAATTGCATGCATCAAAACAAAAAAACACGATTCGACTCCAGAGCTATGAAAGAGAAGCCTCTGAGAAATAATAATAACCTTTCCTTTCTTGATCTCTGTACTGCTGGATTCGCTTCGCCCATCTGCCACATTAAATGAAATGTGTTCAGACCCGGCGAAGTGTTGATGTTTTTATTTGTCATCATAAGAATTTATGAGGCCCATCAGTTAATTTGCATCACCGCATGACTCATGATTGTATTGTACAGGCGGAGAGGTGGAGTGGCCATCAAGATTTATAAGCGTGCGCATTTACGTGTCGCAGTATTTGGCTTGCTTTTCCTGGAGCTGCTGTCCTCGATTCACAACGGCTGATAAATCAAGACCGAGTTTGCATGCACAAACCTGTGCATGTTAACACGCACGACTGCAAAAGTGTGCTGAAAGGGCAGTTCGACTAAAGAGGTGAACATCCAGAGCTGCCGTTTTGATAATAATTGTTATTTTTTTGAGCAGAAATGAGTAGCTCTGAAGGACGGGCTCATTTACGGTCTCTCAGAAAGACTAATCAATGGTAAGGTGAGCGCTATCTATTCTCTGTCTGGAAATCTCTATCGCAGGACTGATGAGGTGCAAATTAAAAAGCCATTAGTGAAGCATCTCCCACCGCGGCGAGAAGAGTCCTCGGGTCAGCGGTTATCTGAGGTCTGAGTGATTTATGGCAATCAGAGAAATCGCGAAACAATCCCGATCAAAAGGAAACACGGTTGGAGTCCAGCTTTATCAATAAACACGAATGGACTGACTTGCTGTGGTGGTGATTAAATGAGCAACAGGAGTCTGAATTTGGCCCAAAACAATTATTCTTCTCACTGTATCTTCTATACTGGAAGGAAGGAAAGATGGATGGGTGGTTTGGATGGATGGATGGATATATAGATGGATAGTTAGATGGTTAGAGAAATAAAGTGAAAGATAGATGGATATATGGATGGAAAGTCAGATAAATGGATGGATAGTTAGATTGTTAGAGATTTGGAGTGAAAGACAGATGAATATCTGGATGGACAGTCAGATAAATGGATGGATAGTTAGATGGTTAGAGATATGGAGTGAAAGATAGAGGGATATATTGATGGATAGTCAGATAAATGGATGGATAGTTAGATCGTTAGAGATATGGAGAGAAAGATAGATGGATATATGGATGGCTAGTCAGATAAATGGATGGATAGTTAGATGGTTAGACAAATGGAGTGAAAGATAGATGGATATAGATGGATAGTCAGATAGATGGATGGATAGTCAGATAAATGGATTGATAGTTAATTGGTCAGACAACTGGAGTGAAAAAGATGGATGGATGGATGGATGGATGGATGGATGGACGGACGGACGGACGGACGGACGGATAGTGAGATAAATGGATGGATGGATGGATGGAGAGATAAATGCATGGATGGATGGAAGGATGGATAGTGAGATAAATGCATGGATGGATGGATGGTTTGGTGGATGGATATATAGATGGATAGTTAGATGGTTAGAGAAAAAGTGAAAGATGGATGGATATATGGATGGAAAGTCAGATAAATGGGTGGATAGCTAGATCGTTAGAGATATGGAGAGAAAGATAGATGGATGGATAGTCAGATGGATGGATAGTCAGATAAATGGATTGATAGTTAATTGGTCAGACAACTGGAGTGAAAGTGATGGAGATGGATGCATGGATGGATGGATGGATGGATGGATGGATGGATGGATGGATGGATGGATGGATGGTCAGAAATGAAGGATGGATGGATGGATGGTCAGAAATGAAGGATGGATGGATGAATGGATGAACAGATGGATAGATATATGGATCAGTGCATAGTTAGATGGTTAGTAAAATGGAGTGATGGATGGATAGTGAGATAAATGCATGGATGGATGGATAGTGAGATAAATGCATGGATGGATGGAAGGATGGATGAATGGATAAATTTTTGAACATTTTTGTTGATTTGTGTTGTGTCTGTTTTGTTCAGTGTGCACAATTGTATGCCTAGGCTCTAAGACAAATTTCCCCACTGAGGACAATAAAGTGTATTAAATAAGAACAAACACTGGACAGAATACATTAACAGAAGACTGAACTAGCAATCATGTATGGATTGTTTGAACTACAGAACAAATGATGGAAAGAATTGCGTTTTAGTTTAAAAACGGCGTTGTAGCATGAAAACGATCCGCGTCCATACTAGCGTATCTCAACAGATCTCCCTCCACCAGAAACGTATATCACGTGACCATTTGCGCACCATTCGCGCACTCTGGGCATGCACGGTCAAGTATAAACAGGAAGCATGTGTCTCGCTCGGCATTTGGTTATTGTTAGTCAACAAACGCTGGTTGAACGATAAACGCGATGGTAAAAAAAGCAAGAGAGGTCTTTTTGAGGACAGACGACGAGGTTGAATTGTTACTTAAAGTAACAAATGAATATAAAACATCCATGGCTATCAAAAATACAGTGTTTACAGTGAAGACTGGTCTGCCGTCTACCGGTGACATTATAGCCATGTGCGCTTGACGAATAAGGAAAGGATACGCGATGACCCAAAGCCCCAATCACGTATCGGATCTCAGCAGCCACGCATCCGTTTTTAAAGGTCTCCGTTTCCCTCCATCCACACTGAGACGCAGCAGCAGCGTTTTAGAATGAAAACAGCCTCTCCAGCGTTTTCAAAACGCTCCGTTTTCGCACCTCGAAAACTCCGGCGTAGTGTGGACGGATGGCGTAACCGTAGAAAAACTTATGCGTTTTAAAACGAAAACGCACTAGTGTAAACGGGGCCTTAGACTTGGTCCATGTCGCCTCATAGCTGTGTTTTAGACAGACATATGCAAAACATACATGTATGAACGGCTTACCAGAAAATACTATTTTAATATAGTCTCTGCTTGTTGGAGCTGACAGATTTGAAAAGTCTTTGCTTTATTACTTGGTTGTGATTATTTTTGTGCACACTGGGGGTGTATGAATATTTTTGTGTATTTTAAAAGGGTCATGAACTACCTCAGTTTTTAAACTATTCTCTGAGGTCCACTTATGTTAATCCAAAAAGCGACTTAATTTCATTCATTAATTTTCATACGGCTTAGTCCCATATTTATCAGGGGTTGCCACCGCGGAATGAACCGACAACTATGCCAGCAACTATTCCGGCATGTTTTACACAGCGGATACCCTTCCAGCTGCAACCCATATGCTCTTGCATTCTCACACACACACACACACACTCATACACTACAGCCAATTTAGTTTATTCAATTCACCTATAGCGCATGTCTTTGGACTGAGGGAAACCGGATCACCCGGAGGAAACCCACACCAACACCAGGGAGAACATGCAAACTCCACACAGAATAGCAAACTAGCCCAGCCAGAACTTAAACCAGCGACCTTCTTGCTGTAGGGCAACAGTACTAACCACTGAGCCACCGTGCCACCTAAAAGCATCCTAATTTAGAAGACACTCTTGGTCCATGTCACGTCATAGCTGAGTTTCAGACAGATAGCAAAGAAATGCACTAAAGACCTGACTATTTTCTTATTTATCTATTCATGTTGTGTTTACATTAGTCAACACGACCTTGAATTATGTTTTAAAGGCTTTGTGTGTGGTGTGATTAGAATGTGTTGAATATATTTACAGCACACACTGCTCTGTTCACTCTGCATTTCTATGTCTAATTCAATGCTAATTTAATATTAAGCTAAAAGCTTCTAATAATGATTAGTTTAATAATCAAACTCTTGCTGAAGCTTTCAAAATACATTTCAAATGATTTTTTTATTGCTTTTATTATCAAAAGCTTATGAAACTCTACTTGAGAGAAGCCAATATAGAAAGGTTTTCATGGAATTGTTTAATCCTTAAAAACCGTGAAAAAAAGACATTAGATGTGTTAATATGCTTGTTTGTTTGTGAATAAAATGTGATGAGAAAAATCAGAGCAGCAACCGAACTACTATACAAAAGATGTCTTTTAACTACTTTAGAAAACATATCCAGCAAACATACAGCACAAACCGATGTGATTGATTATTTTTATCTGCTTCTCTTTCAGTAAATAAGTCAAAAGAACAGTTTAAAACTATCTCAACATCCATTTGAAAACATAAGCTCAATAGTGTTTACTTTCAGCAAAAAGAAATTAGGTTACTTAATAAAAATAAAAAAAACTGCTGATGTCAGAATTATTAGACCTTTTGAATGTTTAGCTCCCCTGCATATTCTTCCTCAATTTTTGTTTAACAGAAATAATTTTAATAACTAATTTCTAACAACTGATTTCTTTTATTTTAGGTTCTCAAGGTGAATGCGTACCTTGCCTCTAAGGGTCATACAACAAAAAATAAGGTCAAGAATCTTGGTGTGACTCTGGAGTCAGATCTGAGTTTCAGTAGTCATGTCAAAGCAGTAACTAAATCAGCAGACTATCATCTCAAAAACATTGCAAGAATTAGATGCTTTGTTTCCAGTGAAGACTTAGAGAAAGTTGTTCATGCTTTTATCAGCAGCAGGGTGGATTACTGTAATGGGCTCCTCACTGGCCTTTCCAAAAAGACAGTCAGACAGTTGCAGCTCATCCAGAACGCTGCGGCCAGGATTCTGACCAGAACCAGGAAATTAGAGCACATCACACCTGTCCTCAGGTCTTTACACTGGCTCCCAGTTACTTTCAGAATAGATTTTAAAGTATTACTACTTGTCTATAAATCACTAAATGGCCTAGGACCTCAATACATTACAGATATGCTCACTGAACACAAACCTAACAGATTACTCAGATCTTTAGGATCATACTAGAAATTCCAAGAGTTCAGTCAAAGCAGGGTGAATCTGCTTTCAGCTATTACGCCCCTCGCTGCTGGAATCAGCTTCCAGAAATGATCAGATGTGCTCCAACATCAGGCACATTCAAATCAAGACTGAAAACACATCTGTTTAGCTGTGCATTTACTGAATGAGCACTGTGCTACATCCAACAGATCGCACTATTATGTCTTTCTTTTCATTCTTTTATAACTTGTTTTAACTTATTTTAATCTGTTTTTATGTTTTTTATAATTTGTTTTTATTTTCTTATACTTCAATTTTATTTCTGTTTATGTAAAGCCACTGTGTATGAAATGTGCTATATAAATAAACTTGCCTTGCCAACTTGCCTTTATTTTAGTCATGATGAGTTAATAATATATTACTAGATTTTTTTTTTAAATACTAGCATTCAGCTTAGTGACATATAAAGGGTTAATTAGGTTAACTAGGCAAGTTACGGCAATTAGGCAAGTCATTATAAAACAATGGCTTGTTCTGTAGACAATAATAATAAAAAAAATACATAAGGAGGCTAATAACATCGATCTAATAATATTCAAAGCTGCTTTTATTCTAGCTGAAATAAAACAAAAGACTTTTTCCTGAAGAAAAAAATATTGTAGAAAATATTGTTAAAATTTCCTTGCTAAGAGAACTTTCACAAATTAAGTTTGAGAGGAGCATGTGATATGGTTGATCGCGGATGGTCTCTCATTTGTGATCATTAGTAAGCCAATCAGATCATTCCAAACTCACTATAAATAGCCCGACTAGCATTACTCCCCCATCTTTGTTTTTTTTTTGAAGAAAATTATGCATTCACAATGGTTTATACCATTATGGGGGGATCAAATGTATTTATATTTTACATTTTTAATTATTATTATTTAAGATATAGATCAGAGAAAGCTGTTTCTTACTATTAAAGGGAGATCAGAGAAGGCTATTTCTTACTATTAAAAGGCCTGACCCCCCATACATCTTGTTTTGATGTCCTTCCGGGTGGATCAAGTGTTAATTGGGGGGGTCAATCCCCGCCAAACCCCCCTGTAATTCACTCCCTGGTTTTCCCCTTTTGTTTTTTTCCTAGCTGGGTTCTTTGTACTTCCCTGTCGGTACAGGGAAATGTGAAATCCACAAGCAGTGAATTGTACACAGTTATCTGCTTGTTAAGTAGTTGGAGAGTTTTAATTACTCGCTGTCTCCACCCTTGCCATAGTAAGCTACCGCCATATAACACGCGTGACAAATGACGTCAGTACATAATACATGGTTATGATTGTTACTGAAACGATACGTAATTGATTGCGTCTGCAATGTACAATGCATCGAAGAAACAATTCATTTTGACACCCCTACAGATTGGAACATACAACACTGTTTTGAATAAGTGAAAACATAGGTGCAATTTACACAATTTAACTCGAAGAGGCTTGCTATTGCATTTAAAGTCAATTTAAGCAAAGGTGAAATGAGTGAGAATAGCTTATTCACAACTCCATGTTAGCTATTTACACTTAATAAAAAGAAATGACTTTTCTAGTCTTTCGAATCATCATATTATATATATTACCCATGCACTGTATGTACTGTCCAGCACACAAATGTTCACAGTTTTATTGTATTGACTAAAAGAACAAAGTCGTGCCCCATAGCTTCCATTGGCCTCATGAGAAGTACAGCATACTCTCCTCGTTCAGCTCAAGACAAACACAGATACCAAAGCTCACTTCAGCCACTTTACAAGACATGATAGATGAGTTATTCATAAGCTTAATAATTACAACTCTTCATGGAGCCCTGCGATTGAGAGATTAGACCCCTACTGTTTTTTGTGTGGCTTCTCACAGAATGAAGATCATATATTCAACTAACATTGCAAAATAAAAACAGCATGCAAACTCCTCTGTTTGGCAAATGATTACATGAAAAGCTTGTTGACTAAAGGAAAAGACATTTTAAACAGGATAACAAATTGCATTGATGTTTCTGAGAAGATGCAGAGCCACTGTAGATGATCTGCATTTGATGGAAAACATCCGTATGAATGGTTTCCTTACCAGAAGGGACTATTTTAATTTAGTCTCTGCTTGTTGGAGCCCAATGATTTGAAAAGTCTTTGCCTTTGAGTTATTATTTTTATAATTATTGTTTTTTTTTTGTACAAACTTAAGGGTGTATGAGTATTTTTGTGTATTTTAAAGGGTTGGTGAACTACCTCAGTTTTTGTACTGTTCTCTGAGGTCCACTTATGCTCTCAAGATATTTTCGACATCCGAAAAGCATCATAACTTCATTAGTCCCTTATTTATGAGGGGTGGCCACAGCAGAATGAACTGACAACTATTGCCACATATGTTTTACGCAGCGGATGCCCTTCCAGTTGAAACCCAGTACTGGAAAACACCCATACACTCTTGCATTCACACACACTCATACACTACGGTCAATTTAGTGTATTCAATTCACCTATAGTGCATGTCTTTGGACTTTGGGGGAAACCGGAGCACCCAGAGGAAATCCACGCCAACACGGGAAGAACATGCAAACTCCGCACAGAAACACCAACTGGCCCAGCCGGGATTCGAACCAGCAACCGTTCTACAGTACGAACCGGCGACAGTACTAACCACTGAGCCACCGCCAAAAGGCATTTCTGTGTGGAGTTTGCATGTTCTCCCCGTTTTGGCGTGGGTTTCCTCCGTGTACTCCAGTTCCCCCCACAATCCAAAGACATGTGGTACACGCAAAACATATGTGGCTGTGTAAAACATATGCTGGATAAGTTGGCGGTTGATTCCACTGTGGCGACCCCATGATGAATGAAGCTGACTAAGGAAAATGAATGAATGAATCCTATTTTTGACCTTCATCAGAAAGGTATGTTTGAGTGGACGTGGTCAATTATAGACGCAAAAACCACACCCATTGTTGTGATTGGCTGACAGTTTTGCCTAAACAGGCAGTGAAGTAGAAGTGGGTTTTGATATTTTTTGTGGAGGCGGAGCTCATCCAACCTTTTACATAATAGAGTAGAACATTCCAGAGCCTGTTGTTTTTACCAAACTGCCTTCAATGTAAGCTGATTTCAGAAGAACCACAACGTGTTGAGTTCTGAAACTTACAGGATGCTTTTATAGTACTGTTAGCTTTCATCTTTGTAAAGATTTAGATAATTTTAGTTTATCAGTTCATGACCCCTTTGTTGGCAGAGGTCAAACAGACTTTTTGACCATGTCAGCATAAGCAAATTGATAGAGATGAATTTGACAAGAAGAACTGTTTGTAAGATATCGGTTTACTAATTTATTTTTGGTTAATGTGGAAGTACCTTTCAGTTTATTCATTCATTCATTCATTTTCTTTTTGGCTTAGTCCCTTTATTAATCCGGGGTCGCCACAGCGGAATGGACCGCCAACTTATCCAGCATTTGTTTTACGCAGCGGATGCCCTTCCAGCCGCAACCCATCTCTGGGAACCTTTCAGTTTATGCCAAAGCTAAATAATAAATGGACTGTCAACAGTGATGGGAATATTGGCGCTACAAATAGATGGCATTACTAATGGAGCTACTTTTTCAGTAACAAGTAATCAAGTGAATTACTTTTTCCCTGGTTACAACACTGTTGCCATTACAGACAAATTAAAATGTGCATTACTATAATTGAGAACAGTGAAGCGGTTTTCATTTGAGCAGCACCTCTCTCAGCCATAAGACTTCTCTTTCTCTAAGGTAACACATAACCAACCAGTGATGATGATTTGTGCCCATCTAACTGAGAACGTGATGATTGGCTTAGATAGAGAACATTTCCATTGTTTGCCAATTAGAGGCAGAGTAGTGCGGGTGTTCACATACAAGCACACACCCAGTCAGCCGTACATACCAATGACCAGGAGTCAGATCGATAGCAAATCCAACATGTTCAAAGGTAGCTTTTGCAAACTGGAAATATAAGCACTGCTTTCTCTATAGAGCACTGACCCTTGTTGAGGTGAAAGGCAAGGATGTATCGTGCAACTTATGCCCAGGAAAACTTGGTCTCTCTGCGTTGGTGACAAGTAATTCTAATCTAATGAAGCACCTCGCATCGTCACATGCCACCACAAAATACTAAGTTCTAAACCATCTTTTGTGTTTCATTGTGCAACAATAATAATGATAATATTTATAATAAGTTGAATTTAATGTTTGTCGCTCACATTGTCCCACAACAACATTAAAATAGTGTAGATTGGTGTACAATGTTTTATATTTATATTATAGTCATTTAACAAATTTGATTTTTTTTAAGGAACACAATAGTCACCTTCCCTGGTAATTAGTTATTTTATTATTAATAACTCAGTTACTGTCACGATCACCAACAATAGAACCCTCATAGATCACTGGAGAACATTCACATTCAAACGAACTAGAAACACATGGACTACAAGTTCCAGTCGTTTACCACACACACACCTGCTCCAAGTCTCCTTTGATTATACTCGCACAGCTGAAGCTGCTCATGAACTGATTACACCACACACACACACACGCACACATACATATATATACATATATACATATACATATATATATATATGTGTATATATATAT
>CAIGQQ010035257.1:11289468-11320344 GCA_903798035.1 Danio albolineatus | reverse complement strand
ATATATATATACACATATATATATATATGTATATGTATATATGTATATATATGTATGTGTGCGTGTGTGTGTGTGTGTGTGGACCCTCGCTTTGTTTGTTTTTGTTGTCTGCTGCCTGCCCGTACTGACCTATCGCCTGTGTATTTAACTACGTCTCTGGATTTGCCTGTGTACATCTGTTCGCTCCTGATTGTGACCGTTGCTTGTCTGACCATCCTGTTAATGATACCTGCATTTGGATCCGCACTTCCATTGTCAGCGTTCACTTCACATTACACTAACTCAGTTACTAATTGTTAGAAGTAACTAGTAACTATAACTAATTCTAAAAGGAATATGCCCAACACTGACTGTCAATGAGTAAGACAGTTTGTGTTTCTTCAAGCAAAAACACATCAAAATATGACGTTCAAACAAGTTTGCGTCCCTACTAGGCATGAGACGATAACCATTTTCAAGGTATACCGCGGTTTGGAAAAGTCAAGGTTTTCATACCGCCATAATTTTCTGTAATACCATTCCTAAGGTATTTTTTTTTCTCTTTTTTAATCGTTTTATTTTAGTGTTTTAGGACAACGGCATCTCCAGCAGAAAAAAAATTTAAATTGTAAAGAAATCTGTGTTTTTGAAACTAATGAAGACAGTAGAAGTCAATGATTCATTGTACTTATTTAGCCAGACATGTTTACTGCTCCAAAATATTATACATCTTTCAAAAAATAAAATATATTGTGTTCAATGGGAAAAAAGTTTTAGTTTTTTACCCAGACATTTAAAAATAATATATTTTAGAGTGATACCGTGAATCTGTGCTATTTTTATCCAAGGTTATCATACCGTCAGAATCTTATACCGGCCCATGCCTAGTCCCTACACTAACTTAATAATCACTTTAAACATGAAGAACTGTTCACTGCACAGGCTAAATCCCCCGTGAAAATGAGCAGATGTGAAACATGCTGAGGTGCTTTGGGAAAAGACATGCTTTTTAAAAGTGTTCCTAGGTAAAGGAAGAAAGATAGCAAATATATACAGTAGCCGTGGCAGCTAATTGATTCATCAACAAGAGTCAAAGACGGCTGAGTTCGATTAAAAGCAGAGGATTGTTTGCACAAGAAACATCATCTTGGGAATGCTATCAAATTAAACACATTTGAAAGCTAATTTGTTTGGCTGCATTGACTCCGGGTGTAAACAACATGCTTAGCGCATTCCAATTGTGCTGGAAATGTGCCCAAACACAATGCTATATTTGTCGTGAAAATCTAATTCATCCCTGCTTGTTTTCACAGAATGCATACTCGTATCCCAGACCGCTACCGGGGGCCTGGATGGGAGACATACCCACAATTCACTGAGGAGGCACACTACTGGCCATTATGATTTGCAGCGGCTCAGATAAAGCCCTTCCTGGATTTTGCTTCAGCGATTTTACAACACAAAGGGAGTGTAATTTGAAAAGAATTCAACTGAATGGGCGGCACACGTCTTCAAACCCTCATTCAAATGTGGAGCAAGTGGATACAGCTTCAATTTGACACCCCTTCCAAACCGGTTTGGTCGTCACTTCGACCAACAATAAACATCCCCCACAATGGGGCTGGCAAGCACGCAAGGCAAATCTATTCATAATGAACCAGAAAAATCTTTTTCGACGCTACCATTGTTGCTGTATGATAGCTACTACCTGCTCTCCCCACAGGAAATTGACGTCTAGCGTCCGACCAGCTCCAACCTCCTGTACCGCTCATCCTTTTGTGTTGTGTAGTGATGTGACAAACGATTCATGCTGAACCATTTGGAAAAAGTCTCCCATGATCAGTGGACGGTAATTGCTCAATTGAGCACAGCCCACGAGGATGTTTCTGAGGACCACCAAACAACGGAAGATATTTTTGACTGCTTTGAAAGAGTCCAGAAAAAAAGAGTCCTTGTTTGCAAAGACTGTAACCTCACCATGAGTTCCCACTGTGATTTGATTTCAACCCTGGCTGAACTTGGACTCGCCACAGGAGAGCTGAATTGTGGGTATAGTGTGTATGTGTGTGTGTTGTGGATGTGTTTTTTTTGTTCTTTGTTTAAAGCTGGAATTTCCACACTTTTCCTGGATTTTTTTTTGAGTCTCTTTGTTCAGATATAAAAGTTAGCTCACTATTTTTGTATGAGCACCACATCATCATAATGTGATGAATCAAAGAGAGATCAAATTTAAAAACATGGAAATACCTTTGTGTTTTTGAAGCACTTGCGTCTGGATGCCTTCTTGTCGTTCTGCCATCTTCAGTCACCAGTCAAGCATCAGTAGACATTTTCTAGAACAAACAATATTATCATTATTTTGGCTGATTCTCAGCTGTCGGGCAGCAGATCTGCTCTGATCAGGGTGATAGAAGCTAAACAATAAAATGCAGCCAACCTTATGTCAATGCATTAGGAGAATAAAGTAAATGTTTAGTTTTTAGTGTCAAAGATGTGCAATAAGAGTCTACAGTATTTTTAATAACTATTAGACATTAAAAAGCAAAAATGCAGATGTTGCATGACATAATGCTCAAAAAGAAAAAACATAATATCAAATATCACGCAGTCTACACTGAATATGGGTTCATAGGGTTTATGTTGACCACATTGTGTTTTATAGGGTGAATTATTTGTCTGATGAGAACATCAATCTTTAAAAACCAAAATAGTGTCTATTATGAATAGCTTATGAAATTATTTAGTGTCATTAACTCTTTCCCCATCATTGATGGTACATTCCAGCAGTCTATGATTTAACTCTTATACATTAGAGAGTACCATAGGGCATCACAGAGGGCCCTAGAGGGCATCTTGTGAATGAGGACAGAAACTCTGAAACATGAAACAAGTGAAGTAAACAAGTGATAAAAGTATTATAAAATTACATTTTATCTAATACAGCCATCAGGAAGGAGGGAAGGATGGAGGGATGGAAGGATGGATGGATGGGGAAAGAGTTGATTATTTAGAAAACTGATAGACCTAAACATTTCTTGGAAATATTACAAACAAATGTTTGAAATTTAAAGACTTTTTAAAGTTTTTGGCCACACTTTATTTTGATGGTCCGTTTGTTGAATTTAAGTTACATTGCAACTAATTCTTATTAGATTATAAGTAGACTGTTAGGTTGGGTTAGGAGTAGGGTTAGTGTAAGTTGACATGTACTTGCAAAGTTTCTTAGTCAGTTAAATGTCTGTTGAATGTCTGTATCAACAGATATTAAGTAGACAGTCTACTAATATTCAAATGGACCATTGAAATAAAGTGTTACCAAGTTTTTTTGTATGGAAAACAGCTTATGTATCACGTCGGGGTCACCACTCCATTTCCTTTGTAAAAACTGGGTGCTGTTGAGAACCACTGACACAACTTTTACGTTATAAGTATATTCACACTTTCACCATGAAATTAACAGAACACTCATTTGAAATTGTGGGGTCAGCTTCTTTTTTTTATTAGTAAGAAAATAATGCATTGATTTCACAAGGAATGTATGACATTGACCAAAAGTGACAGTAAACATTCAGATGTAATATTTTAATTTGTAAAACAAATAATAATTGATCAATAATATCAAGCAGCATAATTGTTTTCAACTTTTTTTTTAACAAAAATGACCAGCACATCACCATATTAAAATCATTTCTGAATGATTTTGTAACACTGAAGACTGGAATAATGTCTGTTTTCATTGCAGAAATTTATTTTAAATACATTCCAATAAAAACAAGTATTCTGATTTCTAATATTTACAGTATAACGAATTTACAGTATTTTTGGTCAAATACATACAATCCAGGTGAGCAAAACAGAGCAAACAAACTAGGCTCAAACTTTTAAACAACGGTGTATGTCTGGTAAACAAGCCTCACTTAAGTGCATCTGTGCAATAGGACAACCCGATGTATTCAAACGTTATCAGTACATTAATAAATGAAAGGAAGCAGACAAAAAGCCATAAGAAAGATTATACACACTAACTGCCATCTGTTCTTAATTGGTGTATAATCATTATAATCAGGGCCATCATGATTGATGCAGATGTGTCTTTAGCCACTAACAAGCTGAAAGAGAAAGCAAAACATACTCTGATTTTTATTGGCTAAAGAGAGCTAGATTTGAAATCAAAGTACCATCTACTAACTTAGTACTTCTGCTGAAAATGTGACGCTTATGTGTGTGAACTGACGAGCAAGGACGTTGCTATGCAGTTCTGAATGGTTTTAATGCATTTCTATGGAGTTCTGGGTTATTGAAGAATGTAACAAAAGGCTAACATGCAGACTTTCAAGGATATTCAGGTAACAATTTGCAATAAGGTTCCAAAAGTTAAGGTCGTTTCATTTATTAAGTAAAATTAACAATCGCTAAGCAAGAGTTTGTTACAGTAACTTCTAAGATAAACATTAGTTAATAAAGTACTGTTTTAGAATTGTTAATACGATAGCACAGATTCATTAAAAATATACTTCACTCATGACAAAAAAATTCTGTCATCGTTTATTCACCCTTCACTTATCACAAACCTGTTCGAGTTTTTTTTAGTATGTTGAACACAAGAGAAGATATTTTAAAGAATGTTGCAAACCTGTAACCATTGACTTCCATAGTATTTGTTTTTCCTATTACGCAAGTCAGAGGTTGCAGGTTTAAAACATTGTACAAAATACCTTCTTTTGTGCTCTGAAACAAAGGAAACTCACAAAGGTTTGGAACCACATGAGGGTGAGTAAATAGTAACTTTTCATTTTGGGTAAACTGCTCCATTAACCACAACCCCAAATCAGAAAATGTTGGCACAGTGTGGAAAAAACAAATAAAAAAGCAATGAGTGATTTCTGAATTTACTTAGACTTGTATTTCATTGCAGCCAATACAACAAACATTATTTAATGTGTTCCTCTGGATTTTTTCTATTTTTTTATTTTATTATTCTTATTTTTTTTCAAAATAAACAAGAATTCAAATTTTTGTTCTTGCAACACATTTGAAAAAAGTTGCAAGAGTAAAGCAGTTACCGCTTTGTAACATTGCCTTTCCTTTTTTACAACACTTAACAAAATGTTTAAAGACTGAAGACAGAGTGATGAAGTGTTTCTTGTCTCAAGATAGGCAACACTTCGGGTCTTCATTGTTGCATTTTGTGCTTCAAAATGCCCAACAATTCTCTATTGGAGATAGGTGAGGACTGCAGGCAGGCCAGTCAATTACCTGTATTCTGTTCTTTCGCAGCCAGGACTTTGTGCTCCAAAATCTCTATGTACTTTTCAGCATTAGTGGCGCCATCACAGAAGTGCAAGTTAACTTTGCCAAGGGCACTGACACAACCACCATGACAGACACTGGCTTTTGGACTTGTTGTTGGTAATAGTCTGGATGATCTTTTTATTCTTTGGCCCAGATTGCCAAAATATACCTGAAATACTGATTCATCTGTCCACAGTACATGTTTTCACTGTGTGATTGTCTGACCCAAATGCCGCCGAGCCCAGAGAAGTCGACGGCACTTCAGAACACTGATAACATAGGGCTTCCTTTTAGCACAGTACAGTTTTCACTGACACTTGTCGGTGTAACTACATATTATGGTACTTGACAAAGGTTTGTCAAAGTAGTTTTGAGCCCATGTAGTGAAATCACTTACAGATGAATGAGGATTCTTGATGCAGTGCTGCCTGACAGATTGGAGATCACCGTTGTTCAGCTAAGGCTTGCACCCTTGCCCTTTATGCACTAAAACTCCTCCAGATTCCTTGAATCTTTGTGTCATGCACTGTTGAAGGAGAAATATCCAAATGTATTCCTATCTTTCTTTGAGGAACATTGTATTTAAACATTTCAATCCTTTTGTCAACTTTGTTTTGTTGGCAAACTAATGATCCTCGGCCCATCTTTGCTCCTAAAGGACTAGACCTTCCTTGGATGCTTGGATGCTAATTACAATCACCTGTTTACATCACATCGTCATTTAACCAATTTACCTGATTACTAGCCCTAAATTGCCCATGTCCCACCTTTTTTTGGAATGTGTTGCAGATCTGACTGACAGGAAAGGATGTATATTTACAAATACAATTAATTGAACTAGACAAAACATGAAATATTTCATGTTTATATTGTCTGCAATGATATGCAAGTCAAAGTAAATTTGAAAATCACTACTTTCTTTTTTGGTTCGCCTTTTCCATACTGTCCCAACTTTTTCTGATTTGAGGTTGCAATATTATTAATCAGCGGATTAAATATATTAAAACAATCTTTCTCAGAATATCTGACTTACATTGTTTGCTTGCCAAGTAAATGCACCTTCAAATAACTTTTAAACAATGTACGTTTGATTGATACTCATGTTATATCCTGTTAACTTGGGGAACCTTACTGTAAAGTGTCGCTGATATTATGACCCCCAAATTAAAAGCGTGGGCCTTGTCTTCAATATCTGTGAGAAATATTTATCTTCGGTTTCATCATCTGCCAGGCAGGACTCATAAGTCAGACCACTTAGAATAGTAATAGCACATCTCAGCTCAACAAGCTGCATGATTTGTGCCATCTCATGTCCAAAGTACAAACACGGCGAACGAGCCGCAAATAGATGACTCACGCACTGAAACAGCTCTTAATTCTGAGCAAATAGCGATAGTTAGGTTAGCCTATGAAGACTCCACTGAGAAAATATGTAAAACAAACCGTGAAATGGTGTGCTATCGTGTGTCCTTCAGTGAAAAATGCCCACCCTCAAAGTCTTGTGTTATCAGATCCTCTTATAGAGAACAGCATCTGCCAAGAACACATAATCTATCAATGTCACCGCCGGGATGGTCTGACTGGCGGGGGCTTTAGTGCAATTTGCTTAGTAACATTTCACATCCTCTTCAAGAACGAGCCAAATAATTCTCCAATCTAAGATTAGGAGAACGTCTATCCTCTGATTTATCGATTCTTCAGAAATCCTTAAGACAGAGGTGTAATAAAAAAGGCTAAGAAACGGTCGTCTTGGGTGCTTAATCATGCCTCCCGGTCTAAAGCGTGATGAAGTGTCTTCATACCTCCCACGGAACGACTGAATTCCTTTTTTGCTCAGATTAAAAAGATTTCTCCCATAGTTCTGAGGCTTATGATTGCTTTGCACTGATGTATATTACATCAACCCAACCACTTCTCTGAACGTACACCGACATTCAGTTTCTAAAGCAAAACAAGGCCAGTGAGGAGAATGGACATGATGCAATTTGCTTTTCTAAGAGGCCTCTATTAGCTGATGCGTTCAAGGTTCTGTGCCATTATGACTGAACTGAAGTAGACAGTAAATGCTGATTTGCATTTAGAGCTCATGTGTGAAAAGGGTCAAGGACGAATTACTGTCTCAAGCGGCCCTCACATTTGATCCATTTAAAGGGGTCCTACTATGCTTTTTGCACTGTTAAATGTGTCTGTTTCTGTGCAGGAAAAGATCCATAAAGTACAGTTCAAGAAGAGTTAAGCTTTCTTCCAGGATTCCACAATATCCCTAAGTTATGTAACTGCCATCCAAGCCTTTTTCTGTTGTGTCAGTAGTGTGTTGCCGCTGTTAGGCATCCACATTAGGGATGCACCGATCCCGATACTTGGAACATATAACGGTTCGATACCAGCTGGTAACGATCCAAATCCGATCTTGCGCTATATTCTGTGTTTATAAGCCAACTAAGCCATGAAGGTAGCCTATTATAAAGACACTAGTAAGGTGTCATGTCGGCCTATTATATCCCAAATATTCTGAAGCCATTCTACAGTTTAGTGTGAAGCACAGATGAATATTCACGTGGTTAAATTCATGTTCAGTTCAGCGCTTCCCTCCGCTGCGCCTGTCAATCATTCTCCATTCATTCACAATTCAAGCTGCGTACCGCGTTCATGACAGCATGAAAAACTTTCTCCAAGACTATTTGTTCCTGTTATTTTAAATAATTAGTGGAGAAACAGATTTAGTTTAGCGTTAAATGGGTTCATTTCAACCTGCAGCAGGAGTTTGTTGCTGTTTCTAAATCATGTTGCACAACATCTATTAAATAGAGCATTTTTTGTGCAGCCTGGTACTAATTGATCCATGGCCCTGTGGTTGAGGACCACTGCTTTAAACAAATGCAGATGTATTGGTTCTTGCTGTTAGAGTAAAAAGCAGGAAATGCTGTAAAGGCTCCACCCTATTTCTAAAATGGGGAGAGGAGCAGTAACTCATTTACATTTAAAAAGACAGACCAAAACACAGTGTTTTTGCTTCTATCCTAAAAGGGTCATTTATAGAATAGTATAATAAATTATATTTTGAGCTAAAACTTTACCGACACATTCTAGGGACACCTTAGACTTATATCACAACTTATAAAAAAGTTGCACAATAGGACCCCTTTAAAACAGTTTTGTGTGCAAACCAATTTTTTCAATGCATCATTAGCGATTACACTGGTGTTTACATTATTTTAAACACTGAAGTGATGTGAAGCTCTGTGCTATGGCTCTTTATCAATCTGGCATTTTAAATTAGAAGTACAATGGCAAATAAGTCCAGTTAAGCTTTAAAAATCAAAGAGATATAGGTTTTTCATCATTCATTAGAATCGGTCCTGTTGAAGTGTGTTTGATTATTATTATGTTTTAATTGGGGGAATACACAGTACACAATCACAGGTGTAAAAAAATGATCCTCCAGATATTATGCATACAAAATTAAACAGATTATTTCCTTCTATGATTATTTAATATAGTTTAAGTGTGTTATTTTGTAATCTGAAATCAGGAATGGGCCATTGTACTGCAGTGTTTTGCACATATTGCCACAATCCTGCAGATTGCTTCACATTACAGATTTCCTACACATTATCAATTTGTCAACAAAATCAAATCAGGATAAGTATGGTGTATCGTTTTACACAAATATACTGGAAAATGACAATGAATGACAAAGGAGCATCATTTCACTCCCGTTTCGAGATTTTATTTTACTATTGTTATCTGAGAGTGTAATAGACACATTATGCCGAGTTCAGACTGCATGATTTTTAAGTGTGAAAACATTTGTGACACAACTACAAGACTATCTGGGCTAGCGTTCCGTCAGTGCTGTGTTTACACTGCAAGATGGATTGCCGACAACTTTGTCTCAGTGCGCAAATACAATCAAACACACACGAGAAGTGACATGTAAACAACATGGGTCACGCATGCAACACTGGAGTTGTCACGTGAGTGGAATGATTATAAAAAAATGGTAGCCTGCAAGAAACTTGCCATGCAAATTGCATTTGCGCTGATTTGCAACGTAAAGGCAGCCTTTTTTCTCAAATAAAGCCATGCTTGTTGATATTGTTGTAACTTCTCCACCCGCAACTTCCCACTAGCCTGGATGCTGCTCTCTGATTGGCTGTAGGTGATCGCTGATTTTATTTTCAGTCAAAACTCATTTCACACGGCATGATTTGAATTACCGACAGCTCCAGATATTTAGCACGCCAAATATCTCACAGGCACCGACGACTCATCAGCGATTCTCTCAGATCGTGTCATTGATAGTTCACACTGTGTGATTGTCACTCGCGTGCACGAGCACCGATTTGGCTGTGATTTCAGGCATTTTTCAAAACCTGTCTGCGAGTCAAAATCAGGGCTAAAATCTTGCAGTCTGAACTCAGCATTAGTAGCAATTTCAAGAGTTCGCACTTAGATACTGTTTGACAACTGTTTGACAACTGTTAGCAGGTTTGGCATGCTGTCCCGGGAGAGAACCCTGAGCTCGGAGATAGTTGAGCCCAGGGCTCCCGCCTGGTAGAATGAGCATGTAACGGGGAGAACGAGATCAGGTAGTTCTCGAGGGCTCCCCGTGTTTAAAGATAGAAGGAGGAGAAGGGGTGGATGGGGGGTTTTTTCGGAAAAACGAAGTTAAGGGAGTGATGTATGCTGGGATACTTATAGTGGGATTGGTTTAATCTGATTGGCAGGCTGGTGATTGTAAATGATGGACCAGCTGCGGTCAATAGTATCACGTGTTCCTCTCGAAATTAGTTTGTGAAACTTCACTAAAATGCTGTGAATTTAATTAAATGCAAACACCAAGATTGGATGTCTCCTCTTTGACCCAAAACATACACCATGGTCCGAAATTAATAAAACGTACAACAGGATTTCACACATTATCGTTTATTTTGGTTTGCTGTTTTAGAGAACTTAACCATGCTGATCTTAGTCATATATCCGGGTCATTGAGAGTCATGTAAAGTTTTCAGATCATCTTTTTTAATTAAACATTCCACTCGATTTGTAATGTTAAAAATGCATTGAGAAACATTCAACAAATCTAAATAAAAATGCAAAACAGATGCATTTCTTGGTAATTATGGACTTTAATGACAAGTAAAATAGTGCTGAAAAGTGTATCAAACCCAGAAGACAAGTAGGTTGGCTGAAGCTGCACTGACAATCTGAATCTGTGCTTCTGTGTGTTTGTACAAAGGATAATCTAGTCCTACTTAAACTTTAATAGCAGACACATCATGCATGAGTGCAAGGGAAAAAAAACAATGTCGTGCACTCAACACTCATCACAGTGAAAGAGACATTGAGAGCGAGTTCAGGAGATGTCTCCAGGTTCAAACTAGTTGAGCTTCATTGACAGCTCCTGCGAAATGAAATTAACCTCAGAAAGATGTTGATTTGCTTTGACTGAAACAGATCAAAACCTTAAGATATCGATTTGGCTCATATCAAAAGAAACAGCTGCTCCAAAAAAAAGGATAATAAGCCAAGCTTGCCATCTATAATCCAGTTCTGAGGCTTTTGGATCGGTTACACCATTACATTATATTTGTTTCGTTGTTTTTTGTAATGTTTTCTTTCATTTAATGTCAATTAGACGTCATCATGACATCAGATTGACGTTGTACCACAATATCATAAAAACGTTGACTTTTAGGTGGAAATGAAAATCGGGTTGGTGTCAGAGCTTAACATCAGACTGATGTCAATGTCGTTGGATTTTGGTCAATGTCCAATGCAACCTAAAAACATAAAGAATTTTTGGGATTTTGGTTGCCATACTTGACGAATAAATGCCAGTATTTGACATCAATATGACATTGGTTGAAGATGTTGGCTCGACATTGGATTTTGGTTGCTTTCCAACACAACTTAATAATCAACCAAATATCAATGTCTAAAGATATTACAGCTTGACGTTCTGTGGACGTTACCACTATGACGTCTATTAGACATTGGATTTTGGTTGCCATACATGATGAATGCCAGTATTAGACGTCAATATGACGTTGGTTTAAGACATTGGCTTGACATTGGATTTTGGTCACTTTCCAACACAACTTAAAATCAACCAAATATCAACCTCTAATGATGTTACAGCTTGATGTTGTGTGGACGTTACCACTATGACGTCTATCAGACATTGCATTTTGGCTGCCATACCTGATGAATAAATGGTTTAAGACTGTTTAAGATGTTGGTTTTGACGTTGGAATTTAACTTAAAATCAACCAAATATCAATGTCATTTGACGTCGTTCTTGGACATTAAAAAAATGTTGTCCTTAGACACTGGCTAGACATTGAATTTTGGTCACCTGATATCATGACCTAAATCTAACCTAATATTAACTTATGACATTGTGTGCCTGCTGGGATAAGCAATACAATTATGTGGGGTAACATCCATAGTGGTAACGTCCACACACCCCGTTTTTTAAATTTTTATTTGTTATTATTTATTTGTTATTATTTTTTATGCGATTATGCCTGTATCTTTTAAATTGACTTAATTACCATTGTTTAAATTTTAAACCTGTCCAGTGACTGCAGGTGGAAAATAGCAATTCTGCTACAACCTGGCACAATGCATCTTTCCTTTCTGAGGTTGATGTAATTTTTGTGCATGTCCTTCTTAAATAAAAGAGCTTAAGTGAGAATAAATGCTGACCCTAGTCGACTTAAATTATTAAAAGTTCAACATGAGCCCAGTTTGATCTGGTTTAAATTAAAGTGAACCTACTATACAAATATCCCTGTCATGAGGGGTTTAAACACAGTTGTGTGGCAACAGTCTGTGAAAATAACCAGCTTATAATGGTAAAAAAATATATTAATTATTATTTTTTTTAATAATCACTTGATAAAACAGTCTGCAGAAACACTTTGATTGAGACTCTCCGTTTGTGCATGTGCCCAATACTGACAATCTCTCCCTCATTAGCATAGGACGTTAGTCTTGTTTTTTGAATCTGCCACTATGCTGACACACAGGTGTTTGTAGCTCCAC
Organism: Danio albolineatus; assembly: GCA_903798035.1. Lineage (NCBI taxonomy): Eukaryota > Metazoa > Chordata > Actinopteri > Cypriniformes > Danionidae > Danio > Danio albolineatus. The sequence goes on along the minus strand of CAIGQQ010035257.1, from coordinate 11,308,020 downwards.
CTTCTTTTGAAAAGAGTGTAGGGAGCACAATCTAATTAGAATTTAAAGAGACAGTCACCGAAATGGCACAATTAGATTCAAAACCTAAAAGAGTGCATTTCGTTGGCGCCAATAGCCTAGTGGTTAGTGCTTCGACACATAGCACTGAGGTGCACGCGGCAACCTGAGTTCGATTCCCAGCTCAAGGTCCTTTGCTGATCTCTGCTCCCCACACTTTCCTGTCTGTCAATCTCCACTGTCCTATCAATAAAGGTGAAAACCCCTTAAAAAATAATAATTATTAAAAAGAGTGCAGATTCAAAAAGTTATAAAAGAAAATCTCTAAGGTATTATGAGATGAAACTTCACATACACACTCGAGGGACATCAGAGACTTAATTACATCTTTTAAAAATGGCCACAATAGGTCCCCGTTAACACACATTCAATTAAATCATGCTGAAGGTTTTTGATGATTTTCTAAAACCCTTTTTCATTGCATCTCACGCTCACAAAGATGATGTTTAAGACTACCCTTTCAAAAAACAGATGTACTTTATTTAATGTTTATCCTTGTTTATGTTCCAATAGATGTTCTGAACAAAGATCCACGTTAAGTGAAAGCGAGCATTAGAGTAAATGAACCTTGGGCTTGTTTTTACAGACTGAAGGTTTGAAGACGTGTTTTTCTCTGGTAATGCACAGCATGTCAGAGATGTTGCACGTATAGCTTTACTAATATTGGACCTGGAACATTTCTTCATTAGAGTCCATTATGAAGACACATCTATCACACTGTGACAAACTCTGCTTTTGTATGTTCATCATTCTCTGTCTTCATCCACACCTGGCTGTGCCTTGCAGCGTGCATTTCACACAAATAGCAGCAAAAAAAACAACAACACAATGCTTGCCATGTTCACGTGTACAGACCTATCAACTCCTGGACCAGAGGTAAAAGATATGTGGATATTTGTATTTTTATCTGTGCCCTCGGTATGTACGTGGCTCTCTTTCTCTAGAAAAAATTAAAGTAATACTTTCATAAAACCATTGTGTAAGCCTGTTTGTCAAAGTATGGGTTGGAGTTTCAACAAACAGTTTGTTGGTTTGAATCGCACAACATACATACACACTTATTTAATAAAGATGAAAGGCCTGGGTACTTCCATCATAAAATAGAAGTACAATGTTCACATCATATTGCAAGGTTAAGAACAGGTTGTGTGGTGTGAGTATAGATTTAGGGTGTAAGGGATGCACTTATAAATCTAATTACACAGATTAATTAAATGCGGATAATTAAAAAATAATAATTTTATTAATAATCTTAAGTGTATTGTATGGCAGCAAGCTCTCTGCAACTCTCACATGGTCGCCCAGTGAAGCTGAGCAGGGCTGCACCCGGTCAGTACCTGGATGGGAGACCACATGGGAAAGCTAGGTTGCTGCCCGGAGTGGTGTTAGTGAGGCCAACAGGGAGTGCTCAATCTGCAGTCTGTGTGGGTCCTAACGCCCCAGTATTGTGAAGGGGACTCTATATTGCTCAGTGAGCGCCGTCTTTCGGATGAGACATTAAACCGAGGTCCTGACTCTCTCTGGTCATTAAAAATCCCAGGATGTTCTTCAAAAAAAGAGTAGGGGTTTAACCCCAGCATACTGGCTAGATCTGCCCATTGGCCTCTGTCCATCATGGCCTCCTAACCATCCCCATATCATAATTGGCTTAATCACTCTGTCTCCTCTGCACCAATCAGCTGGTGTGTGGTGTGCGGTCTGGTACATTATGGCTGCCGTCGCGTCATCCAGGTGGATGCTGCACATTGGTGGTGGATGAGGAGTGGACGTTATATTTTAGGTGGATGTTATATTTTAAACACAATATAATAGTATATCACTAGTGTCAAAATTAGAGATCTCAAACTCATATTGGCGGGGTGCCATTTTAGTGAATGACAGTTCATAGGAGGGCTGTTTTAACATTCAAGCACAAGAAAAAAAGTGACATAATTGATGCATCTTAGGACAACAAACCTGATGTTTTTTATTTCATGCATTTACCATCACCAGTCAGAATGAAATTCAGCACGTATTTAAATAGTCATATTAATGACAATAATAAATATTATTATTCTGTCTCAACCAGCTGTTGTTTTACCAAAAGTTTAACAGATGTGCAAGAACAGCATGGAACAGTGCAAGAACAGCAGAAACAATTTGGGTAACTTTACTGGCAATTGTTCTTCTCAGTATCCTTCTTTTTGTAAAACTACAACAAAGAGGAGGGAAGTCAGTGTATATGCACATTTACTTTAACATATTCAATTCAGCCAGCAGTAAACTGTACTCAGTTTTCATAGAAATCTCAATACGCACATGAGGGAAATCTACTTAATCTTTTAAATCTACACTGTTAAAAAAACTGTAATTTTACTGTTTATTTCCGGCAGCTGGGGTGCCAAAAAAAAAAAAGAAAAAAGAAAAAATGTAAAATTACAGTCGTTAAATTACAGAAATATACTGTAAAATACATTTTATTTCAAGAGTTCACCCTTAGATATGTTTAGCGTTTATAGCAGGTTTGGCATGCTGTCCCGGGAGAGAAGCCTGAGCTCGGAGATATTTGAGCCCAAGGCTCACGCCCAGTCAATAAGCATATATGGGGATCCGAGATCAGATAGGTCTCGAAAGCTCCCCCTTAGAAAAGGGAGGAAAAAAGGAGGAGATGGGGTGGAAGGGGGGATTCTTCCAAAACGAAGGTGGAGCAGTAGGGGAAAATTGGTCTGTTTATAATAAGCTTAGATCGCTCTGATTGGAGTATTGCTGATTACAGATGATCAGCCAGGCGTGCTTAATCAGATCACGTGCTCCTCTCGAAATTAGTTTATGAAACTTCACTTAAAATTAAAGAAATTTCTGTAATTTAATATCTTATTTTACGGTTAAAGATATTAACTATTAACTGGTTACCATTGTAATTTATCTTTGACTGATAAAAAGATAGCTCCTAGACCAACAAAATGATTGATATTGGTGAAACAGCAAAAGAGATAAAGAGAATACTAGATAGATAAAATGACCAAAACACTGACAGAACAAAGAAATGGTATAAAGAATAAATGATTAAAGAAATGAATGATAAAATTACTTATTGAAACAATACAGCGATGAAAAGGACAGAATGATTAAAGAGGAAGACACTCAACAATACAACTGAAGACAAAGATAGATAGATAGACAGACAGACAGACAGACAGACAGACAGACAGACAGACAGACAGACAGACAGACAGACAGATGGATAGACAGACAGACCCCAAACTGCAATTCGCATTGGACAAATAAAAGAGGAGAAAACATAATTATGAAGTCACTGCTCCTGAAATGCCATATTAGTTCATAGGCCTAATATACAAGTTTAATCCCCGGTCTCCAATCAGTTCCATTCTGCATCTGATAATAGCACAGGACAGAAGCGATTGTTTCTGCACCGTTCCTCTGCAGGGGTGAGATCTTTCTCTCTGAGCTCCCCGTCGTCTCTCCTCCACCGCTGAGGCTGGACTTACGGGAGCAATGATGTGTGAATAATGGATTGCCAAGCTGTCGTTGTCACTGGCTCGCATCCTTAAGAGAGGACACTAATGCGCTTTTAATTACGAGTGTCATTACAGAGACACATGAGTGACACAGTTGAAGTCATACTAACATCTTTTTTCTTAATCTGCAGGGCTGGCGCTTTAGTTTCTTAGTGGTATTAGCAGTAATGAAGTTGTGCTCTGTGCATGTCAATGTTCTGATGCAAAGCAAGCAGTCGTTTAGCAGGCACTTTTATTCAAGTGACTCAAAACACGCACTGAAAATTAAAGGACACAGTGGTGTACTGCTAGAGCACACGTTGACCCGTTTATCACTATAAATGATTGATCATATAAGTGGTTGTCAGAAATAAAAGTATCCAGGGTAAGAATTATACATTGAAGATCGGGAGCTTCAACTTTTTTGGCATTGTAAGTTTATTAAATGCTTCAGTGAATCAAATCTATGAATTTATCTAAATTACATCTAATTTATTAATAAAAAATGTTTAAATTTCAGTGTTTTGAGGGATATTTTGTGTATTCTGACCTTTGGTTAGCTATTCTAGAGGTTATTGCAGGTCAAATTATACACACTGCACATTTAATGTTACTTTGCTTTTAGGTTACATGTAGATACAAGTGATAACATGGAATTTTAATGTCACATATATAAATTAAATATTAATGCAAACTGTAATATGCAATTAACATGAAAGGATTATGCTCTGCAGAAACATGAGCATCATATTCAGCTAACAACCTGGAGACACGCTAGGACTCGCAAACAAATGGAGAAATGTGAAAGATATTTGTTGTGTAAATTAAAAGATATTTTGACAAGCCTACAAGTGTGAAAATTGTGTAGCAGTGTTCAATGCAGACTATGAAACTCAAGATTTTCAACAAAGCATTGTTTCTTTTAGTAGCTGGAATAACAGAGTTTTTTTTTTTTATATAATTTGTTAGGTCAATATTATTAGCCAACCATAACAAATATACACTCTTCATTAGCTTCACCTGTCCAACTGCTCATTAACTCAAATGTCTAACCACCCAATCACATGGCAGCAACTCAATGCATTTAGGCATGTAGACATGGTCAAGATGAGCTGCTGCAGAGCATCAGAATGAGGACAAAATTTGATTTAAGTGACTTTGAACGTGGCCTGGTTGTGGTGTCAGACGGACTGCTCTGAGTATTTTAGAAACTGCTGATCTACTGGGATTTTCATGCACAACCATCTCTAGGGTTTGCAAAGTATGGTCTGAAAAATGAAAATATCCAGTGAGCGGCAGTTTTGTGGGCACAAATGCCTTGCTAGAGGTCAGAGGAGAATGGCCAGACTGGTTCCAGCTAACAGAATGGCAACAGTAACTCAAATAACCACTCGTTACAACAGAGCTATGCAGAAGATCTCTAAATGCACAACCCATCCAACCTTGAGGGGGATGGGCTACAGCAGCAGAAGACCACACCAGGTGCCGCTCCTGTTAGCAAAGAACAGGAAACTGAGGCGACAATTTGCACAGGCTTACAAAAGTGGACAATAGAAGTTTGAACAAACATCGTCTGGTCTGATGAGTCTCAATTTCTTCTGCAACATTTGGATGGTAGGGTAAGAATTTGGTGTCAACAACATGAAAGCATGGATCCATCCTGCCTTGTATCTACGATTCAGGCTGGTGGTGGTGGTGTAATGGTGTGGGGGATATTTTATTGGCACACTCTGGGCCATTAGTAACAACTAAGCAATGTGTCAATGCCACAGCCTACATGAGTATTGTTGCTGACCATGTCCATCCCTTTAAGACCACAGTGTACCCATCCTCTGATGGCTACTTCAAGTAGGACAACGAGCCATGTCAAAGCGTGAATTATCTCAGACTGATTTTCTTGAACATGACAATGAGTTCACTGTACTCAAATGGCCTCCACAATCACCAGAACTCAATCCAATAGAGCACCTTTGGGATGTGGTGGAATGGGAGATTTGCATAATGGATGTGCAGCCAACAAATCTGCAACAACTGCGTGATGCTATCATGTCAATGCTAATTTCCAGTACCTTGTTGAAACTATGCCACAAAGGATTAAGGCAGTTCTGAAGGCAAAAGGGCGTCCAACCCGGTACTAGTAAGGTGTACCTAATAAAGTGGCCGGTGAGTGTTCATTTTTGATTGTCTAAAGAATAAACAACTGTTGTCCATAGACTTGCCTAATAAACCAAACTTGCCTAGATAACCTAATTAACCTAGTTAAGCCTTTAAATGTCACTTTAAGCTGAATACTAGCATCTTGAAAAATAACAAATAAAATAGAATGTACTGTCATCATGGCAAAGACAAATTAGTAACTAAAACAATTATGTTCAAAATGTGTTTTATATGTTTTTACAGCACTTGGGAAACATTAAAAAAAAGAATTCACAGAGGTGGTAAAAAAAATGGTAACACTATTTTGATGGCCCTTTTGTTGAATTTAAGTTACATTGCAACTAATTCTCATTATATTATAAGTAGACTGTTAGGTTGGGGTTAGGGTTAGTGTAAGTTGACATGTACTTGCAGAGTTTCTTATAGTCAATTAAATGTCTGTTGAATGTCAGTATCAACAGATATTAAGCAGAGTCTACTAATACTCTAATGGACCATCAAAATAAAGTTTTACCAAAAAAATTGCCTATATTCTTATATATATGAAGAGTTTGTTAGCAAAACGCTTTTTTGACATTTGGATTTTATGATTGGAAATCACTGTTCAGATGTTCCCTTATCTGTGTGAACTGCTGTCATTAACACAATTTAAGAATGAACATTTTAGGCCTACTACAAAATGTATTTCTTCACAAAACGCGATATCCGCCAGACCAGTTTCTTTACAAAATGCGATATAACAGTTATAGAACTGTTATATATAGAACAGATATGCGTGACCTCAGCATCCCCTGGGAGGAGAGTCACCGCCGGCGAAGTGCTCCGAGTTTGCTCATTGATTTAACGATAATATCAAAACAAAAAAAAAACATATGTTTTTAAAAAGAGGATTCACTAGGCTAACTAAAAAATGTTTACCGTTTAATTGTTTATACCGTAGGCGAGCTGTCAGTCACGTACGCTATGTTACTAATCAACAGCTGTGTGTCAGTCAGAGAGTCAAAGCTTTAGAGTCAAGCTAACCTCATGAATTTCGATGACGGTCATTCCAGACGGAGCTGGTCATTCCAACTGCATAATAATAATAATAATAATAATAATAATAATAATAATAATAACTTATTTGATGGGACGAGGCGAGCTTGTGTCCGCGGACTCGGTGAACCAGGAACTGCGCCATCGCGGCTCCGCCCGCTCTGATCATACAGGTTTGGTTTTCAGCAGCGGTGTGAAGGAGCCTCCACTCTTTCTGTAACAAGCTACAAGTCGTTTATTTAACTTAATCTTACTTATCTATATTATAACTAATCACAATTAGTCCGAAGCTGTTTAAGAATGGTTGAAACGATAAACATCCTCCAGTTTGTTTGCTCTGACAGCTCAGCCTTTTCATTCAGGTACTGCTCTGGATTACTGGCACACGCCATAGTCACATTATGTCTATTATGGCATTATGTTTTTAAATATTATGAATATTTTCGATTAATTAATGAATTAATTGTTAATTTTCCCACTGATGATCCAAAAGATTTCTTCAAATGCCACAGTGAAGCCTGCTTAAAGCCATTGGTGCCCCAGCAAAAAAAAAATAATAAATAAATAAAAAATTATATGTTATATTGTGTTCGTTCTGCCCAAAACTAACTCAGAATCTTATTATTATTAATCAATCTTTGTATATACTGCTCCATATATTTATGATGTGTTGTTTTTTTTAACCAATTTAAGATGTTTGACAATGTTACGTTAGAAATGTTGCATTTTGGCATGCTTTTTGACTCATTTATAAACTATTTATGGACATAAAATTAAATAAAAAAATATCCTGGATTTGAAGATATTGTGTCCCAGGCCTTCACTGAGCTCAAGTAATAGTTTAATGTACAAAAATTGTGAATTGTGTTGATGTCTTAAACAAAAATGTAAAATTACCAACATTTCTCAAAATGGATATTACAAATATATATTCAAAAAATTTAATTCAATTCAATTAAATGTTTTGACTGGTAGCGTATAGTACAATATACAAGCACAATATATAAAAAAGTCTTTGCTGCAACAACAGCAGAACAGGCTTGCAGGAATCACCCTTTCTTCCTGTTGCTACAGCAGGAATCTAATTATTCGTCTCACGCAGCTGATTTGCCTGTGCACGATTTTGCTGTGCAGACAAATTGTTTTTACAGTGCGCATCGGAAGTGAAGGGTGGAATTAAAGCGTCGTGTATTAGTTAAATACCTCCCACGCTTCATCTGAGATGATGGGCCCTGCTCTGCTGATTCATTTAATTTTGCTGCAGAAAGATTTCATTTGTACAAGCACCTCACATGAAGTGTCACTCACTTAATCGTGCTCTTGCTTGCAGTTCTCGTCAGAAGAGAGACCTGATGCTGAGTAAATACACTGTGAAACTCTTGGGGGTTTCACCATAATGAAACAAGTGTTCAATGATGATGAAAAAGAAGGGGGGGGGAAGCATTTCATGGAACAGAATTACGTAAATGAAGTTAAATACGGTTCGTATTTTCCCTCTATAGATGACAATGAAAATGAAATGGTTTTAATTTGCAAGTGAAATTCACTTAAAGAGTTTATTTTACTAGTGGTTATGTAAATGTACAGTGTTTGCATGCAGTTGAGAAAGACATTCAACACAACCCTCAGAGTTTTATATCCTAGTCATATGTGTATATTTATACTATTGACCCTATTCTCTGCGTATGAGCCGGCGCAGCCATTTGAGTCTTTTAGTCTCGAGACTTCCAGTCTCATTCACTTCCATTCGTTTTAAGACATTAAAAACAGCTCGTTCTGCTGCTGAATGTTGCAAACTGATGTTTTCTTATTATATTATTCTATTTTATCTGTGTAGTCGTGTAAACACATGTTTGTAGAACGAGTAGTTTGGACGTATTCTGCCGTTTATTTTTCCTAGTCATTTCCCTCATAGGTGATTGAATCGGAATGTCTAAAACAATCGCAAAAAAACGAGCGACTTCAGCATTGAAGAATAAGCTCAACACCTCACAAATGAAGAGATATGACCAGATACTCAGTCTGCTGATGGTAACCGAGTCAGCAGCTGTGTATTATTACACAAATACGTTAGCATACTGTTTACATTTATGGCTTACTCATGTTAACACAGACCTTACAAGATATTACTATTTATTTATATATTTACTTGCCTTATATTTGCTTTATAATATAAAGGCTGTGTGGCTACAGGTCCTTCCTAAACCAGCGATGCACGAACATCCTGTAGTCTCCACTGATCCCTGCTTAGCACCCACACTGAGTGGCATGGACTGCTCGACTGGCTGGGGTGCACATTTGCTTTTAAAAAGACGAAATCCGCCTCACTGTGTAGTAGAACACGACCAACTTTTCCTGACAGGACAAACTAATAAAAATATCCCCGTAAGTTACCTCTGCCTCATATCGTCTACACACATTAACTGTAACGATAGATGGGACAATATGAGACCATCTGATCTTTGCAGGGAGGTTTCACCGTACTCCCAGCTCAAAACATTAAATGAACTGGCATTATATGCCATTTTTCTAAAATGATAGCTAACTATACACTATGTGATGACTTTCCGAAACAGTCTGATGTTCTGTGTCAGCGTCCCGGAAGTTGGATGACAAAATGCGGAAGAGCGAAGTATTAAAATGGGCGGGCAAAATAAGGTCAAGCACTGAACTCCACCTAGAACTCGCAGCATTTGATTTAGATTTATTATTAAAGTTCAGAGATTTAACGTACTACCAGTCAGGAGTTTCCCTAAATGAAATGGTGAAAGTAAACATTATCAGGAAAATCTTAAAACAAAGGCATAAACACATTAAGGGTGTTTATTTATTGAAATTTGTATTAAAATCTGCTTTATTTGTATTGTGAAATGTATATTTGCAAAGTCTTTATATATAGTATTAATTGTGAAAAGGGGAAAAAACAAATGATTTTATGAATGCTGTAATGTTTAAATCATTTTCAGTTAAAAATGAATGAAGGTCATGTGACCATCAGGAATAACGCCGCATCTCATTTCTCACAAGATGCATTCCGTGATCCCGAGTTCGTTCTTCCGAGGTGTCCTGGCAAGACCGGTCTTCACAACAATGCAAGTCTGTTCTCTGCATTCTTGAAATTGAGAAACAGCCAGTGTGAGTATAAGTACATAAGTATAAAAAGTAACATGGCACTCGTTAACCTAAAATTGCTATAAGTACATGTTTGACTGTTCTAAAGCATAAAAATACCATAATATGTCTGCAGATAATTAAGTAATGAAGTTTACAAACTAATTTCGAGAGGAACACGTGATATGGTTGACTGTAGCTTGTCCCTTATCGCTAATCATTAGCTAGCCAATCAAATTAGCCCAAATTTAATATAAATATCCAGCCTAAAACGTCATTCTCTATCTTATTTTTGGGAACAACCCCAAAAGTTTTCCTAAAATTTCAAGTACACTATATTAGTAAAAACTCAAGTATACTACAGTAACTATTACATTTGATCAGTTCATGATTAATAATATGGTCTCCTATAGCACTCATTAGCAAAGTGCTGTAAATACTATTATTAGCTAGGCAATTTGCTAGAATATGGTTAAAAACACTGCTTAATATTAAATACCGTAGTATTTCTTCATGTGGGGGTTGTGTGTGGGTCATGTGTGTATGTTTGGTGTGTTTATGTGAAAGTGAAGTCTTCTACTACTCAACTACTCAAGTTTCCTCCCACATTCAAAAACACCTGCCACAAGTGAATCGTAGTAAAAGCAAGCACTTAATGCACACATTAAAGATATGGGTGGGCCCTCGAGAACTACCTGATATCATAGCCCTTCTAACGCTCATTGACCAGACGGGACATTTGCACTCATCTATTCCTGAGCTCTCTCCAGGAACAACATGGCAACCCTGCTACAATAGTCAAACATTATCTAAGTGTGAGCTCTTAAACACGTTTAGTGAGCATACTTGTTCATCTGAAAATCAATGCTAAAGTCAGTTGTTCCCCTTTGTAAATGTGCACTCTTTGTCAGAGCGTCTGTCTCTATATCCAGTTTATTTAATTTCAGTCATACGTTGAAGGCTGCCACAATCAGTTCAGACTCTAAACTGAGATGCAGATTCAGAGTTATAAAAATCAAAACGAGGTGGTTTTTGGTTTGCAAATAATACACATATTACAAACATAAACAATAGCTCAGCAGCTTACAGTGTAAGGCTCAACAATCAAGGATTGATGGTTCCTGTCTTGTCGTCAATCTGACAACCTGCATGTGTCACATAACGGGAGGTGGAGCCAGGTCTCCAATATCTCTAATATTTTAAATTTGGACTGCAATCATAATGGACATTTGAAGGATTTGTTTGCCAAGCTATTACCATTGTTTTATTTACACGCCTTAATGTTGTTCTAATATTCTGAGAGCTTTGTTCATCTTTAGAACACAAATTAAAATATTTTAGATTAAATCCGAGAGATCTCATTCGTCAATTAAAAGTGTACTTTTAAAAGTCAGCAAACACATTGCCTTAAAAGAAACAAGTTGATTTTACTCTTTAAAAAAAATCATTGACTTAACCCATTGACTTAACTATTATAATTATGCAAAGTTTGTTTACTTAATAATTATTAGGCAACACGTTTACTCTCTTTAGGTAAAGTCAACTAATCACTTTTTACAGTGTTGACAGCAGTGCTCCTGAGATGTTCAAGGTCCAGAAAAAAACAATCAAAACATTTCGTGTGACTTCAGTGCTTCAACTGTAATCATACGAAGCTCCAAGAACACTTTTGTACACCAAAAAATAACTGTACATGTAAAAACACATGTAAAAGTGTGGTAGTGCCGGTTGTGAATGCACATCCTATGATGACATGAAACACATAGGTAAATGTAGTTTTTACAGTTTTTGGTGCAAAAAAAGCTGTTCTTGGAGCTTTGTATGATTGTAATTCAACCACTGAAGTCACAATGGAATGTTTTGATGTTTTTGGTTCATTTCCTGTCTTATGAAACGGAGAGAGCTCCAGGGTTTCATCTAAAACATCTTAATATGTCTTCTAAAGATGACAAAAGGTCTCACTGGATTGAAAAGACATGAGGGTAAGTAATTAATATGATAATATCTTCTTTTAGGTTAATTATTTGGGTGATTGTACTATAAAAACACAGCACTATTGATGATTAATGATAACATAAAAGTGCAAACAAGTTAAAACAATCAAATATAGCACATACACCACTATTTAAAATAATAAAAAGTGTGCATATGTACGCTGACAAATTTAAACATATCACATCTACACAGATGTCGCATTTAGTATCTCATGGAAACTCTTTACATCAGCTCATAGACAACGAACAGCCATGACTAAAATATGTGAGATACGCCACTCTCTGTAGCACTGTAACATATAATGCCTTTCAAACATCCCCAATCAGTTCCGTTTTGTCTGTTTTCATGAAGAGAAATATATAGCAGCTTTGAGAAAAAGGATGAATTATATCAGCATGCGAAACGCTGTCTCTCCATGCATCCAAGCGTTCGGTTTCCAATTATGCTTATCAAATCTATTGTGTTTATGAAGTACAGTCTTATATGACTAAAAGGCACAGAGATGGATACAATAGTTTTGAGGCCAAATCAAAATTGAGCGTTTCTGCCGGAACGCATCGTGGCTAAATCAAATCAGCACTCGTTTATCATGCCATTATCTGATATCAGGTTTAATAGAGGCCAGAACTTGCTGAATCCACGTCAGAACACAATTATCCGCCTCCCAAACTCTCGTCTGACAGCTCTCCCCTCCTTTAATTGACATAGAGAGAAATCTCTGCAGGGAAAAAAAGCTGTCCTGAAGGGAAACTTGTGTAATTGCAACAGCTTTTAAAATGACGTGTAATCGGCTCCTCTTGTGGATTTTTCTCCAGGAAGAATTTGAAAAATATCTCAATCTGTACGAATTTAGCTCGTAATGAGCATTCTTGTACAACAATATTTACTCATTAAATAGGGGATGAACACCGCTGATGATCACATGTTGATGCACAAGCTCTTTTGTTTAATTCACACTAAATTAATCACAACAGCAGCATTTCTGACACGTTTTCCGACACCGTTATTATTATTTTTTTGGCTCATTCTGAATCAGGCTCATGTTGGATCAGTCATGAGTTGTAAATCCATCCCAATTTCATTGATTGCGATAGTGCTAATACTGTTAATTCTCAAATTATATTGATCTTATAAATGTTAGACAAATACTATGTACATAATTTCTTGTCAATATTTAAACATGATTTTTGCATCAGTGTTTTTTATACTAAAAACAGAAGGGCAGTATTAATAGCTCAAAATGTGGGAGAGCATTGCTATTATCTAAATGCATTGTATTGCAATATGGAGCAATTAAGCGCTGATGTTTAATAAAAAAGTACTTCACAAATACTTTAAAATGAAATGATTTAACGACAATAACTTGGTCAGTTACAACTAAATTAGTTATAAAACTGTATAAAATGATAAAACATGAAATGATAAAAAAAAAAATTAAAACATACAATATTAATTGTATCCAGCTTAAATGTAAAATAAAGTTACCTGAGAGGGGGGGAGAGAGGGGAAGACAGACAGAGGAGGTAGGCCCTAAAGAAAGCCTGACAGCAGTACAGCCAGAACATAAGAGCAGAAGAGCAGGAAAAGAGACAAGCACAAAGTTTACCACATATTTTTTGTATCTTTCTTGACCATGTGACCAAAGCCCAAATTCTGAAACATACAAACTGACCAATCAACATGTGACTACATTGTAAAACCCCCAGACACCACACACATTAAACAGCCCCTGATCTTATCAGAATCTGCCTTTTGGAATATGTATGAACCTTCTTTAGTTAAAAATAAAAAAATAAAAAAATACATGTGTTGCCATATAAACAAATGCATATGATGATTTGCCTTTCTACAATTGCATCTAAAATAAAAGTTGACATATATATAAACATATATACATATATATAAACATTTTATTTTAAAATAAACATTTTCATTACAGAAGTTGTCGGTGGCATCATATCACCCCATAGCGTCCATTTTACAGACGAAATGGAGCCAGATGTACCTCTTGGTATATAATTTGCACTCTCCAGAAATGTGGACAGGGGTACATATCCACAATGAGCCAATATTTATTTATTTTTTTTCCAATGGTCTACAGCAGTGGTCCAGGACCACTGGACCATGGAACAGTACCGGTTCGTGGATCAACTGGTACCAAGCCGCACAAGAAATCATTAATTATTTTCATTTTATTTATTATCTGAGTTTGAACCATCTTTAATTTTGAAAAATGACCATATTTTCTCACTTGCACCAAAATTCAACCTTCAAGTTGAAAAATGAGTAAGAAACAGGCGTCTTTGGAAAGTTTTTTTAGTGAAGGGGAAAAGGCCCAGTGAAGCACCCATGAACTGCCAAGGAATAGATGCGCAACCCATTTATCAACAAATCAGGTGAATCCACCATGTCTGTGCAAGATCAATCGATGGAGATCGCAAATGACGGCGGCCTTTCAGGGGTAGTTCGCATATCGAGTTCAAGCTAGATCGTTATTTCCAACAGCGAGCCTGCGCCTTCCAGATGCACCCAGTTGAATAAATGCCATGAGCGCATCGCGAGTCACATGACAAGGACTGACTGATCAGCTTCATACTTTGTATGGAATATACACATTTTGGTAGACTAATTACCTCAGACAGTCACAGAACACCCAAACTCTGCAGTGCTTTGTAATTTTCTCCATAAATAAAACTTGTATCAGAGTAACAGCAATGTTTTGCCAGCTTGTCATCCTTTGAGAAAACAGTTGATGGTCTTTAGTCTAAATACTACTATCTTGAAAAATATCTAGTAAAATATTATGTACAGTGCTTTTGGATGGAACACATGAATGGATTTTATCGCAAATTATGAAAGCTATATTCCAATATCTCTATGAGTATTTTCCACAGCTCCAGACAGAAAAATGTCTGGTGTCTGTGGTCAGTAACTGAAGCGGGATCATCAGTATTTTGCACACACTATAAAAGTCTTCTCACAGGTGCACATCCTCAATATCCTCGCTGCTGTTTTCTGTGGCTCCTGTCACTGCTGCAGTCACCCATAATGCCCTTTTCCCAAAGCTTTTTACGTGTCAAAGACTGCACTGCGCTCTACCATTTACCCAGCATTACAACACAGATCCTCAGCCCTGACATTTCAGTCACTTTTTACTGGCTTATCCAGCAACAAGCGACACACGATTTCTGTCTGCAGCTTAAAGGGGTGGTCCAGAGTGTAATTTTAAGGCTTGGTTGTGTCTATAAGATGTGAAGTAATGTGTGCTCATGTAGGAAAATCACGTTTTTTTTTTTTTTTTTAGATATCCTAATTATACACAGCTACTCTACTAACATGAAAATGACTGTCATATTTCCTAGTTCCTCCTAAAGACCACCACCAAGAGGCTCTGATTGGTCAGCTAACATAATGCGCTGTGATCACCAGGCAGCACTCCACATCAACTACCATGTGCCTTGCAGTGGTGTAAATACTGTCAGTCAGAGTAGCTTAGATGATCAGTTTGAGCCTGAATCAGACAGAAAATGAAGAGGACACAACTGAACCTCACGCCTGATCTCTAAAATAAAATAAGACAAGTGTCTTTCACATTTATTCGGGCTATAAGCATGTGCAAGTAACATGAATAGGTCAACTCTTCGTGGGAGTCTCCCGCATATGCATAGAGACTTCTGGATGCCAGCAAATGAATGATAATGAAATCTCCCCCCCCCCTCCCCCCCCCCCCCCCCCCCACAAAAAAAAAAACAACCCCCCCCCCCCCCCCCCCCCCCCCCCTTCAAATAGGTTGTGCACCCCACTCTCCCTAACCTCCCACTGCTCTTCACATATGTGACGCACGACCCAACCCTCAACCCCCATGCACTTCAAATACAGCCTTACACATCTCCCACAAATCATCTACGTCCCTCCGCCCCCACCACCCCAGAAATGACTTTTCCCGACTTGGGATGTCTGCATATCATTTGCAAGTTTGTTATTTGAGATGTAGAATGCAAGGAAAGTGTCCGCATAGAAAGACACTGCACGCGCTGGTGATATGAATTTGTAGCTAAATTTTTAGTGATGCCAAACAGTATTTCCCGTTGTTTACACTCTTGTTTACATCCACATTCCGTTAACGCTAGAAACTGTACATGTAATAGATCGATTTTTTTGTGGTTCACGATCTACAGCTTCTTCTACTATGGTCAGAGCTGCTCCTTTGAGGGGTTTTTAGCCGAATCCAACACTGAACTGGGAGAGATTCTGGAAGTTCTCCTTTGTCAAATGCTAGCTATACCTTTAATTCTGTAGAATATTCATTCATTCATTCATTGTCTTTTCGGCTTAGTCGCTTTATTAATCTGGGGTTGCCTCAGCGGAATGAACCGACAACTTATCCAGCATTTGTTTTACACAGCAGATGCCCTTCCAGCCACAACCCATCTCTGGGAAACATCCATACATTATCATTCACACACATACACTACAAACAATTTAGCTTACTTAATTTAGCGTATCTTCGGACTGTGGGGGAAACCGGAGCACCCGGAGGAAACCCACACAAACACAGGGAGAACATGCAAACTCCACACAGAAATGCCAACTGACCCAGCCAAGGCTCGAACCAGCGACCTTCTTGCTGTGAGGCGACAGCACTACCTACTGCGCCACCGTGTCGCCCTCTCTGGAACATAATTAAATTGTAAGCACTTATCTCTTTGTGTCGTGACCTTTGGAAGCCCAAATACATAAACAGAAGAAGCTCTGTGGAAATAGCAGCATTTGGACGGCATTTTAGCTTACTCTGCTATAACTAATACAGCGCCTTCAGCCACGCCTCTTCGCTGTGCAGGGTGTGTGCGCGAGGTGAATGCATGTAACCTGAAGAGTTTATCACATCATTAACCTGGTTGTATTTTTGGTAGTTGCCAAACTTCATTCAATGTAGGCTTTGCTAAGCTAACTCTGTAAAAGCTAATGTCTCCCTTTTGCATTGAACTTTAAGCATATTACATTCAGAGATTTATGTTCACACATCTACATAACACATTAACTAAAGATTAAAACATGACATCATAGTGGACCACCCCTAATAAACCACTTATTTAAAAAAAAAACAAAAAAACTGTTCTGAATCAAAAAAAATCATGCTTGCCTTATGTCCATTTTATTATGTTCAAATGTAATCCTTTTTCTTCAATTTCTGGAAGAGGCTAAAATGTTAGCATGTCCTCTAACAAAAACACATAACACCAAGATGAGTAGTAGTTTTAGATGTTAATTCTGTGGGGGTTTTATGCAGAACACTTCTTACAGAGAGCAAATTAGGCTTTTAATAAAAGAACTGAACACATAATATCAATGCAGCATGATCCATTATGAAAGACGGAGAACTGTGTCTTTTAAAATGTTCTATTAAAAATAAAAGGAGAAAAAAGATGAAGTGCTTATTATGATCAAGGACAAACTATGGGAGGTTAGAGTCGATTTGCAGATCTTAAAAACTCTGGAGAAGCTGAGATTTGTTGTAAATTAATTTGAATGATCAATTAGGTTTGCATCTAATGTGTTATAAATACCTAGAACATATACAGTAATTATGATTTCTGCTGATTTTATGCATAAAGTACTACCATTCAGTTGTTTTTTACACCTGTTTTTTTTACACCTGTTTTTTATTTGTATGTTTTTCATGTTTTTTTAAAAAGTTTTATGCTTAACAAGGCTGCAGTATTTAAGGCTGCATTTTTTGATTACTCATTTAATGCTGTATTATTTGTTGTATTCGAAGTGGGTCACTTTATATTAAGTGGCCTTAACTAATATGTACCTACACCGATATTAATAATTCTTGTGTATGTACTTATGTACATACACATACTTATGAAAATGTACTTATGTAAATACATGTTTTTACATTGTATTTATGCTTGATTAAACCGGTATATAATTACATCAGTACTTAATTTCTGTACTACATTTGTAAGTACACTGCTGACCATCCCTTACACCTTAACCCACCCTTAAACCTACCGATACCTCCAAACTTGTCCTGAACCCTCCCCCTATCCCAACTCGAGAGCACCACAAGTGTTTTCAAATACATTATGAACACAGTAAGTACATTGTATTTATTTTTTGATGCAAGTACAAAGTAGTTAAGGACACTTAATATAAAGTGGGACCTTGAAGTGTGTTTTATCTTTGTTGTGATTTCTTGAATAAGCATATGTTGGTTCTTTGAGAAAGTTAATAAGGCAATATAAAAAAAAAACGATAACAATTATACAAAACTACAACCATAAAAAAACAACAACAAAAACAACAACATTAATAATAATAATACAACAAATAATAATATTGTTTATTTAATAAGTATTATCATCATCATCATCACCATCATCATTATTATTAATTATTATTAGCATAATCATTATCATTAATATTAATTATCATTAGCATCATTAATAATAATAATAATAATAATAATAATAATAATAATAATAATAATACAAACAGCAACAACAACAACGATAATTATTAAATAAATAATATTATTATTATTGTATTATTATTATTATTATTATTACTATTATTATTTAGTTTATTATTGTTATTATTATTAATAATAATGTTAATACTACTACTACTACTACTACTACTACTAATAATAATAATAATAATAATAATAATAATAATAATAATAATAATA
>CAIGQQ010035257.1:11271853-11289458 GCA_903798035.1 Danio albolineatus | reverse complement strand
ATAATAATAATAATAATAATAATAATAATAATAATAATAATAATAATGATGATGATTTTATTAATAATGTATTATTATTATCATCATTATTATTTTTATTAAAAAACAACAACAGCAACAACTAAATAAACATTATAATTATTGTATTATTATTATTATTATTGTTGTTGTTGTTCAATTATTTTTTATAATAATTATTATTATTAATTATTAATAATAATGTTAATGCTACTACTACTACTACTACTACTACTACTACTACTACTAACAACAACAACAACAACAACAACAATCATTATAATAACAATAATAATAATGTTATTATTAATAATGTATTATTATTATTACTACTATTAATAAATTACAAATAACAATCATAATCAACAATATATGACATAAACAGCAAAACTATGAAATATTACTACATTTCAAAATAATAAAGGCAACTTTCACATGACAATTTTATCAATAATGACAGTGTGCTTCATAGCTTTTTTGGAACCACAGTACAGTGTTTTGTGTAAAGTTTAAAAGAAACAGCCTTAAATTGAATACAACTCAAACAATTGATAAATTCAATGCATATTTGCCAAATAAATGTAAATTTTCCGAATCAGTGCAAATCTGCCAATGTCAAAAGTCACACCTCAGAAGGCGGCTACGCAGACTACAGCGTTCATTTGTGCATTATAAAACTCCACATATATAATCCTCTAAGTTACTGACATTATCTTTAGCAGGTCTAAACTCTAACGGTGGACGACCACTTCTCAGTCAGGGCTGTCTATGCTTTTGAGAGATCGTCAGTAATGAGCAGTGCTTTCCCCCTCTGATGATATGAATAAAGGGAGAAATGTCAACCAAAGTCTTTCTGCAGACTGTTTTTATCAAGTGTGATCAAAAAAATCAGAGTTAATACATGTTTACTATTTGAGACTGGCTATATTCGAACACTGCTGCCACACAACAGTGTTTAAACCCCTTATAAAAGTGATATCTGCATAATAGGTCACTTTTAAAATCCTACATTATTCTAAATGGCCAGCAGCACCATAAACCTTCTCATATGGATCCACAGAATCTGCTTTTAGATGCTCACAATAGTGCCGCAGTGTTTCCCTCGCTATCCTTACAGTTTGTGACAATTACAGTATGACCCTCAGGAAATCTCTCAGTGGGAAACTGTGCTGACGACAATCTGCCCACAGAAAGCTCACAGCCGAATGAGAGAAAGAGAAGAAGAAAAAAAAAACACTCAAATTAGTCTGACTAAAGAATTAGCTGAATTTGACCTTTTTTTCTGGCTAAGCAGGCAGGTTTTCACGGCTGCTCGCCCAATGAGCTCCCCAGTGACAAGCAAAAGAGCACTTTGTGTCAGAATCGGACAAATAGTGTTCTTGCGATTTCCAGCCAAAACCTGTCAATTTGAGAAGGTGCACGTCTGGTGGATTCTGCTTTAGAGAAGAGGGGGAAAAAAAACGAAGGAAGGTGACAAGGGAACATGGAAGTGTGCTGCGGTCCGTCTCAGCAGGCAGTGTTGAATCATCTTGCATTTTTGAATCGCCAACGTGACACTGTATTTGCATAATTTGACGAAACTCTTTCACTCAAACAAACATCCATTCGTCAAGGTGAATGTCATGTGGTCTATTATACATGGCTCAAATGATGCAGCACTTTTAAATAATACATTCACAGTTGATTGGGTTGTTGACGTGACATTGCATTTTCACTGATACACATGACAATTAGGGTGCAAATTGCAGGGGGGTTTGAGGGTGTCCGATCCCCCTAATTAACGCTTGATCCCTACTGAAGGACATAATAATAATAATAATAATAATAATAATAATAATAATAATTCCTTACATTTATATAGCGCTTTTCTGGGCACTCAAAGCGCTTTACACAATGGGGGGGGGATCTCCTCCCCACCACCAGTGTGCAGCATCCACCTGGATGACGCGACGGCAGCCATTTTGCGCCAGACCGCACACCACACACCAGCTGATTGGAGGAGAGGAGACAGAGTGAGGAAGCCAATTAGGATATGGGGATGGTTAGGAGGCCATGATGGACAGAGGCCAGTGGGCAGATTTGGCCAGGATGCCGGGGTTAAACCTCTTTTTCGAAGGACATCCTGGGAGTTTTAACGACCACAGAGAGTCAGGACCTCGGTTTAACGTCTCACCCGAAAGACGGCGCTCACTAAGCAGTATAGAGTCCCCGTCACTATACTGGGGCATTAGGGCCCACACAGACCGCAGGTTGGGCGCCCCCTGCTGGCCTCACTAACACCACTTCCGGCAGCAACCTAGCTTTCCCATGTGGTCTCCCATCCAGGTACTGACCGGGCGCAGCCCTGCTTAGCTTCAGTGGGCGACCATGTGAGAGTTGCAGAGAGCTAGCTGCCGGCGACATTAAAGCAAGATGTATGTGGAGGTCAATCCTTTAATAATCAAGCCATAGTTTGCTCTGTATATTAAATAATATTAATTATTAAAATAGTAGATAACTTCCATATACATTTGACCACCCCTATAATGGTTCATACCATTGCACCAAAGCATGTTTGTGTCATAAATATTAATTTGTCAGTTTGAAACCGGCAAATCTAGAGCACAGAACTCTAGACAGAACAGACAGTGTAAGGCCCAATCCCAATTCTACACCTTAGCCCTTCCCCTTACCCCTATGCCTCGTTTTGCACGTTCATGTGACGGAATAGGGGTGTCCAAATTCTCATTAGCTTGAAGGCGTAGGGCTAAGGGGAAGGGCTAGATAGCCCTTCAAACGAAGATTTTCCAGGACCAGTCAAAAAGTCGGTAAAGAAATTTCCCAGAAAACACCAGCTACAACAGTAGCATGGAACAACACGGAAGTCAGGAGATGCACAAATTAGCTTTTTTTTGTCATTATTATGAATTTTTACAACAAACAAGCACATTTTAATACAGTCATAACTGTTTGTGTTTTACGATCATGCTTATAAAAAATTTAAAAAAACGCTAAAATAAAATTAATTGCTAAATTTTGCCATCTATAATCCCTAATAATTACTCCTGTATTGTCGTGCCACAACAATCTGTCACTCGGTGACACTCAAATATCCTCTCAGAATTGTCTACTCGCTGGGAATGAGCTTTTTACAGTGTCTGTTATAACGTTAATGTCGTTTTCGTGTGTTACATAGATGAATATGGCCACGGTGTAAATGCAAAGTACAGTTACAATCTTATTGCCACATTATATTGTAATAATAACATGATATACGCCTTCAGAGATTTCCAGAAGATAAATATCAAAATAATGACACAACTGGGATAACTACAGCAGTCGCGATCACTGATCTCATATAAAGCAAGATATCGCGATAACATATGATGACGTGTGCAGGTGTAGTGCGGTCCCATTTCTTATGGGTAAAATTTAAAGCCCTTCCCCTTCACACTCAAGGGCCAAGGGGAAGGGATAGGGGTACAAAAATAGAATTGGGATTGGGTCTAAGTGTTCACAAAACATGTTTGTAGATGTCTGTAAAGCAAGTTATGTATTTAAGTGGGTTTTATTACTTGTAACCGCTTGCAGTGTATCTGGTTAACACCTTATATTCTCATATCGCGCCTAAAGCCACGTTGAAAATGCGTCGCGTGTTGCTTTGTTTATAGATTAAAATGTGTTAGTTAGCTCGCTTTCCACTGCTGTTTGTCATTGTCATTGAACCATCAGCTGTTCCAACACATGCGTGGCGGTCAAGTTTAAAGGGGAAATGAAGCACTCAGTCAAGTTTATATAATTTTGTACATTGGATTCCACTATAATGAAAATATATTAAACAAACTCGATTAATGTAACCATTTAGAAGAAAACAGCATGTTTTACTATCGATTTTAGACCTAGGGCGCCGCCATCTTGGAATGTCGTTGTGTCTGACGTCACGGGGTAGGTTCCGTTCTCTCAGATTAACAGATACAGTGGAAGTAAAGGAGTGAAAACGGAGACTGTAAAGCCTGATTTAATCCAAAGCGTGAAGTTGTGGACGTGGAGCTGCTGCAAATACAAGCATCACATGTGTGTCTAATATAAAAGTACATATATTTATTATATTTTTATTTTTCCCCCTTTTAATTACCGATCATTTGATGCGCTTTGATTCTACCTCTGTAATACGCCTGACTGCCTGTCTGGGTTTCAACCATGATTGTAACGGACTGAACACGGAGACTGAACAGCCTCATTTAACCCAATGCATGAAGTTGTGGACGTGCATCGCAGAGCTGGTGCAAATACAAGTATTTAAGTTGCTTAAGTTGTGTATTTTTCTTTTGCTGATACCTTGCGTTTGATGCGCTTTGGTCGACTCTCTGTCACGCTGGTGCAGTGCTGTCTGATGAGGGGATTTACATTCAAACTAATGATTAAAATCACACATGACTTCACGATTTACTAAGTCACGTCTGTGTGGATTATGTCAAGACATATTTCCTTTTCAAGTCGATCAACTCAATCTCTCAACATGTATGAAGGATAAAAACCTGCGATGTGAAAAACTCGCCGATCATGGTTTGGGTTGAACGCGAAAAGAGGTGTAAAAGTACCCACTCCATTACATTAGCACTGGACTTGATTGAAACATCACTGATGTAATGGGGGTGGGTACTTTTACTTTTCACTGCTACAGCCCCTCGCCCTCACCTCTTTTCGTGTTCGGTGTTTCTTATGGCAGGTTTTTATCCTTCATACATGTTAATGAGATAAAAATAAATGCATATTATAAGACAATGAATGTGTTTTTTGACCTTGTATGCATATCAGCCTGTTGATGAAGATCCCCAAAACCCTTTTTTATGTATAATAGGGGCTCTTTAATATCACAAATGTCATTGAGAATCACTTAATATCCCTTAAAACACTGAAAACAGAAGTCTGATTAAGGGCGTCACAGTGGCGCAGTGGGTAGCACAATCGCCTCACAGCAAGAAGGTTGCTGTTTTGAGCTCATTCATTCATTTATCCTCAACTTAGCCCCTTATTTATTAGAGGTCGCCAGAGTGGAATGAACTACCAACTATTCTGGCTTATGTTTTACACAGTGGTTGCCCTTCCACCACAACCCAAAACCAGAAAACACTCACACGCTCTCACATTCACACTTATACACTACAGACAATTTATTCAATTCACCCACAGCGCATGTGTTTGTACAGTGGGGGAAACCGGAGCACCCGGAGGAAACCCACACCAACAAGGGGTTTAAGGAAATGAGATTTGATTCATGAACGTTATTAAATACGCAGACCACAAACTCCAGCAGTACAGTCCGTGTCAGCTGGCAGTGCTTTCACAGATGAATCATCTTGCATTGTTGAACCGCCAACGTAGCGTTCGTGATATCTACATAATTTGATGAAATGCTCAAACAAACACACGCATTTATCAAGGAGAACGTTGTGGGATCAGCAATATGTGGCTCAAATGACACTCGAGTAATACATCAACTCTTCCTTTAACTCACTTGTTTAGACAACATGTTCATGGTTAAAACGGTATCAATACATGAATACATAACCAAACTCAAACCCTCATACTACTCGGGTATATGTTTGTTTGTTTGTTTGTTTATAAAGTAGTAATTCAATAATTCATTCACTCATTTTCCTTCAGCTTAGTCCCTGATTTATCAGAGGTTGCCACAGTGGAATGGACCATCAACTATTCCAACATATGTTTTATGCAGCAGGTGCTTTTTCAGCCGCATAAATTAGTAATTTGATGCATTAAATGGGGAAAAAATTAAGAGTAAAGACTTTTCAATTGGGTCCCACTTTATACTAAGTGGCCTTAACTAATATGTACTTACACCAAAATTAATAATTCGTTACAATGTAGTTATTGTGTAAATAAATGTTTTGACATTGTACTTATGCTTGATTAAATACCTGTATGTAATTACATCTGTAATTAATTTCTGTAATTACATTTGTAAATACACTGTTGACCATCCCTTACACCTTAACCCACCCTTAAACCTACCGAAACTTGTCCTGAACCCTCCCCCTATCCCAACTCAAGAGCACCACAAGTGTTTTCAAATACATTATGAACACAGTAAGTACACTGTATTTATTTTTTTATGCAAGTACATAGTAGTTAAGGACACTTAATATAAAGTGGGACCTTAAATTGTTTTAAAATAATAATTATTTTATTTTGGACATTTTATGGAAATCATTCTGAGAAAATGTATCAATTTCCACACAAATTTAAGCCAAACAAGTTTAACATTAACAATAATAATAATAATAATAATAATAATAATAATAATAATAATAATAATAGGCGCCACGGTGGCGTAGTGAGTAGCACATTCGCCTCACAGTAAGAAGGCCGCTGATTCGATCCCCGGCTAGGCCAGTTGGCATTTCTGTGTGGAGTTTGCATGTTCTCCCCGTGGTTGCGTGGGTTTCCTCCGGGTGCTCCGGTTTCCCCCACAGTCCAAAGACATGCGGTACAGGTGAATTGGGTAAGCTAAATTGTCCATAGTGTATGTGTGTGAATGAGAATGTATGCATGTGTTTCCCAGAGATGGGTTGTGGCTGGAAGGGCATCCGCTGCGTAAAACAAATGCTGGATAAGTTGGCAGTTCATTCCGCTGTGGCGACCCCGGATTAATAAAGGGACTAAGCCGAAAAGAAAATGAATGAATGAATGATAATAATAATAATAATATTGTTCTATCATTTTTATGAGCAAACCAGCATATTAAAATGAGTTCCAAAAAATCCCTGATGCTGATTTTTTATCTCTGACTTTAACAGAACTAAACTGCATTTTAATATAGATTCTAGTAGATAAGTTACTGTGAATAGCAATATTTCCCAATTTGGCAACATTTTAAAATAAATGTCCATTGTTAAGGTTAATAGATTTACAAGAACTAAGTATTAACAATCTTGTATAGCATGTATTAATCAGTTACTAATGTGTTATATAAAAATCCAAAGTTGTGATTGATACATAAGTTTATGTTGATACAACAACTTATTTAAAAATGTAAATTCTGTCATCATTTACTCAGTCTTTAGTTATTATAAACCTGTTTGAGTTTATTTCATCAGTTGAACCCAAAAGAAGATATTTTGAAGAATGAGCGTGTAACGCGGAGGTGACAATGACAACGGTGGTGAGGATCCAAGTGCAGATTTAATATAAAAGTAGTACAGCGATGGTCATCAGGGGCAAACAGATATATACAGGTAATCAGAACCATGGTTGTAAAACAGGCAGAGGGTCAAAAGGCTGGTGGCAGGCAAGGATAAACAATTAGCAAAGCTAGGGTTGAAAACACGGAAAACCACGAACAAACGGAACGCGTTGTATGTCACTTACAGGTAAACAATACTCAGCGACGACAGAGCGCGTGTGTGCTGCTTATGTAGTGTGTGTAATCAGTCTCAGACAGTCCTCCGGTGGTGTGTGTGCGCAATCAGTCGTGATATGGAACAGGAGTGTGTGTGTGCTGCGTGACTGGAAATGTAGTCCTTAAACATGGCTGATTTGTAGTTCATGTGAATGTGAACCTGCAATCTCTGGCTGTAGAAATCGCTGGTGATCGTGACAGAACTTGTAACCATTGACTTTAATAGTATATACTTTTTTTTCCCACTATGGAAGTCAATAGATATAGGTTTTCCGCTTTCTTTTTTGCTCAACAGAATAAAGAATCTCAAAGATTTAAAACCACATGGTGTTGATCAAATGGTGAGTTAATTAATAATTGTGTGAGAACTAATCCTTTAATGCACTGATTTAGCAAGAACTAACAACGAACAACTTAATTTCCATTAACAAGCGTTACAAAGTAATGAATAGGAATAAACACTGTAATATGTATTGTTAAATGTTTGCTCATTCATTCATTTTCCTTGGCATTGTCTATTTCAGAGGTTGCCACAGCGGAATGAACCGCCAACTATTCCAGCATATGTTTTACACAGCGAATGCCCTTCTAACCGCAACCCAGTACTGGGAAACACCCATACACCACACACATACACTACGGACAATTTAGATCATTCAATTCACCTATGCTGCATGTCTTCGACTGTGGGGGCAACCGGAGCACCGGGAAAACATCCACGCCAACACCGGAGAACATGCTCCAACTCCATACAGAAATGCCAACTGGCCCTGCCGGGACTCAACCCGGTGACCTTCTTGCTGTGAGGCGACAGTGCTAACTACTGAGCCACCCTCAATGTTTGTTCATGTTTATAAATACATTAACTAATGGACCGGTATTTTAAAGTGCACCACAAGAGACTTGATCATAAACATTATCAAACACTAAAGACCGCAAACTCTTGATCGGTAACATATTTTCATTCATCATTCGGTTTATTAATGCTTAAAAAAAAACCTTCTAGAATCAACTTGAATGGTTTTCTCTGATTGCAGTTTGATTACGACGCTTCATTAAAGGCATTGTGTAAATGAACTGTTTGCATCCACACACAAAACCACATTGAAAGAATATTTATAGATTAACTTTGCCTTCCTTTTGTCGCATATTTTTCCTCTCCCCCAGATGAAAGATGATTGTAATTGCAGTGCTGTGAATAACAGGTTTCCTGGCTGGATGCAAATGCTTTATTTCATTCATATTTTGACAGAAATTTTTTCAGATTTCTTTTTTTCTCTAGCTTTCAGTCTCTTGTACTATTCAATTTTCGTGCATCCTATCTCAAAACCTAAAAGACGAAGCATGTAATTTCTGGGCCACTTGAAACACCAAACAGGATTCTGAAAAACTAGTGTTTTTTTTTTTTGTTTTTTTTTTATGCAAGTGACAAAAATAAATAAATAAATAAATAAATACCACCGCTATGTTGTGATGTTTTTTTTTGCTAAAATGCCATTAATGACCAGGTCTACTAAAATCCTCACACTGGGAAGTTTGGATCATTTTACTGACTCTTTTACTTTTACTGACTTTTTTCCCCTGAATCATTTTGTTCAATTTGCCAAAATAACATTAAAATGTTACGAGTTGCTTCCAAACACATCTACAACTAGCCCAAATGTTGACCACACTACAAACAAGTCATAACTTGACTGCTTTAAGAAAGGCATAATAATAATTTATTGTTTACCTCGGTCTTTAGTCTATGATTAGCTCAGCTCTTCTGGTATGACTTCAAGTTTGAGACGTTCGTTCATGTGACACTGACAGTTTTATACACAAAAGTCTTGTCGTCTATCCAAGTTTCAAGAACAACAAATAATAACTTGACTTCTAGTTGATCATTTGATATCAGAAGTGGCTTATATGAAAGGCAAAGGCCTCTAGATTACACTTATTTTACCAAAATTAAATATCATCATGCCTTGACATTTAATTATTTAATTAGTACAGGAAGGTCTGAGTTTGCTTAGACAAAAGTCACTTAACAGAAATATTGTACGGTATAGAATATAAAGTCTTGGTTTAGTGAAAAAAGAATTAATATTGTCTATGACTCCCATTAGCTTGGAGGACTGCATCTGCACATCTCTGCAATGACTCAAATAACTTAAAGTCATCTGGAATGACAAAGAAAGAGTTCTTGCAGGACTCCCAGTGTTCATCAAGACTCTTTGGATTCATCTTCAATGCCTCCTCCTCCATCTTATCTAGACATGCTCAATAATGTTCATGTCTGGTGACTGGCCTGGCCAATCCTGGAGCACCTTGACCTTCTTTGCTTTCAGGAACTTGAAAACTGAATGTAATTGGGAAAAGCTAAGGGTAAGGCAAATGGGAGGAATTGAGACTGGGCCTTAACCTCTAGAATAAAGCAGCTCTTATAAATTCAAATTCAATCCTCAAAACTATTTTGCATGAAGAAACAACCTCTTCTCAAACTCTCTAGGTTTAGTTTGTCCCCTCATCAGTGTTCAATCTGAGGGAAACCCCCTTTTGGCTAAAGGGTAGGGCTGTAACGATACACCAAACCCACGATTCGGTTCGTATCACGATTTTTGACCCACGATTCGATTCGTATCACGATTTTTTTTCGTGAGGGGAGGGAATTTTTTTTTTTAAAACAATATTTTTTATCAATTCATTTGAAAAATCTTTATAAACTGAACACCAAAGAACAAGATTAACCATGCAAATTATTAACTATATAAATAGCCAAATATAAAATAAATAAATAGACAAAGCTATAACACTTCTGTTTTTTTGTAACGAAATACTGTTGAAAAACAAACAGAACTAAACTCCATTGTGGAGATGATTCGAGCATGTTGAAAATTATTTTTCAATCAAGTTCTCTTACATTTAAGAGATGTAAACTTTGCCTGACAAATGTGGCAGCATGTGGAGGAAACAACTAATTTATACAAAGCGCACAAGAATGAGGCTGCCAAAATGGGCAATGCAGTAAAACAAAATTTGACGCAGAAGTCAGACAAACAGGTGCAGCCATCAATTAGTGATGCACAAAATATAGGAGGGACAATGTGAGGTGGAACAAATGCACTGATGCAGTAACCAAGAATCTCTGCGAAAAAAATAGTGTCTTTCAATACTTTTTTTTTCTTTCGGAGACCTCATAACCACATCCGACAGCTATAATGATTTGTCCGGACGTACATATTTCTCCAAAACAGCTATTCTACGAGCCTACAAACGTATCCGTGGTGAGCTGCAACAGCCCAATTCCACCACAGTCGAGTATTTTTCACTTACAACAGATGTGTTCGAGTACAAAAATGACACTTTACATGTCGCTAACTTTCCATTTCATTGACACAGAATGGACACTGGCGTCAAAATGCCTCCAAACTGAACCTAGCTGTGCCCAACACAATTGAGAAGATGGAGAAAGCCCGCACGGACCGTGCCCTTTCTGCTGTGAACTATTAAATTCTTATTTTCCCCAGAGCGGAACAAATTTTCACCGCACAGTTGGACAGGCACAAACAAAAATATAATTCATACATTTTTCTTGGAAAAAAATAACTTTTTGAAACGAATTTCGTTAGGTATAATTTTTATCTGAATTGTGATGTGGTTTTGGTTGGTCAGTTATTTACTAGATAAAAAAGAATAACAAATAACCTTTGCGGTGATGCGCTTCAAAACAAGCGCGCTAAATGCTTCAGCGCCAAAACACAAGTTGCCGTGAGATTGTGTTGGTTTGGTAAATAAAATAGCCTAAACAAAATTAAAGTTAAATATTCATAGTTTCAGAGAACCCCATATTAAAGTCGGGACATCTGGTGAACGTCCATCCCTCTCTGTGCAGCCAGATTAACAGTGTGAGCAAAGCATCTTATATGCGGTGAAAACAACCGGCCGCTTCGACAGCATTGGCAATGTTTCGTTGTCTGTTGTCACGGGAACTTTTGATATGCTGATCTTCCAATCTATCACAGCCTCTTTACGTATTCTGTGTGTACTTTACGTATCATCTGTATGTTGGTTGTGTTGCCTGTCACTAAAGCACTTACGGCATATTGTGTGGGTCTTGTCGATCCAACGCTATCTCACGGCCAAATGCTATCCTTTATCTCCACTGGGTAGCTGAAATGTTGCCATACTGCTGACTTATATGAAGAGGGAGGGTCAGCTCTCTGGGTTAGTTGCCATGTTTCCTCACGTTCTTCTTCAACTAGCTCAACTTTTGCAGGAAGGCGTTACATGATTAAAAAGTTAGTCACGGGTGTGTCTTAGTGGATCTTAGTGTCGCGATTTCGGTTTCATATCGCGTATCGTTACAGCCCTACTAAAGGGTATATTTGCTAAATGCTAAATATGCTAAATGTACTCAAATAAGCTTAAAAAATTTTTGGTCTTTTTTCAGACAGTAGTCTGAGTTAAAGCAGCAGATTCTTAATATGTGTCTGTGTTTGGAGATGTGTGTGTATGTGTGCGTGTGCGTGTTGGAGTGTGCATGTGCATGACTAGTTTATGTGGTGCAGAAATGCTTTTTATAGCTGGCGGGTCAAAACAACCGTAGTGTCCTAAATGTGTACAGTCTTCATTAAAATATGAAAATAGCTAATTATTATTTTGTGAAAAGTCACTTAACGGTGCAAGGTCTATTTTTGACCCATAAGTCAACAGATAGGTTAATAGCCATTCCGATCAAATCGTCCGTGTGATGAAGTTCTGACAATGTCAGAAGATTTCAGACATTTTCATGCAGTGTGATTCAACTGTGACAAGCGACAAACCAAGAACCAATAGGAGCATTTAACGCAATCAGCACGACAACTTCAAACAACCTCGAGGAAGTATATAAACAAATTTTTTCATTCTGTTATTGAGGCATGCTATGAGCAAAATTACCCCTATAATTTGTCTCAGAATGTGGGTTAGTGGATGACATCAATCTCTAGGTGAGTTTTCTTCCATGTTTGGTGTGTCTTGATAGTCATTCAGTCTATCTTTATGAAAACAGAGAGTCATTGTTGTACAGTCTGATGTGCTACAATCATTTAAGATTATGAAAAACCAGACTGTAGGAGCCAGTCTTAAACCAGGGTGGCATAAAATAACAATACATAAAATATGTGTGGAGTGGAAGCTTCTACAGGTGTTTCGATTAGCAATGCACAAAACAAAAAGAACAGCTGCTCATTTCCATAATGACCCATGCAATTTACCAAGAGCAGCACAATGTAATAGTGCTAAACAATGGTGCAATTACTTGTGAAATGACGACCACAAACCAGATCAATAAGGTTAAAGATACCTTAATATGCTGTTTGAAAAGTTATTTTTAAAGTTTCAAAAACATATAATTTCTCTCCTAACGTACATTGCAGCATCATGTATCTCATCACCACAAAGCATCTGAAATAGTTTGTTGAAAGTGAAATGGAAGTAAAGATTATCCTTATTTCCCAAATACAGTATGACAAAGTGAATGACGGTGCATGATTTTTGTCCTTTGCAAACTGATTGGATCATTGAAAAACAGATGTTGCCAATAGGGCTGTGCAATTAATCACAATCGCAAATAATAAATAAAAATAAAAATAAATTTATTTTAAAAATAAATAAATCGCGATTAAAGCACATGCAATTTCTCCGAAATTGCGAAAGGTTGCAATTTTTATTCATTAATTTATTTCGATTTTTGTTCTTGTGCGTATTAACCAATCAGAGCTGACGCAGCACACCGGACAATTACAGCTAAGTTGAGCGGGAGAAATATGTCAACCAATCAGAGCTCACTCTGTGCATGACGAAGTTGAGCTGGAGAACCGAATAGGTGCTTTTATTTTATGTTAGTTTTTAATTTATTGTCATGACTGGAATTGAGGTTAGTTTATCTTTATTTTTTCATGTTGTCTGTTTTTAAGACCATTTATTACAGTTTAGTTGATCAAGCAGTGAGTGCTACTGTGTACAGTATGTGTCTAACTATAGAGGTGAGGTTAGTTAATGTTCATTTATTTTATGTTGTCTGTTTTAAAACCAATTTTACTGCAGTTTTATTTATTAAACTTAATATTATGTTATTTCATCATTAAATGTTTTGTTATGCACTTCTTGTGCACCGAATACATTTAGAATGTGTGTATGTAGCTTGTTTGAAAAAGAAAAAAAAAAAAGAAAAAAAAAACAGTTGACAAAAATCGCAAATAAAATCGCAATATTCGTTCCAAAAATCGCCATGGCCTAAAGGCTTTCCATGTGACCAGAAGTGAAGAAAAGTCTTTTGAGAGGGCAGGGTAGGTTACGGGATTTCGTTAAAGTTCATGTGGACAAATGAAATAACAAAATGCTCAAGTGCACAGACACATTATTTTATTACAAGCACTACAATATACATAAAAAATACTAATAAGGAGTACATTTTGATTCCATTCCAAATTTAAGGATCCAGTCTCACTAAACCTCTCCCCCACTGGGAAAATACTCTATTCTGATTAGTTAGATCTGGCCCAGTCTGTTGTGATTGGTCAAAACAAAAAGCTTATTATCATATCTGAATATAACTTTAAAGAGTAATACTCATTACACAGTAATACTCATTTTTTGGAAGAGCATGCAACGTGGATTTGCTTTCACAGCTAAAAAAAAAAAAAAAAAAAAAAAAAAAAAAACTATGTTATATCTTCATCAACACAACACAAACTTTTTCAGGCCTCAGATTAAAAGCCAACATCAAATTGTATATGTGTGGCAAATAAAGTCCACAGACTGGCATTAGGGGCAATGACGTATTGTGTCTTTAGTTTGAGCAAGTTTGTTACTTCCAGTGGAGGCACACATTGGGTTGGGGGGGGGGGGGGGGGGGGGGGGGGGGGGGGTTAGGCAACACATGTTTTCCAGGGGCAACTAGTTGAAAATGTCACAATTTGAGAGAATGCAGCAAGCGCACCACATGTCCTATGACAAGAAATAACCAATCAGCTTCATATTGTATGGAATATACACATTTCAGTAATAACGCTAGGGTAATTACCTCAGACAAATGCAGAGCACCCAAACACTGCAGTGCTTTTTCATTTTCTGCATGCATAAATAAATTTGTATCAGAGCTACAGCAATGATTTGTTTCTCTAAGAAAATGCAAATCACAGACACTACAGGAGCAGCAGTGCAAAGCACATTGAAATTACTGAAGGAAGCATCACTCTCCGTGCTTTCCACATGCGTTTAGATGAAATATGTGAATGACAACTTGTTGGGTTCTGTCCTCTTTAAGAGAAAGCGATGCGGGAGATTGCATGGGACTCTGGGACAAAAAAAAAAAAGGTACACATTGCTAAGCGAGTGACTCATGTTGTTTGCACAGATGACCTGTAAACTGATCTAAAACAGATATTTTCCTGTTCCCAGTGTGGTAAGAAAGTTTATTCTTAGTTTTTGTATCACTGTTGTAAAGTTTGAATTGTCTGTTTGAGATCACTAAGTGAAGTTAGCGCCTAAAACCTAATGTGATTATTAGCTGATTAATGCTAAACTACACTCCTTTTTTCCTTTATGGATTTAGCGATGATAGTCTGGGTATATTTTCTGTTGTATTAGGGAGTGTTTTGTGTTTGGGTAACCATTTAGAAGCTCATATGCTCTGAATATATGGTTATGTTTAATTATAACACTGGAATGTTGATTACACTGCAATGTATCAGCTATCAAGCGAAACAGCTTTGATTAATTAGTAATATTTTATTGTTTCTTTTCTATGTTTGCAGTTTGACCACACACACATACTCAAGATAATAAACGACTAAAAATAACAAAAAGTGCTTTAATGCAACAACCAAGTGTTGAGAGTTCTACATCTGGGAATAAAAGAAAATAACAAACTCCATGTTAATGTTATCTTCATTGGTAACACAACTTATGCAACATATAAATGTATGCTGAAAGTATTAAGGAAAATCGTGTTTCACTTTGGCACATTTGTTCTTAAAACAAGACTATGTTTTTCTTGTGTAGAAAATCCCTTTCAATTTAAGAATTTTTAGACATTTGGACTAGAAACCAGATGAAAAATGTAAGTAAGAAAAGCATTTGCAGTGTAGTTGACATAAGTGGAACAGGATAAATTATTTAAGCATCATAAACAATAACAGAGCCTACTTGCATTCAATGCACATTCATCATACTTAATTGCATTGACCCAAGGCTGCATATGAACATCAATACAAAAATCATTAGCAGAAATCAAATGTTCTTGACTCATTACAGGCGTCCAGCTCTTGTGTTTTCCAGGTAGTTTTTCTGAAAGAATAATTCATAAGTGGACAGTATGCGTGACAATAACATTACAGCGCGCGATTCAGGATCCCTTCAGCTTTTCATCTGACAGAGAATACTCAAATACAGATTTGATGACTCACTTGCATTGTCTGGATCTCTAGATACGAGCCTTTTTGCCAACTTTGTGGGACAGTCAGGAGAGATGACTGCAATTTTAAAGCAATTGTTCCCTGATCTCGCTCCCTTCCCTGCAATCTAAACCACAAAGGCTGCACTGTCAGCCGCTTCGGATTTTTCACAGACAACTGGCACAGTCTGGATCTCGTTGCGCGTGTATAAACAGCAAAAACAATGTGAGAAATAAGGTCAGATTTTTTTGGCATCTGATTTAGCTCACTGACAAAGAGTGAATAATAGAGATCGTGTTCTACAGACATCTCCTCAGCTATTGGTGTTACAGTATATCATTGTGATTAACATTACATCAAAAGTCATTTAGTGATCAAATTACTTTACATAGAAATAACTATTTCTAAAATTAACTGCATTAAAGTACAATTCACATGCTTTTATAATAAATTAACAATTCCTTACTTTTATTTACTGCTTTTCTAGACAAGCGCTGTACACAAATGTGGGGGTGGGGGTGGGGGGGTCACTCTCATCCACCTGGACGACACGATGGCAACCATAATGCGCCAGACCGCACACCGCAGCTGATTGATGGAGAGGAGACAGGGTTTAACATCTCATCTGAAAGACTGCGCTCACTCAGCAGTATAGGGTCCCCTTCACTATACCAGGGCGTTAGGACCCACACAGACCGCAGGTTTTAGTGCTTTGTTACATTTACTTGAGTAAAATTGTTGGGTAACGTGTATTTTGAGTAAATTAAAATAGGTGTACTCTTACTCAAGTAAATTGAGAAAAATTATTACTCTTACTCCGCTACATTTGCCTCTGTTACTGTCAAATGCTAATACAGTAAATATGATTTATATGACTTGTTTGCAAATATCGCGAGGCGCTGCATTGGAGAGGTTGTGTCCGAGAGGTTGCTATAGAGACGCGTCTTCCGCTTTCGTTTCGAGAGCCTGTGTTACTTGGAATGATGGCTGAAGTTGAGGAAATGTGCGAGTTTATACCACGGCCATCTGCGCTTCTGAGAAGGAGAGTCACGCTGTCAGTGCAGCGAGTTTGTCTGACCAGGTCACCCGCAGCCTCAAGTTCAGTCTATGTTTTCACTTCAAGATGTGAACAAGAGTAATAATCTTGATAACACGAGGCGTGCTGTACATCGAACTGACATTGCAACTCATACATGAACTACAGCTCCAAAGTGAAAAAACACACACTGGTAAGTGTCAAAATGATCCCAATTTGAACCTTATTAGGGGTATGGGATGGGATAACTAAAGAAATTGCCATTTAACGGAATGACTTATTAGCCACGGCCTGCACAAATAAGTCATTTACACTGTTAAGCATTAAAAATATAACATTTAAACATTTTTAACATAAAATTGTGCTTTTATATATATATATATATATATAATTTTTGCCATGATGACAGTACATAATATTTGACTAGATATTTTACAAGGTACCAGTATTCAACTTAAAGTGACATTTAAAGGTTTAAGTAGGTTAATTTGAAAGTTAGGGTAATTAGGCAAATTAAGGATGGTTTGTTCTGTAGACATTAAAAAATATATTTTGCTTTAGGGGGCTAATAATATTGACCTTAATAAGGTTTAAAAAACATAAAAACTGCTTTTATTCTAGCCAAAATAAAACAAATAAGACTCTCCAAAAGAAAAAAATATTATCAGACATACTGTACTGTGAAAATTTCCTTGCTCTGTTAAACATAATTTGGGAAATATTTGAAAA
>CAIGQQ010035257.1:11241694-11268461 GCA_903798035.1 Danio albolineatus | reverse complement strand
CACACACACACACACACACACACACACACA
Organism: Danio albolineatus; assembly: GCA_903798035.1. NCBI lineage: Eukaryota > Metazoa > Chordata > Actinopteri > Cypriniformes > Danionidae > Danio > Danio albolineatus. The sequence continues at coordinate 11,268,431 of CAIGQQ010035257.1, read as the reverse complement.
CACACACACACACACACTTGCATTTGCCAGTATCTGACTGTATTGTGGTTGTTTTTTGTGTTTTTTATTAATATTATTGACTTTTTTTTTCCTTTCATGATTTTGTTTTTGTTTTGTTTGCATGTATTCCCATTTAGTGTATTTTTTTGCATACTCTAATAAAAATAAAAAAATAAAAAATAGAGACTAAGAGACTAAGTCTAAAAGAAAATGAATGAATGAATGTTTAAACCTTTTGTCTTTACTCGTAAGGATTACATTTGTTCATTCGACTGCTCAGGTCACTCAGAGGAATATAAAAAAAAAAAAGAGGTACGCGTTTAACACTACCGCTCCTATGCTTGCTCATTCTAAAGTACAAAACTACAGTCGGATCCCTATGATTCAGTTAATGTGCTCCAATGCTACATCTCAACTGGACATTAGTCTGTTACTAACCGCACACAGGAAGTGTGGAAACAAGGATACAGCGTAATCCGACTAAAACGAATAATTATACAGTAAGCAGAATGTGTTCAAAAATAAAAATGTAATAGTCAGGTAAATGAGTGTTAAGCTAATTATTCAGTCACAAACTGAATTCATAAACAATCAATGCAAGACATCAAATTTTCAAAAATAAATCTAAGATTAAGCATAGCTGACTTAAATAATAAAATACATTCAGTAGAATGGAGCATGACAGCTCCAAACTATGGGCTAATCTGGTTACAGAATAGCCCAGAGCTTAACACTTTTCCCTAAATAATCAGCCCATAGTAGTCTCTTTCCATGAGAACGAGACCATTGTACCAGTCGCACTAGTCAAAAGAAGTCAGAAACACTTTATAATAACTACACAGTATGAATCATTTATTAAGCATTTAGCAAATAGTTAATTAATAATCTGTTAAGCACTAATGCCTCATTCACACTAGCAGCGACTTTGTGGCTGCCTGTCGATCTGCGTGGTGACCTGCTTCTAAAACGCAGGTCTGTGTAGGTCTACAGCACGAATACAATCGGCCTCTGCAGAGAGGATGACATGAGCTCTACTGGTGCTCCGATTGGCTGTCACTAAAGAAAGTCGCTCTTCGTTTGCATAAAAGTGGAGAATTCTCAACTTTGTCGCATCGCTCTACACGCCTACCTGGTTGCCAACGGTCGCTGGAAGTTGCTCACTCTCCATTGAAACGAACAGTCGCTTTGCCGCTGTGAATCGCTTGTAGTGTGAATGAGGCTAAACTCTACATTATTAGACGTTAGTAAACAGTTTATAAATACAGCTACAAATGCTAATTTATTGACTTAAAAGCACATTTATAACGTGTCTAATGGTTGCATTTTCACACTTTATTACTTATCAATTGATCATCACTAAATTCAGTATTGGATTATTTACAAATCATTTGTGTTTAAGAGTAGTTGGTGGTTTTTAAGATCATTCAGAATGAGTTAGTAAATGATTAAAAAACTATTCAAATAAACGTTTATATATTATATTATTCAGGCACATAGTAATGGTTATGTATGTTAATAAATGCTTTATTAACTCAACTTCATTCAGTTTTCCAACCTAAAGAGAGGACTACTTATGGTTTATAAATCCCTAATAAATGACAATTAAAGGCTTAGTATCAAATGAACAATGCATGTTTGCAATCAAAAAAAACTTCTATAAACCTTAAACACTGCCGAATAACAGAAGTGTCAAAATACAATTAGCCATAAATACAATTAAATAAAATTGGATAACAAAAATATAATAATTTAACATTGTTAAAATATAACATTTTACGGTGTGACGTGGTTGGAAGTCGCTCTGTGTACATTTATTCATCCTTTCTCAGTAGTTCTGATTTTGTTATATCAATCTATCTAACTGTCAACTTGAGTGCACGACTTTAAGGAAGAATGCCGAAATCAATGAAGTCAGGATGAAACATCGTAGATGTGCTGACTGACAAGGGGAGCGAACAGACAGCTAATGCTAAAGCTAGTGCTGCAGCTCAAACAGAGGATGAGATAACACCAGCTTCCTTAAATGAATTAATTTCATCCACTATTCGCTCTGAAATCTCTTCACTACGATCCGAGCTCCTATCTGAACTTCGTTCTTCAGTGTCCACGCTACAAACAAACCAGTCTACTTAAGCCCAAAAGATCGGCGACATTGAAACTGCAGTGATTCCAATGGCCGTCTGACAGCAGTGGAGAAACTGCGCAAAACGCTAAAAACAGAAAACGCTGATCTCAAACTTAAGCTGGATGACCTGTAGAACCGTTCGCGGAGGCAAAAAGTACAAGTCATTAGGATACAAGAAGGCTCCGAGGACCAAAATTCTGTGACTTTCATGTCATCAATGTTCACTAAACTCTTTGAAAAAGATGCTTTTGAGAGACCCCCTGAAATCGATCGTGCTCATCGTGTCGGGGAAAAAATCTCAACGAAACTAGGCATATGGTAGTTTGACTACACCGATATCAAACAAAAGAACATATTTTGAAATTGAGTTTAACGGCGTGGTTGTTCGTGTTTTTCCAGACATGTCCGCAGAGGTGATGAGACGCCGGGCCGAGTTCAAGAATGTAAAAACTTCACTCTGTAACACCGGCATTACCTATGGAATGCTGCACCCAGCCAGACTCCGCGTTGATTTCCAGGGACAAAATACAACATTTCAAAGTTATTTAGCGATTAATTTTTATTTTTTTATTACAGTTTCATGTGTGCATCTTCAAATAAATAGAAACTAATAGTCTTTTATTTTCTTTTGTTTAGAGTATAACTGAGAATATGACTTTAATCGTCATTTATAAGGCATTTATAAAAGCATGAATAGTCCTCACTTTAGATTAAGTCACAAAACTGGATGAAGTTGACTTAAAGTATTAATTAACATACACATCACCTACGAGTGTATGCCTGAGTAATAAGATATGAATGCTAATTTGAATAGTTTATTAATCATTCACTTATGCATTCTAAATAATATTAAAATAACACCAACTATTCTTATATAACTAGTTTGTAAATAATGCAGTAATTAATTAAAAAAATAATCATTAAAAACTATGGTTTACTCTAATTCCTCCGTTTATGATTCTTCCTTGAAACCACTATGGGAATGGGACCGAGGAATTCTGTGTAATCTTGAACATTGTTCCAAGATCTGTGATGCTGTTTTTCCAAAATGTACCTCAATTTCTATACATGAACAAAATTAAGTTTTTCCACAGAGTTTATTTTACACCTGTTCGTCTGCATAAAATGTTTCCATCCTGTTCCGACCTCTGTTTTAAGTGCAAAACTTGTAAGGGCACATTTTTTCATGTATTTTGGTCTTGTGTTCACATCCAACCATTTTGTAGAGGGGTTCATTCTGCAATCCAGGAGATAATTGGAAAACAATTTATTTTGTCCCCCTCACTTTTTTGCTGAATGACATTCCTGAAGACCTTTCTGACTCAGAGCTCAAACCTCGGTTTACAATTCTTACATTTCTGGCTAAGAAATGTCTATTACTAAAATGGTCTACTTCACGATTCCAACTATTTCCATGTGGAATTCTCAGTTGTTAGTCTTTCTTCCTTTGGAAAAATTAACTTATGACCTTAACCACAAACAAGATAGTTTCAGGAGATATTGGGAACCTGTTTAATCATTTCTACATAAACTCTGAAATGTTTATTTTAATAAAGTTCTGGCTTCTTTATATTATTTTACTTTTATTTTTAATTAATTAATTTAACTTACATCTGTAATTTTTTTATTTATTTAATTTGCAGCACTTGAGGATGGTTTGTTTGTCTTTGTTGTTTTTACTATTTGAAAATCCTTAATAAAAAAAATAAAAATAAAAAAAGTATGAAGATACAATCATTAAGCACATTATAAATGTGCTTTTAAGTCAAGAAATCAGCATTTGTAGCTGTATTTATAAACTGCTTACTAACGTCTATTAATGTAGAGTTAGTGCTAAGATAACAAATTAACTATTCGCTAATGCTTGATAAATGATTCATAGCGTGTAGTTATTATAAAGTGTTACCGACATTTCAAATGACATCAAACATGATGGATGAAGTCACTTGCATTGATGCAGAACATTCACAGTTTGAGATGACCATTCTGCAAGAGATGGGTGAAGAGAGTGAGTTGGGAGAGTGGCTGAGCAGAAGGGAGTGCGGGAGAATGAGCTTTCTCTCATTCTCACTCCATGGGTGTGGAGGCAAATGTCTCTGTGTTTTTATACTCTGTTTTTATTCTCTATATGTGGATGCATAAAAGTATCTGAGATTTCTTAAATCTTACAATAAGGGTTAGAATTAAATGTACATTCCATAAATGGTTCTTTATAGTGGAAAAGGGTTTTTAGAAGAGTAAAATGCTCTTTACACAAACAACATTTTCTAATTTTATGTCAAAACAAAAACAAGATTCCTTCTTACGCCATCGGCAGATTGTTTAGCTTGCTTCATGGAAAAAAAATGACATTTTCTGTCTGTGTTATGTATGACATTAGTTTTTTTTGTGTGTGTATTTATCATCCTCATCCTCTCTGCTTATTACTCCACCTTTAGGTTTCTTATTGGTTCCATTTATCTGTCAATCATCATTATGGCGGTGCCAGTTCCACCAATCCCTGGACGCGCAGTGCGCATTTAAAGCTTCGACAGACCAGTGTGTGGTGTCCGCTCTACCTCGGAGTACCTTTTGTGCTCTACGCAATTTGCGTTCACATGTTTAGGCTGTGTAATGATTTATTATCTCAGTTTTACTGTGGTAATTCGAGTTTACTTGTTAAACAACGTTGGCTTTAAGTAAAATGATTTGATGGTTGTGTGATTCTAAACTGAGCCTATGACCTTCTTGTAGGTTTGTTTCAGTTTAGATTGATTTTCGTTAAATTAGTTGGAGTGTTTTGCCACCTGTGTAGTTTTGAGTTTTGTAGTTTAATTAGTTTAGATCGGGTGTTGTATGCACTGAAGATGTCGGGTTTATTTTTCATTATTTATTTTTGTCGCCTAGTTTAGATTTTAGATTTAAAGAGCCCCTATTATGGGTTTTTGAAAATGATCTTCATGCAGTGTGTCACACAGCTCTAAGTGAAGTGAAATGTCCAGCTAAGGCTTAAATCTGAAAGTGCACAGTGTTTAAAACTATTGATTCATCCATAAATGAGTCGACTCATAGTTCCTCAAACGAATCGCCGTGCTTACTAGTCTTCAGCCGTTTCGGCATGACGTGAACATGAAACATAAGCCCCGTCCACTTATGCACGCGCAGCCCCGGGAGATTCGAAACCCCCAACCCTGCCCACAAACAACAGTGGCGAGCAAAGGTTGCCAGATTGGGCTGTTTTGAATTTGATTGTGCAGGTAAAAACCTTTTGGATAGGGTTTGGACTGGAATCAGTCAGCTACATCTGGCAACACAGAGAAGAGCACTGTGCTCAGCTGGATATTATTGGAAGTGTGCAGATGAACCAGAGATGAGACTGTGAAGAGACAGTGGTTGAGGTTTATTTCTGCAGAAATGCCTCGGCATTATAGCCCAGCATTGTGCTGTGTTCCCTCTGAGGAGTGCTTCTGAAATCTACATGCTTACAACGGGGGATTCGTCGACCGTTTGTTAAAGGATCAGAAAAGATGTATGCAGGGGTGGACTGACGGTGGCCTGACGGTGAATCTGGCCTGTTATGCAACAAGTGTGAGTGAGTAAGTGCGATTAAAACGGTTGCCTCATTGTTTTCTCTAGCTTGTAAATGATGTATTTGTGTTTTGTAACTTTTAACCGCTTGTAGTTTATCTGATTAACTTGTATTCTCATATCGCGTCTAAAAGCACATTGTAAACATGACGCATGCCGCTTTGTTTACGGATTAAAATGTGTTTTAAAATTCTAATTAAAATGTGCTTTTTGTCATTGCTATGGCCACATCAGCTCTCCTACACACACACGGCGGCCCTGTTTCATAAAGGTTCAGCTTTTGCCGCTGTGTGCATTAATACTGAACGTGTGTCACTGTTTTTACTTACTGTATGGTTAAGAATAGAGCAATATGCTGGAAGACCGGGGGGTTAGTTTGGGGGGTGAGGTGTCTGAAATACAGGCGACTCCCGATAAAAACGAGTGTTGGCAGATATGCTCACGCACACACTGTGAATACTTCAATATTGATAAGCCATGGTGGGCATTCTCTCGCGCTGAATGATGTTGACCAATCGCAACAGACTGGGTCATCGGTCAAATCAGCGCAGTTTAGCATCGCGTTAAGGAGGGGTTTTGGAGCAAATGAATCGCTGAACTATTCATATAGGAGTCGCTAGGATAATGAGGTAAAAATAAATGCAAATTAAAAGACAATGAAAGTGTTTCTTGACCATGCATGCATATCAGCCTGCTGTTGGAGACCCCCAAAACCAAAATATGACCCTTTTTAATGTATAATAGGGGCTCTTTAAGGATTGCTTTGTTTTGTTCATTTCTAATTTTTGTTTAAAGAGAATATTGTAAATGTTTATTCCTTTTTTCCCGTTTATTATTGTTATACATTTTTTAAACCATGGAGTAAAAAAAGCTTAAATAGAGAATGATTCCACACATTACATCTGTCTCACCTAAATGTTACAGCATCCCACTTCAACATCTTAAACTCGTAACAGTCTGAAAACAAGACAATATTTATGCTTGTCTAGAAAATGCTTCTTGATTTGAGATTTTTTTTTTAGATGTTTGGAATAGAAATGAGACAACAACAAAAAAAAAAAACTTTAAGTAAAGCAACTTTTGCAGTTCCAGCATGGGTGTTGATCAACCAGCTCAACATCTGAGTGAACAAGCATACTGTATTTATACATACAGCTATATAAAACCAATCTCTACAGAACTGATTTCCATCTCATCAACAATTCCATATGCAAATGACACAGAAACAGTTTATTTTCATGATGCAGATTAATCCGTCTGCTCAACACCTTCTGCTGTGTCCTGAGTGATTGGAAATCTCCATACATCTTAAATACTGTATGGCCTTTTAACTTGGTCTTTTCATGATTTGATAGCAACCCAATACGTAAAAAAATAAAGAAAGAAAGAAAATCAAGTGAAGTGACCAAGTGTAAAAACGGCCTAATTTCTGAACTGTTTACTGACAGGCTCATTTCACAGATGAGTTGTGTTCTTTGCGGGTCGCGGCTGAAACTAACTGCACACCTTTGGAGATGTTTGGAGAACCAGCGAGGCTGAGCTTTTATTCTGAGATTTGGACTAATTGGAGCTGCAGTTTTTTCTGCAATGGATCACAGCATTCAAATCAAGGTCAACACACATGGAGATTCATTATTTGAACACTGCGAAGGCTTCAGATGAAACTGATTTAACAATAAATAAGCGACTAATTTACTAGACACTGGGAAAAATAATGGTTACACTGAAAAAAAGCAGCTTTTTTACTTAGATTTTTTTTGCCTTGTTTTTAGCCCAAATATCTGAAAATTCATAAATCAAGAAGAATTTCAGACAAGTCTAGTTTTAAGAAATAATATGCCAAACTTAAATGAGTTTTTAAAAATAATCTAATATCAAAAGGGAAAACAGGATTAATTTGCTAACCCCATTGGCAGACTAATCAGCTTGTTTTATTGTTTCTGAAAATAAGGCAATATTTTTTGCTTGTCTAGAAAACGCTTCTTGACTTATGGATTTTTAGATTTTTGGACTAGAGACAAAACAAAAACAAAAAAATAAATAAAAATCTAAGAAAAGCATTTTTTGCAGTGTATAAATGATTTTTTTAGGCAACATTTTGTCTATAGCTTGAAACCAAACGATAAAAAAAATAAAAAATAAAAAATGTAAATGTAAAAAATATGTATACTCCGTCCACTAGTTGATTTTTTTCCATTATTATTATTATTCTGTTAAACAAAGTTATTTTGTAAAATGTTGGAAACTGAAAGCCATTAACTTTCATTGTATTTTTGTTGTAATACGTTTCAACATTCTAAAACAAATAAATAAATAATGATCAATAAATAAATAAATAAATAAATAAACAAATAAATAAATAAATATTATAATATATAATTATATATATTAAGTCATTATTATTTTTCTTTATAGGTTGAGAAACTACTTGATAAGGATTAAAAAAAAAAATTCATACAATTATAATTGCTTCCTGATATAATGCATTGTGCTACTGCATTTATAAAGTTATTATTATTATTATTATTATTATTATTATTTTATTATTGTTAAAATCCCGTTTCATTTTGTTGGATATTTGGACTACAAACAATACAAAAATAATCTAAGTAAGAAAAGCATATTTTGCAGTGTATAAATGATTTTATGCACAAAAAAAGTATTAAAAAATAAATTAAAAGTTTATGCTAAATATTCCATGGTATTTTTCTTTTAATAGATTTAAATTCTTTAAAAATGAATATTTTGCATATTTTGCAATGTATAAATAATGCATTTTTTGGCAAAATCATCTCTACCTTGAAATCAAATAATGCAATGATCCATGCCTGGTTTGTGTTAATAAAACAAGTCAACTGTATGTTTTCAATAGGGATTGGTAATTTCAAGCCTAAACATTGAGTTTTTGCATGTCTGAATACTAATAATCCTATAATGTTGCTTATTGTTTGCTTAATTGGGGCTTAAAAATGAATTCAGTTCTGTAATAGTTCTGGTTTCACTTACTGACAAAAGAATAAGAACAACATTTCTTGTTGTCTTGTTTTAAGAAATAATAGGGCAACATTAAGTGAGTTTTTCCTTAAACCATGCTAAATAATCTTCCAATGGGGTAAACAAAAAAAACGGTCGAAATGAAAGAGGATATTTTTCTTACCCCATTGGCAATTAAGCTTGTTTTAAGGAAAAACTCACTTAACTCATTTCTTTAAAAAGACAATACTTTTTACTAGTCTAGAAAATGCTTCCTGATTTAAGAACGTTTAGATATTTGGACTAAAGGAGACAAAAAAAATCTAAGTAAGAAAAGCTTTCTTTTGCACTGTATAAATTATGCATTTTTTAGGCAAAATGCTGTCTAAATTAAAACCAAAAGATGCAATGATTTAAGTCTTGTTTGTGCCACAAAAACAAGTCAACTGTACATTTTCAATTGCCATTGGTATCTTCCAGCCTAAAAGACGAGTTTCTGCATGTATAAATACTGATAATCCTATAACATTGCTTGTTGTTTGTTTAATTGAGGCTTAAAAACTAATATTATTCTGTAATTTAACTGGTTTCAGTTGCTGACTAATGAATGAGAACAAATTATGGACTGAGCGGTGCTGAATAATGACACTATTGTCTTCTGCAGAGCTGCGTTTTGGCTAAATGGAATTAGGTTTTTAATAATTTTGCAAACTGAATCAACGCTAAGCTGATTTGTGCTCAATAATATTGACACTGTTGACATGTAATGATGAACTAGACAGAGTTATTAAACTGAAGCAACACTGAACTGACTCGAGCTGAATGAAAGGACTCTTTTGTGGAGCTGCTTCATTGCCAAATTGAATTAGCTTCATAATTGAACTGCAATGCAGCAGATATTTTAACTTTTTATTTGGTGAATCACGGCACTGATGCATACTTTGAGAAAGAAAAGAAAAAGAAAAAGAAAAAAGAAAAGAAAAGAAAAGAAAAAAGAAAATAGAAAAGAAAAGAAAAAGAAAAAAAAGAAAAGAAAAAAGAAAATAGAAGAAAATAGAAAAGAAAAGGAAAAAAGAAAAGAAAATAGAAGAAAATAGAAAAGAAAAGGAAAAAAGAAGAAGAAAATAGAAAAGAAAAGAAAAAAAGAAAAGAAAATAGAAGAAAAAAGAAAAGAAAAGGAAAAAAGAAGAAAAGAAAAAGAAAATAGAAAAGAAAATTAAAGGAAAAAAGAAAAGAAAAGAAAAGAAAAGAAAAGGAAAAGGAAAAGGAAAAGGAAAAGGGAAAGGGAAAGGGAAAGGGAAAGGAAAGGAAAAAAGAAAACTATCTAGATCAAACTGTTAGAGATTCTTTAAATTTAAATCAAACAAACCAATCAAATATGAGAAAACTTCCAGAAAATGACACTTTCCATAATAAAGATAATGATTTCTTTATTTACAATGTAGTATACAAAAGAAAAACATACTAAAAACTATTAATACACCTTACTAGTACTAAGTTGGACACGCCTTTGCTTTCAGAACAGCCTTAATTCTTTGTGGCATAGAAGAAACCAGTCTAAGATGATTCGTGCTTTGTGACATGGTTCGTTATCCTGCTGGAAGTAGCTGAAAGATGGGTACACTGTGGTGATAAAGGGATAGACATGGTCAGCAACATGTTGACACCAAATTCAGACCCTACCAAATTCGGACCTATACTCAGACCAGGCATCGCTTTTTCAATCTTCTATTGTCCAATTTTGGTGAGCCTGTGCAAATTGTCGCCACAGTTTCCTGTTCTTAGCTGACAGAACTGGCACCCGGTGTGGTCTTCTGCTACTGTAGCTTATCTGCCTCAAGGTTGGACGTGTTGTGCATTCAGAGATGCTCTTCTGCATACCTCAGTTGTAACGAGTGGTTATTTGAGTGACTGTTGGCTTTTTATCAGCTGGAACCAGTCTGACCATTTTCCTCTGCCCTTTGGCATCAAGAAATTCGCTCACTGGATATTTTAGCTTTTTCAGACCATTCTCTGTAAACCCTAGTGATGATTGTGCATGAAAATCCCAGTAGATCAGCAATTTCTGAAATACTCAGACCAGCCCGTCTGGCACCAACAACCATGCCATGTTCAAAGTCACTTAAATCACCTTTCTACCCCATTCTGATGCTCAGCTTGAACTGCAGAAGATCATCTTGACCATGTCTACTTGCCTAAATGCTAGTTGCTGCCATGTGATTGCAATTGTAATCATTGTAATCAGTTGCTGATTAGAAATTTGTGTTAACGAACAATTGGACAGGTGTACCTAATAATGTATATATATGATTAAAAAAAAATCCTGATATAATCGCATTTATAAGTTATTATTATTATTATTATTATTAAATAAGTACAAAGTATGAAAAATATTTTTAACAAAACAAAACAACTAAATGGAAAATAATAATAATAATAATAATAATTAACAATTACATAATTAACATAATAATAATAATTATTAACATGCATTCACTCAACTAATGGCTTGGAAAAAAACGTAATGGGAAAAAACAACATACAGTATAGCCAGGACAGCCCTGAAATATCAGAAATTGTGTCTGTTTCAGAACAAAATTAACATGCTTTTAGCAACTTTCACTTTTCCATAAAACATGCAATAAACAGTGCCATATAATTTTTGCAGAAATGTCACCATATGCACATATTTTTATGAGGCTGGGTTGCTGCCTTTTACTAGATCTATTTTTTTCAACCTATAAATCACAGCAGCCCATTACTAACTAGCAGCAGCAGGACGCCAAACAATGACCAGCAGTCGTGACCCGCTGACCTCCAGTTAAATCAGCTGCAACAAACACACACCACTGCTTTATCAAATACATTTGATTAAGTGAAAACACACAAACATTCGCACCAAATCAGAAAAGCAGCCATAAATATGCAAGAAATAATCATCATAAATCCCCAATGCGGACGCTTGCTGGATTTTAAAATGCCTTGTCTTTTGGACTGAAACTAAACCAGGCCAGTGAAGTGAAAAGTAATCTTCAGTCGTGGCACAACTTAAACTTTAATTGCCTTGCAACAAATCGTCCTTACCATCGCATCTTTAAGCGAATCGCCCTCTTCGACCTTATAAATGATGTTTTTACTAGGCTTACTTAAAAACAGGATTAAGACTGACACACATTCTTCTGGGTTAAGCTGGCTGTAATCTCTGCTGATTAGATAGAAAAGATTGCGTGGACAATTTTGGTGAAGATCTTGTGCCGCTGCTCAGCTTGAATTAGTCTTATTACACAGACCATTGACTCTACTGTACGCTTCATCCTGCCCAATGCAGCCTCAATGCTTATTCACAACGCCCTGTGTAATAACAGGAGAATGTGAGACAAAGAAATCTGAAATAAATACCAAAAAATACTGATAAGAGTGGAAAAATTATAAACAAAAAAAAAAACAGTGATGTTACATTTTAAAAATGCAATGGGTCACATTAAAAAAATAAGATAATTTAAAATAAATAAAAACGCTCATGAGGATAAACACGTTTTTAAAAAGGATTCATAAGCATCTCTTATTTCATCATGAGAGGAAACATATATAATGAATAATGAACTCGTTTAAATAATTAAACAATCTAGTCATTTACAAATAGGGAAAGGAAAGGAAAATGGAAGGGGAAGGGGAAGAGAAAGGAAAGTAAAGGAAAGGAAAAGAAAAAAATGGAAGGGGTAGGGGAGGAAAAGGAAAAGGAAGACATGGGAAATGAAAGGAAAAGAGAAGGGGAAGGGGAAGAGAAAGGAAAGGAAAAGGAAATGAGAAATGGAAGGGGAGGAAATGGAAGGGAAAGAGGAGGTGAAGGGGATGGGGAAGAGATAGGAAAGGAAAGAAAAGGAAAGGGGAAGTGAAGGGAAAGGAAAGGAAGGGGAAGAGGAAAGGAAAGGAAAACTGAAGGGGTAGGGGAGGAAAGGGAAGGAGAAGAGATAGGAAAGGAAAGGGAAAGGAAGAGAAGAGAAGGAAGAGGAAAGGAAAACGGAAGCAGTTGGGGAGGAAAGGGAAGGGGAAGAGATGGGAAAGGATAAGGAAAGGAAAAGAGAAGGGGGAGAACGGAATGGGAAGGGGAACAGAAAGTAAAAATAAGACTTTCCAAAAATGTTTCTTCATAAATTTCACTTCGACTCTTAATTCCTGTGTGAAATTGCCAAATGGCCTCAAACAATAACAAGGTTACGTTTTCTCTCACACACACACGGCATGTAAACTCTTCACACACAGCGTAATACTCACTAATCATGAATACTTTTAAAAGGGCTGTATGTTTTTTGCTCATACATTGTCATATTCATTCATTCATTCAATCATTTTCAGCTTAGTCCCTTTATTAATCCGGGGTCACCACAGCAGAATGAACCGCCAACTTATCCAGCATTTGTTTTACGCAGCGGATGCCCTTCCAGCTGCAACCCATCTCTGGGAAACATCCATATATTCTCATTTACACACGCACACTATGGACAATTTAGCTTACCCAATTCACCTGTACCGCATGTCTTTGGACTGTGGGGGAAACCGGAGCACCCGGAGGAAACCCACGCAACCACGGGGAGAACATGCAAACTCCACACAGAAATGCCAACTGACCCAGCTCACCATTGTGTCATATTTACAACAGATATTTTACTGTACTTGATCTGCAAAGTAACGGTATGATTTGTCTGTACTCTTTCCAACACTGGTAGATACTTTATAACATTAGTGTATTACTGTAAATGTGTGAAACATAGTAAATTACTTATGTTCCTATTTTTTTCAGGTAAAACTTTTCTTTTTTTTTACCCCAAATTTTTAACAGCCAATTCGAATGGTATCACGCGATTGAATGGTGGTCCTCAGTGACCTCTATCAGCTGATAGATATGGGCCAGTAGGGGCCTTCTGCGCCCAGGGATGGGCAGTATTTATGATATATGCATTTCAAATACACATTTCAAATGCAAAATAGTATTTTGTAATTTGTATTTGATAGGGTTGATGAAAATGAGTTAATATTTTGAATAAAAATTCTTTAGTGTCTTGTATTTTTTAAATACTGTAAAATACTTTGTAAGACGTCTACTGTACATGACATTATAAAAATGTAGCTTTTGATTGGTGCTTTCTCTGTTATTTACCAAGGCTTGAGATCAGACTAGAAAATTAATTACTGATATTGAAGAACTTGATTAATGCTTGGAGTATGGATTGCAATTATGCAACATATTAAAAAAAGTAAAATACAGATAGCAGGGATAAAGTCGGGAGCAAGTCAAAATATAACAGGGAAATAAGACAAACAACATAAAAGTCCTACAGTGATGATACCCACAAAACTGTTGAATGTTTCAAATGCCAGTAGCTGATCTGAAAGTGCTCTTCATAGTTAATTACAAACTTTGGCATAGTTCATCAGTACAGTATGAGACAAAAATATTTAATAATACTCCAATCTACACACAGGTAAAAAATTCCAAACTCAGATTTTATGGTAGCGAAAACAGAAAACAAAAACTAAATTTTTATTTATTTATTATTATTATTATTATTTGTTTTTATTATTTTTTGGAGATATCATGTTTTACATTGTGTATTGAAGAGCACAATTGCAAAAGACTTTAGTAGTTGTCAGAAATCCAGATTTTATTTAAGATTTCAATTGCAAAAAGTTTTCAATATAAGACTTTTAAGAGATGTAGTACGGTATTTCAACTCATTATCTGCATTAAATTGTTTTTATAGTGTTTAAAAAGATCATCTTCGAGACAAGACTTTCTGTGGGAAATTTGTATAAAATCTACACTAAAATGAAAGAGAAATGCTAGTTACATTTTTATGAATACCTTCTCATATACAGTAGAGGTGAATGAGTTGCAGAGTAGCTGACTTGCTCAGAGAAAAGCTGTTGTTATCAGTCATTCTTTACTTCACTAAATCAGTTTAATGGTGAAGGGATTGATCCAATAGGCCTGTCGATAGAAGGTTTGTGAAAAAAAAAAAGTAAAAGTATTTTGTAGTATTTTCAAAATACAGTATTTTATACATTGATACATTTGTGGCTGCTGTATTTTCTAGTTTATTTTTGTACTACTACGAAGTATGCAATCCATCTCAGATGCAGAAAAGCCATTTCATGCTTTTATGACTTCTAGGCTGGATTACTGTAACGCTCTGTTCGCTGGTTGTCCAGAATTCTCTATTAATACACTTCAGCTAGTACAAAATGCAGCTGCCAGAGTTCTTACCAGGTCTAGAAAATATGATCACATCACCCCAATTTTATCCTCCTTACACTGGCTGCCTTTTAAGTTCCTTATTGACTATAATATATTGCTTCTCACATACTGTATAAAGCAATAAATAATCTAGCTCCTGTTTATCTAACCACCCTTCTGTCTCGCTACAATCCAACCCGCTCTTCAAAACTCAGGGCTTCTGGTATACCTAGAATAGCAAAGTCAAGCGAAGGAGGTTGAGCCTTCTCATTTATGGCTCCTAAACTCTGGAATAGCCTTCCTGATAATGTCTGAGGCTCAGACACACTCTCACAGTTCAAAACTAGATTAAAGACCTATCTTTTTAGTAAAGCATACTCGCAATGCATCGCATAATGTTATAATGCATGAATGTGCTCCACGCAGGTTTTGCATCTCATTTATATACACTATGAACAGCAGCTACGCTAATTATTCTCTTTATTCTCTATCTCCACCTGGGGATACTCATCTCGAGGCCCCCAGAGAATATGCAGCACCGCTGATGCGATCCAAGACCTGCGAAGAGATGATCCCAAGGTTTCCATAATCCCAGACCAGGCTGTATCCTGAGCAGCTGCTGTGGTGGTCATGAAGGAGTGGAGAGCATGAGACTAATACCTGTGAGACTCCAGGGACAGGCGAGTCTTCATTGATGTCCAGCGTTCTCCAGCCCCCAGCGCCTAGACTGCAGCTCTGCACAAGATGTCGGGCAATAGGAAAAATGGTCGTGCCCTACTGAGCCTGGTTTCTCTCAAGGTTTTTTATCCTTTACTTTCACCAATTGGTTTTTTCCTCGCTGCTGTCACTGCTGGATTGTATGGTTCGGGACTTGTATCATCGATGGATTTGCTCTTCAGTGTTTGAACTTTCAATAATATACATTAAACCACACTGAACTGAACTAAACTGAACTGAACTAACTCTGAAAACTCAACTGACACTGTTTCAATTCACTATAATCTTCTATGTGAAGCTGCTTTGACACAATCTACATTGTAAAAGTGCTATACAAATAAAGATGAACTGAATTTTGATACCCTTAAAATTGAGGTATTTGGTATTTTATTTAAAAGTACATATTAAATGTATTTTTGCCCAACCCTATCTGCGCCGTAGGCTCAGAAGGCTGTTTTCATCCATCCACATGGTTAATCAGCTATAGATCACATACGGCTGCGGCCGGAAGTTAACGAGTATTATATATATAATTTATTCAATTTCCCATTAATTGTATTTTATTAACGTCTACCCCTACCCCAACCGTCACAGTAATGTTAAAACACATCTGGATCTGGAGTCTTCTCTATTAGTATAGCTGATTAACAACAATAATTATTTATATTATTTATTAAATTGCCCATTAATTGTATTTTATTTCTACCCCTACCCCATAACAGTAATGCAAAAACAGATCTGAATCTGGAGTCTTCTCTTAAGTATAGCTGATTAACCATGTGGATGGATGATAACAGCCTTCTGAGCCTACCAGTAGGCGCAGAAGGCCCCTACTGGCCCATATCTATCAGCTGATAACAAATTCAATTCAATTCTCCTTTGTATTGCACTTTAACAATATAGATTGTCAATACAGCTTCACATAGAAGGTTATAGTAAATAGAAACAGTGTCAGTCCAGTTTTCAGAGTTGAAGTTCAGTTTAGGTCAGTTCAGTGTGGTTTAATATTCACTGCTGAGAGTTCAAACACTGAAGAGTAATCCATCGATGCGCAGCTCCACAAGTCCCGAACCATGCAAGCCAGTGGCAACAGCAGCGAGGAAAAAAAAACTTCACCAATTGGCGAAAGTGAAGAATTAAAAAACCTTGAGGGAAACCAGGCTCAGTTGGGCACGACCATTTCGCCTCACGACCAAACGTCTTGTGCAGAGCTGCAGTCTAGGCGCCGGTGGCTGCAGAGACTCGTCTGTCCTTGGGAGCGTCACAGGAATCAGTCTCATGCTGTCCACACCTCCATGCACCACAGCAGCTGCTCAGGATACAGCCTGGTCTATTATTATGAAACCTTGGGATCCTCTCATTGCAGGTCTTGGATCACATCAGCGGCACTGCATAATCTCTGGGGGCCTCGGCATGAGTATCCCCAGGTAGAGAAAGAGAATAAAGAGAATAATTAGCATAGCTGCTGTTCATAGTGTATATAAAAGAGATGCGTGAAGCACATTCATGCATCATACCGCTATGTGATGCATTGAGGTCTGAGAACAACTGATAACGCCCATTCAATGAAGTGATAACATTGGAAGCGGGTGATTTTTACATTACAGTATAGTATAACTACTAAAAACAAACAAATGAAACATGAATCACAAACTTATCTGAAGATACAGTCCATTTATGGATTCATTCAGATCAATGCAACGCAGAGCAACCTTTAAGACACCATGGAGGCTTTTCATCAGTGGCCTTCAAACAGCACAAAAGCATTCAATATTTGCCGTTTCTCTTGTTATTCCAGGAGTTAATCTCATCACAAGTTTCCACAGAAGTGCTCTTGCTGACTCTTTTGCTATTTGTAGGGAAAAAAAGCAATCTGCCTCGTATGATCTGCAGAAAACAACAGCCGTGCGAGAAAGAATTATATTTGAGAAAGAAGTAATCATTCTCAAGAAAGAGCCCTTGATTATTTGGCTGTTTCAATAACTGGTGGCACAAATCGGTTTTTAAACACAAAAGATTGACCAAAAGATTTCCTAAAACAACAGCTGTACTGATGGAGCGCATTATTAAGACACTAACTCTTATCTCGGGTAAGCAAACGTAATCTTAAAATAATGATTGTCAAAGGAAACCAGTGCAGAGGAAAAGAAAGCTGTGTTAAATGAAGTTCAAGCATGAGTTCTGTCTGTTTGTGTGTTGATCAATATATGATTCAGCCGCTGTTCTGACAGAAGCTCTTCAACTCAATCGATAGCATTGTATTCTGACAGAGAATGTGGGGTAAATGTGTTTCGGTGACGTGTTTTGTAAAACTGTCTGAATCCAGCATGCCAGTGTGCATCCTTGCACAGCTTTAGTGGGGGAAAAATGCTGCATCCGAAAGAAAAAAAAAAGAAGAAAAAAAAAAGAAAAAAAAATGGCTGCGATTTCAACAGTTACAGTAAAAATCTGTAACCTGGTGAACAGTTAGTTTTTGCAATATATTCAAGGAATAACTGTAAACTGACTTTTCCCAGACTTCCCTGCGTGACACTTAAAAACAATGGCGTATTAACATTTGAAATTAACGAAATACTGCCGTTTACCATAAAAATTTGACACGTATTTTACAGTTTGGACTGTTTTTTAATGCTGCTGTTTTTTTTTTTTTATTGTAATCTGTTTTTTTCCAGTGTAATAGAGTTCAAGTCAGAATGATTAGCCCTCCTGTGAATTGGTCACAATTTACCCCCCTTTTACAAATATTTCCCAAATGATGTTTAACAGAGCAAGGGATTTTTCCACCGTATTCCCTATAATATTTTGTCTTCTGGAGAAAGTCTTATTCGTTTTATTTCGGCTAGAATAAAATCAGTTTTTATTATTATTATTATTATTATTATTATTATTATTATTATTATTATTATTATTAAAAACAACAACAAAAAACAAGGTCAATATTATTAGCCCCCTTAAGCAATATTTGTTTCGATTTGTCAACAGAACAAACTTTCGTTATACATTGACTTTCCTAATTACCCTAACTAACCTAATTAACCTTGTTAAGCCTGTAAACGTCACTTTAAGCTGAATACTAGCATCTTGAAAAATATCTAGTCAAATATTACGTACTGTCATAATGGCAAAGATAAAAGAAATCAGTTGAAATTAGAAATTTCAGAAATTACTACTATCATGCTTAGAAATGTGCTGAAAATAATATTTTTGTTAGACAGAAATGGGGGGGGGGTATACAGGAGGGCTGATAACTCAAGAGGGCTAATAATTCTAACTTCAACTATAAAATCCACTACTGACAAGCAGCACAAAACAAAGTCCCCAATCCCTACAGCACAGACTTCTACCATCTCTACATTCATTTTTCCATGGTGGGCGCCACACTAAAATTCATTCCCGCCACGGCTACATTCCAGATTCAAAACCTTCAGTTCTTAAGCTCGTTTAAAATGATTATTATTATTAGCAGGTTATAGTCGCACCAAAACGTATTAAAATGTAAGTGAATTATAACAGAGAGAACATTTCATTAGAAGTGCTGTGCGTTATTTGTTTAACCCTTTAAGGTTACATGCTGATTGACTGACTGACAGGGCTGTGCGATGCATGAGGACAGCAAATACGACATAGCTTTCAGTTATGATGAACACAGTTTCTATAATTATACTTTATTTTTAGATAAAGGTGTATGGTTCTGCACACAATGACTTTATCTTGCTGGAGTTTATAGCCGTTTCACTTTACTTCAGGATGCATCAACGCCATTCTGTAGGTCTATTGGAGACATTCATAAATATTCCTAGCAAAACTAATAAACGTTGGAGACAGACTCTATACATGAACGCACTAAATCGCACTTCAGCAGTGTTTATTTGAAAGCGCAAAGGAAAAATCTGCGCTTGAGCAGTGTATATTTGAGGGTTTGCAAGAAGTTTTGTGCACTAACAAAGAAATAAGCGTTCAAGCAAAGAGATTAGCATGCTTAAAATTATATGAATGTGATCTCGACTTGTAATACTGTAGTCATCACATTTGTCATTGAAATAATAGGTAGTTGGAAGATCTGTGTAAAAGGCCTGCCACCACAGCTGGAAAAAAAAATCCATGAGGACACTGCTTCTACTATTCTAATCTGTCTCAGGAATATGATCTGAGCATTGTTATTGGTTAATATTTCCCCTCACATACTCTCAGAAGAACCCAGAAAGAGTTCAGAGTACTTTTACTGCATCACTCAAAACAAAGCATCAGTATCATCATCATCAGAGAGTGAATATTGTTGTCTGCGAGTTACAGTGAGTGTGAATGAAAGCGCAGAGGTGAGCAGCGGTCAACACTCGTGCTCTGATTATGCAGATGAGAAGCAGGAATCTTGTCAGCATTCAGGAATGTCTGCAGCAGGTCAGCAGTGAGCTGTCAGCAGAGCGTTCCCTTGAAATGTTTTCTAACAGACTGTCAAACAGTAAAGCTATTCGCATCAATCTAGACAGCCAAGCACAACAGACGAAAACGCCTGTCAGGAGGAAGTGCAGAGGGGGTATGTTATATTTTGTAAAGGAAATGGGATATTTGTAAAACAGAAGATGGTGAGAAGGGGGAGAGGGGGAAAGGCTGTGATGCTTATGTATTTTGATTGGTAAATAAATTATAACAGCTTTTTTTTTTTTTAAACAGTTTTGTAATACTAGCATACGTTACTAAAGAATACAAGAAAAAAAACACATTAAAAGTTGAACATTACTAAATGTAATTTGCTTAAATTTAACCACTTTAATAAATGTATGGAACAAAGGATTTGTTGTTTTGGATCTTTTTATGAGAATAAAATTGTCACTTTTTTTTCTCCACATGAAAATTTTCAAAACTATGGCTTAATAATAATAATAATAATAATAATAATAATAATAATAATAGGTTTTATTTATATAGCGCCTTTCCAGAGCTCATGGGCACTTAAAGAATGTAACAAAAGAAATAGTACAAGCAGACATTGAAAGAAACAGTAAACAGGTAGAGACAACATTAGGTTTGCAAACATACTGGGAATCAAAAATAACAAACTGGAAATACAAAATAAGACCTAAGAGACAAATATGAAGAGTACAGTTGGGTCAAAAAAAAAGTCAGTTTAGCAATCAGAAGAGTGACATTCAGAGAACAAGCGAGTTTTAAGTAATGATTTGAATTCTGAGATATTATTTATAGAGCGGAGTGAATGTGGTAGTTCCAGAGTTTGGGTGCAATGACACTAAATGATCTAAATGGCTTAAGTAAGTTGCACGTGCTTGATATGTCATATGATTTTTTGAAAGGAAGTCACTGCGCGCACATAGGAAACTTACTTTGAGCAGGTGCTTGATCAACTGACACAACATAGTAAATAAATTTTTAAAAATCAGCACACTGCCACTAAAGCTCTCAAAAACTGTTTATTGAGATGGTGTTTTAACCTACATGGTCTTCATCAGGTCAAACAAACAATCCCACAATTTGTTTATATTTTTTTATAATTTAACACATCACACCTGAAACCAATAGCTTAACTAGCCAATAAAACAATAACTTGGGGAAAATAAAAACTATATTTGGAATATAGAAATACAAAAGTACAAGAAAGGCTTCAAAATGTTCTGATTTGAAACCTTTCCTTATATTTTTTGTTTATCTTCAATAAATCCTTTATTATGCAATGATTTTTTTTGTTTTTTTTCATACCATTTCATATTTCATATTAAAAATAGAGGCTTTAGGTTCACACACAAAAACTAAATAAGCATCCCTTATATTAATATAACATGGCAACACTACCAAAACATGAAACAAGATGTTTACATCTATGGTAATAAATTTAAAATAGGCAATCAATCATAACAGATCTTCGGTTAGTTACATTACTAAAAGTGGTCAAATAAAAAATGCATTGACATTATTGTGAGTTGTGATTCATAATCTAACTAAATATATATATATATATATATATATATATATATATATATATATATATATATTTTTTTTTTTTTTTTTTTTTTTTTTTTTTTAACATGTACACGTAGCAGTCATTCCTGAAACAGTGTTATATATCAGATATATAAATCTGCGGAGAATCCCTACAGATTCTCAACTGGATTTAAATCCGGACTCTGGCTGGGCCACTGCAAATCGTTATTGTTTTTGTCTGCTAACCAATTCTTCACCTGTTTTGCTGTGTATATACACACAAATTTATATATAAAATGTTTAAAATATTATATTTAATATTAAAATATAATATTTTGTTATATTTCATATAAAAATAATAAAATATTATGCATCATATTTATTAATTAAACTGTGAAAAAAAACAGTTTTTTTAATTATTTTACTTTTTTTTTTCTTTTTATTTGGGGTGGCAAAAAAAATAACAGCCATTAAATTACAGAAATTAAACGTAAAATAAGACATTAAATAAAAATTCCGTGTATATTTCTCTAAGGAAAATTCTGTAATTTAACAGCCTATATTTTACACCCCAGCTGCCAGAAAAAAAAATAAAACGTAAAATAACAGATGTTTCTTACAGTGCAGGTAATATATTTGACCTGGAGCATTTTTACAGGTTAACTCTTAAAAGTACAATTACAGCCATTTTTACATTACTGTGCTTTCTAATCTATATGCTATCCCTATATGCTATAGAACTGCAGATTAAATATGTTTATATATAATAAATTTAATTTAATTGTAACTTTAACTTAATTTGATGGAAATGCAATAATGTGCACCTTTTGTAAGGCTGCTTTGAAACAGTAATTACTGTAAAATAATATACCATAACACTATACAAAGAAACTTGAATTTAATATCTGACAACCAAACTGAGCTGAAATGTGTTTCCACCATTTGTTCCTCATTACATTGAATCACCTTCAAAGGAAGCCTCATGATCAACCGATATCCCTAATTATAATCAGCAACATTAAAAGGCCAAACAGAGGCCAAAGCGACATAAGCAGCTATAATCCAAAACAGCTGTAGGCTGTTAGAGCTACTTTTTTTCCACAAAGCTCAATTCCTCAGAGCCGGTCCAGAGCCAGTAAATCAGCTTTATGAAACAGGCACCTGTGCTGGACAAATATGATAAGTGCCGCAGCGGCCGCGTATAACACTGGCTGAACGGCGCTGTGGGATTAAAACTGTTCACAGAAAAACCTTCAGGGGAGAAAACACAAGTGGATGTTTCTGGACAATGAACCTCTTCAAAAGCAGGAGAAGACTAATGATTTTCTTCTGGAGAGCCTATTAAAAATGTGTCTGAATATGTTCTAGGGCTTTTCTAATTCTGTGAAAGACGTCTCAGAGAAATTGGCATTTGCAGACACAGATTAAAGTGTCATCACCAAGATTTGTTGAATAGCTCCTGTAGTACATAATGTAATTAATTTTGAATTGCATTTATGTATAGAAAAGTTCAAGCAAAAAGTTTAGATGTTCAAACTAGAGTTCTATTCATTTTTGGTGTCTAAGATACATGAGAGTAATTAATATTTAATAAGAATAAGGTTATTATAACGTTAATGCATTTAAATGTTAGGCTGTTATATTATTGTAGAATATGTGTAAATGAATAATGCCAACCTATACTTTATTTACATAGTAAAATACATTTAAAATGGAATATTTAAGTTAAATGAAATTGGTCAGAATAATATAATATTTCAATTATGGTCTGGAATATCAGTGTTATTCCATCAATTATTATTTCTTTTCATGTTTTATCAAACAACTTTACATTGTATTGTAAATACAGGGGAAACTGGGTTTGGCTGGATTTATTTACATTTGAACAAAAAAGGACGTTCAAAATAATTCATACCCTTCCTAATCATCTTTAATATCATTTCTGAACAGCGTTTTGCATGTCTGGTACTGCACACTGGTACTTTTGGCAAGTCATCTTGAGCAATGAGTTCCAACTCTTTCAGGTTTCAGAGAATTGTTTAGATTTAAGTCAGGACTCTGGCTGGGCCACTGCAAAATGTTAATATTTTTTATATCCATCCATCCGTCCGTCCGTCCGCCCGCCCGCCCGTCCGCCCGTCCGTCCGTCCGTCCGTCCGTCCGTCCGTCCGTCCATCTATCTATCTGCTTCATCCGTGCATGCTTACTGCACAGGCTGCAAAACAATTTCCACCCTCACCCCTCTTCTATGTAATGTAATGATTGTGAGGGCGCAGGTGAGACGTCATTTTTCGAGGAGACACTCAAATACATCACGTGCAATGCGTTTGCAACATCTGTAATTCATGTAAAACAATTGCAAACTGAAATAAATATAATTTGATTATATGGTTTGGAATCTGATGTTTTATGATATTAGTTTACATTGTTTGCGATTATTCTGCATTTAAATTAAATTAATCACAAAAATTTGCGAGTTTGTTTATTTCGTGTTAGATTCAGCGATTGCCAAATCACAAAAAAATAGGGGGTCTGTAATATATATAGATAAACTGAGAACGTTTTAAAGAGATGCAAAATTATGCCCACATTTTAAATAGTCATATTATGATAAACATATTATAAACAAAAATGAAAATGTATTAGTTTAATCAATTAAAGTAGCATTTAAAAATAAATAAATAAAAGTTTACCCAAAAACAACTCACCATTTACTCTCTTTCAAGTGGGTCAAAACCTTTATGATGTTAAAACAAATAGGGTTTACAGGTTTCTAGCTGTCTTCAAAATATCTTTTACAGTATGTTCAAAAGAAGAAAGAAACTCAACAGGTTTGCAAGTTAAAGAAAAGCAATCCATGACAGAAGTTTCAGTTTTGTGCGAATTATCCTTTTAAAAATGGCCATATAATAAAATAAATATTTTAAAATGACCATGGATTGCATTAAATATTCATTAGCTAAAAAATAAAGATTTTTGCCATATTAATATAGTACAAACACGACTTTATAAACATGTCTGCTAAATTAATAAATGTAAGTTGACAAATCAAATTTAAAAAAATAAATAAATAAAAAAAAACACTTATCTGGCTCAAACCTCCCCCACAAGACCAAAATGCACCTGTATTCCTCATTTCTGCCTCCAATTCAAAGCCCAACATCCCTTCCTGGCGAGTCTTCAGGCGTTTTCATCCTCCCTGCCGACTCAAAGCAGTCATTTATTTCTTTTCACCCGTGTTCTGTTGTTTAGCAGTAATTTGGACATCTGTCAAGGTGTTGGGTTTGCCACCCCCTCAGGTGTCATTAGTGAGCCCCTTTTTGCCAAATCAACTAAGATAGATGGGGTTATCAGTGGAGCCCTGGACGCAGATCAAATCCAGCCCCGTTTGGCTGCCATTCCTCCTTTTTGAAGGCAAGGACAATTAACATACAAGCAAGGGCACCGGTGCTGACTTTTATATACCAGCATCTTCAAGCAGATCCAGACAAGCAGACAACTGAAGTCACAGACAGAAAGTCTCTTGTGTACATGCCGTGAGACAGTTCAAAGTACAAGATTTCCTTAAGATGTTTCAATCTTAGGCCGACAAACACCTTAGGCTGAAATGATGAAATTTTAACATGAGTTTCAAAATGCTTTCGGCTGCATCTTCCAGTGTCTATAGAGATGCTAATATAGATGCAAGACCCCGATGGCTGTTTAGTTGTTTTAAAAATTGCTCAGGTGCAACACAGCTCTACTTTCAAGATTTTAGACAGCAGGTTATCGGCGGTAGATGTCCACAAATCAGCTCTAAATATTACTGAGCTGCCTCCAGGTAAAAGGTTGAAACTGAAATAATATTAGCTTTTTGCATTTTGATTGAACTCTGGAGTAAGAACAATCACAGTTACAATACAGAAGTTTGCTGCAACACAAAAGTATTTCAATTTTACACTTTTTTTTTTTTAACAAGATGTCAAATAACTCCCTGGTGTCAAAACATGTCTGTAATGTTTAGTTTTCGCAATGTTTTTTGTAATTCTGCATGTCATTACAGAAATCAATCATGTGTGAATTGTAGCCTCAGTTTCCTGTTCTTAGCTGACAGAAGTGGCACCCTGTGTGGTCTTCTGCTACTGTAGCCCATCTGCCTCAAGGTTGGAGGTGTTGTGCATTCAGAGATGCTCTTTTGCATACCTCAGTTGCAAAGTGTGGTTATTTGAGTTACTGTTGTCTCTCTATCAGCTCCAACCAGTCTGGCCATTCTCCTCTGACCTCCGGCACAAACAAGGCATTTGGGCCCACAGAACTGCCACTCACAGGATATTTTTTCGTTTTCGGACTATTCTATGTAAACCCTAGAGATGGTTGTGCTTGAAAATCCCAGTAGATCATCAGTTTCTGAAATACTCAGACCAGTCCATCTGGCACCCACAACTATTCAAAGTCACTTTCTTCCCCATTCTGATGCTCGGTTTGAACTGCAGCAGATCGTCTCGACCGTGTCTACATGCCTAAATGCATTGAGTTGCTGCCACATGATTGGCTGATAAGAAGTTTGCGTTCACGAGCAGTTGGACAGGTGTACAAAATAAAACGGTCATTAAATGTAATTATACCTATAACCTTTATCTAAAATAGCTGACCATCTTTTTGCATGTCTCCCTTGGTATATTTGCCTATTCATCTTTAACATTGAGCTCCAACTCTTTCAGGTTTTAAGGTCTCCTTTCCATTACCATAATCTTTTAGCCCCCTCCAAAGATTCTTAATTGGATTTAAGTCAGGACTCTGGCTGGGCCACTGCAAAATGTTAATGTTTTTGTCTGCTAACCATTTTTTCTCCTGGTTTGTGGTGTATATACACACACACACACACATACATATATACATTTATATACATACCCACACTTGCGCACACATACTTAAATACATATACACTTATATACAGTATAACTACAGAAAACATGCAGAAAGAAATTAAACCTGAAAGTAGCTAGAATTGAATGGCGTTGGCTCAGATATTAAAGGATGCACAGCTTAACATAAAAAATAACTAAAATAATAATAATTAATATTATTAGTAGTAGTAGTAGTAGTAGTAGTATAATAATAATAATAATAATAATAATAATAATAATAATAACAACAACAACAATTATCATTATTATTATTATTATTATTATTATTATTATTATTAT
>CAIGQQ010035257.1:11214342-11241684 GCA_903798035.1 Danio albolineatus | reverse complement strand
TAATAATAATAATTATTATTATTATTATTATTATTATTATTATTATTATTATTAAAATAAATAATAATAATAATAATAATAATAATAAAACAACTCACAATCTAAACAAACTTTAAATTAAGTGTACAAGTCTGACTTTGATACAAGCATTACAAGTTTGTTGAGCTTGTTGTAAGGCATTTTACTATGGCTCACTCAGGGAACAATCAAAAGGCTATACCTCAGAGTTTGGCAAAAACAAGGCATCTTAGGGGGAGCATAATTAAATCGGTGTCTTTTTGGAACAGGCTTCGCGGCAGGAGTGTCTGTGATGTCTTAAAATACTGCCTGTGGAGGGAACTCACTAGATTCAGGAACAGAACGCTGGTCAAATGTCACGGTCATTAAACTGTGCCTGTACCTGGCTTGTGTCCTCTCATTACCAGAAGTCATGCGTGGATCAGTCAAAATATTCCAAACCCTTTAAAACAAAAACTTTTTCACTTTAAATGCTGCTGTTATTTGTTCAGCGACTATAAAGAAGCACATGGAATTATAAATGGAACTTTTTAGGATTTAAGAAAAGATTAAGTAAACTGATAAAGAGAGTGACAGCGAAGATACTGAAAACACTTATGTTTAAGTAACAATTCTCACTATTAGCTATTAGCTTATAATCTGCTTACTATTAAAATGTTGGCTGTTTATTAGCACTTATAAAAGTATGATCTTATTCTACAATCTAAATCCTACTCAATAACTAAACAAAACTACTACCTTAATAACTATTAATAAGCAAATTAGTATTTTATTGGTCCGTACGTGATGTCCTTTCCATTCACATCTTTAAATTTTAAAGGTCTGTACACAGCAAATTCATTAGTGTTAAATTGAGTGTTGCGGTAATTTAGAGTAAAGTGTTGAAATTCCAAAGTTAGATAATGATAAAATAACCCTCTCAGTGTTAGAAGCTGATTTGCCTCCTTGTCATACAGAGTTACATGTATCTAACGCTAATACAGTGTTGACTACTACATCTGGGAATTTATGCAGCAATATCCCAGGAGGATTTTTCCAGGCGTCATTTTCTTCTGCCACGAAGAGCAATGAGAAGCAACTGGTGAGTACAAATACTTAAAATGTTTGTATATAGATATTTGACATTTAAATCAGCTAGCTATGTTACATTAAACATGTTACAGCTAGCTATGTAACATTAAAGCTAAAGAAAATAAGTATTAAAACTGCTCCTTTTGATTAAAATAGGAGAAAATACGGTTTGTGACTGTTTTGAATTGTTTTCCTTAACGGTTATATTTAATAAAGTGTTGCCGATATTAAACAAGATATATTTTTATTTCCGTGCGGCGTTGGAAATTTGACCTAAGAGTGTTCACATATAACACTGAGTGGTGTTCATATGATCCTTTGTGGTGTTAATATTTCACAAAAGTTTGCTAATTAAAACATTATCAACACTCAGAGTGTTAACACTTTTATAGTGGTTCCCATATAAACTCTGAGGGAGTGCTCATTTTAACTGTAAGGTAGGTAAATCTATCTTCTAAAATTTGCAGTGCACTGGCCCAATACCTCCATAAGTGGTTCCATTCTCTCATCAGTTGGAATTGAATTCATTTTGCAAAGATGCAAGAGACTTTTTTTTTCTATTATTACTGGCAACCTAGACCACACAGAACCTAAAAGGTATTCTTTCAAATTAGAATTTACAAAAAATAATAAAAATAAATAAAAATAAATAATTTAAAAAGCTCCTATATTTTAGAGGGGTTTATGAAATGAACCATTTCATTTATGAAAAATGATACCAAACTATTGCATTTACACCGGTGTTACACATGTGAATTTGGAAAGCTTTTGAATCTGGGTTGGCAAAATCTAAGCAGAACAGCATAGCCCCCCCCCCCAACAACCCCCAACACTCATTAGTTAATGGTTTATATTAAAGGTACCAAGAAATTAAAATACCTTATTTTAAGATGTTTTAAAATCAGCATGTTAGTTTTAAGGATATCTATAAGATAGCGTGCTCAAAAAAAGTGACGAAACTCATTTAGAAGATATATACGGTTATAAAAGGTTATAGTAAACGGTTTGCAGTATTGTCACTTCCACATAAATGGATCAACATTTTTATGACAAACTAATGCTTCATTTTTTTTGTCGACCTTCCGACCAATCAAATGCTCTATAGTATCTGACATATCCCGCCCCCTTCAAGGCGCTTCTCTATTGCTATTCATTTGATGCACTTTGACTTGTCCACTCTCACTGGCAGAGCTGTAATAAAAAGAGCAGCCTCTCCTCTTTTTATATATATATATAAAAAGAGGAGAGGCTGCAATATGACCCGCCCTGTCATCATGGTTTAGTTGAGATTATATCAAACATCGAATAACAAAAAGCACATTTTAAAGCAGTTTAAAGAAATAATAATACTTCAAGAGGTATTATAATAATGAGAATTGTACCTTAAACTAATAGGAGGAAGGAGGAAACCCACACCAACATAGGGAGAACATGCCAACTCCACACAGAAATGGCAACTGACTCAGTCGGGGCTCGATGCAGAAACCTTCTTGCTGTGAGGTGACATGTAAAAGATAATTTGAAAAATGTACTAATCGTTTACTTACTCCTCTGACTGATCTTAAAAAATATATATTATTAACTGGTTTGTAAATAATGCAATGCTTAATATAGTAAAGAAAAATTAATTAGTAAACCATCATTAGGCACATGCATGTGTGTTTGCCAAGAATACAGCATTTTAGCTGTATTTATAAACTGCTAACTAACATCTATGAGTTAACGCTTAACAAATAACGAATGAACTATTTGCTGATGCTTAATAAATGATTCATAGTGTGTAGTTATTTTAAAGTGTTACCGAAAATATTAAGCAGAACAATGTTTCTTGAAGGATGTATCAGTAAGGCTGCATAAATCTGCAAGTTCATCAAGCTCTCCTTCAGAATGTCTCAGTTCAAAGGATCCTTAGTATGAAACCATCATATCCCGTCCTTCATTTTGCCTGTTTGGAATGATGTAGCAGATGTATCCTTCAATCACTCACCAACCCTCGTTCTCATTACAATTCAGAGAAAATAATTAGGTAAAAATGAATTGGCAGCGAGTTCGTTCGATTTCATTAGGAGGGCAGGACAAAAATAAATACTATTTTGGATATGAGGCTATTGTTTTCTGCGGTTTTGTTCTTTTGCATTTTATTGCTGTATTAAAGGGCAAGACGGGTGGTGTTACATTACAGAAAGACATTTTGAAATAGCAGTAACAGAGTTTCCATCCTAATGTAAAATTAATCTTGTAAATGTTCGCTAAAAAGAAAAAGAAAAAAAAAATCCCAAAAGTGCATCAGGCATGTTTCAATCAATTTCTTAGAGTGGCTGACTAGAGTATTGATAACCTAGCAACCAACAGTAAACAAAGCAAGCATAATGGAGTTAGCTGATTGGTCATGTGTGTGTGATGTTAGCTATACATCAGAGTTTATTCAGCAAATGTGTCTCCATTAAAGAGCCCCTATTATGCATTATAAAAGGTCATATTTTGGTTTTGGGGGTCTCCAACAACAGGCTGATATGCATGCAAGGCCAAAAAAACACTTTCATTGTCTTATAATATGCATTTATTTATACCTAATTATCCCAACGACTCCCATATGATTAGTTCAGTGGTTCATTTGTTCCCAAACCTCTCCCTTGCATGGTGCTAATCTGCACTGATAGGTCTGATGACCCAGGGTGTTGCGATTGGTTGACTGCGTTCAGTGTGAGACAGAGAGAATTGCATTGTTGAAGTAACCCAATGCAGGAGTGCAGTAAAGCAATGCAGTTAAACACCAGCATATTGCTCTATTCTTAAACATAATTAAAAACAACGACACACATTCAGTATTAATCCAGTGGCAAAATTGAACTATTTGGAAACTTGACCGCCGCACGGTGGCCATAACAACGACAAACAGCAGAGGATTGCGAGCTCAAATGCATTTTAATCCGTAAAGAAATTGGCAAGTGTCATGTTTTCAACGTGGCTTTAGACGTAATTTGTGAATATAAAGAGTTAACCAGAGTACAAGCCACGTGGAGTGATAAGTAACTAAATGCAATTAAATACATATTTTGCAAACTAGAGAAAACGAGGCAACCATTTCAAAATCGCACTTACTTACACTCGTGAAATGAAGAAACTGGTCCATGAACTGTGTACTGATAAAGTTCCTGTCAAGCTCTACAAAGTCCTATTCATCAATAGTCTTTTCTGATTCTTCCTTTAACAAACAGCCGACAAATCCCCCATTGCAGGGTAAATTATTGCAGGGTAGTGTTAGTCCACGAGTGTTTAAAGATAAAGGCACGTTCACGTTTTACTGGATCCGTGACTTCATATTTGGTATCGTTTTGTGTCGACGTCGACACAAAGTCAAAAGAACCGGATGAATGACGAATCATTTAAAAGATTCTAATCCAAATCTTTGCACAGTTTATTTATGAACTAATTTCAAGCGAATCAGGTGCTTATGATTGAACATGGCTGGTCCAGCATCAGCTCCACATACTGCACCAATCAGATGAATACTGACTCACTATAAATAACCAGAGTTCTCCACTTCGGTCATCTTCATCTTGAAAAATCCTCCCTTTCACCTCTACTTCTTCCACTCTCCTGATAGGGTGGCACAGTGGCTCAAATAATTACCTCACAGCAAGAACGCTACTGGTTGGACTCTGCATTGAAACTCCGACCATGCTTGCGTTGGTTTTCCCCAAATTTCCTGGTTTCCTCCTACAGTCCAAAGACATGCATCATAAGTAAACAGACTACTCCAAAGCAGCATCTTAAGACAAACCTTTAGCCAGCTATTTCTCGGCCATTCCTAACACATTCACAAGCACTTCAGTTCTGAAGACCTACCTGAGCTCAAACTCCCCTCTCGCTCTTCAAACGGGAGGGAGCCCCAGGGTCAAGGATATTCTGAGCTTAGGCCTCTCTCAGGACAGAATGCCAAACACACTATTATCAATCATCAGCGAAGTGTAAACTCTTGAATATTAAAAAATTTTTTTAAATAAGGTGCACTTTCAGATTTCAACCTCAGCTGAATGTTTTCATTCACTTAGAGCTGTGTTACACACTGTATTGAAGGTAATTTTCAAACAACCATAATAGAGGGCTCTTTAACACTTTTTCCACACATCTTCTATATCCAATTAAGAGATTTTTTTATTAAAAATTTCTCATTACTCATTTCTTATGAGTATGAGGTTCTTCAAAATGTGCTTTAACACATATGGCTGATAGAAACTCATAAAGTGACACCAAAACAAGTTTTCAGTGAAGGAATGAATCATGAATGTTTGTTCTTGTTGATGTCTGAGATCAGAAGAATAAGTCAGTGACTACAAAAACACTGACAAAAAATAAATAAAAAAAATTTAAAAATAAAAGGAATCGGTCATAGGCTTGATAGATAGTTTGTGTCTGATTGTTGGATTTTGATTCTTTGTTATATTGGTAAGTTTTAGCACATGTAAATAATGACAAAATGACTACAGCAACATTAAAATCATCAAGGCAAAAGCTGAATTATAGAAAATACGACAGAGAGGGTATACAAAAAATAAAAGTCAAATATTAAAGAATCCATGACACAGGCATACTATAACACTATGGACAATGGACGAGGACTACAGCATCAATTTCCATCCCATGTGTCCAAAATAACAATATCATCACTTCCTGAGAAACTGCGTCAATGCATCACTGATAAAAATGCAAGTTGCTATAAGGAAGATGACATTATTGTAGCTACAGTACTGAATACTTAAATTAATACTCCTCTCAGATTTAATACGCCTCTCATATGGAAAATGAAGTCACATGAATTGCTCAGGTGTGAGTTTTTCCAAAGTCTTCAGCAGAGTGTAAAAATGTTGATGATTCTGTTAGTCTTGTCTATCAAATCTGACCTTTATTGTTCATTTTCTATTGGATTCAAGTTAGGTGATTGGCTGGGCCATTCTAAGGTTTGATTTTCTGTCTCTGAAAGCATTTGATAGTTTCCTTGGCTGTGTTTTGGATCATTGTCGTGCTGAAATGTCCACCCTGGTTTCATCCTTATCATCATGCTAATGTAGATACTGGACTGAAGCAGCTGATATTCATTTACATTGAGGAAGGGCAGAGGGTTGCTGAAGAACTACTGAGAGATTTCGGCTGCTGTCTGGGCTTTCACTGCCTTTCTACACATCCCTTCATGTGTTCAGCACTTTTTCTCTGTGACATTTTATTTTATCTTACACATAACTTCATTTTGAAACTAATTAGATTGTTTTCTTTGCATATATGAATTTCTTTGGTTTTTACCAACAACTGGGGGAAAATTTCAAGTCCACAACACCTTTAAAAAACTGATGTGTTCAATACTTATTTTCCCCACTGTACATTCCAAAGTGTTGGGTAAGCTACTTGAAAAATGTAGTGAGCTAAGCTATTAGCTACTCAAAATGTAGCTTAACTACACTAAAAGCTACCCTCTGTGAAATGTAGCAAGCTTAGCTAAAAGCTACTTGGCAAAAGCAAAGCTATTTTTGCGATTTCATTTTTAAATCGAAGCAACTTAAACCCAAGTCAATCGTATCTTAGTGATCTATAAAATTGTCAGTGAAAGATATGAGGCATAATTGCTCTGTCCAATTATTTATTGCAAATATTGTATTAAACAGTAACAAATTATAGTGTATAACAGCAAAAACAAAAAATCCAATAAAATCAGGTGTTACACATTTAAAATACTACAACAATTTACAGTAAAAGGAAATATTTAGGAAAAATTATATAATTACAACTCTTCATTGTTGAATAACACTGCATAATGTTGTATCATCAGTAACTATCATGAACTGATTTATTACTGTTACATATTTGTGTTATTTGTGCTTTGTGTTCTCTCTCTCTCTCTCTCTCTCTCTCTCTGTGTGTTCTCCCATATCTACAGTACTTTCAGATTCTCCGGTTCCTTCTATTGGTCGCTTCATCTGTCAATCATTTCCTCCCCGGTTACGTCAGTCTGACGTCATGTCTAATAAGCAAAGACAACTCATAAAATGCCAGACCCCAGTTCAGCCCTTCTCGTTTTCCTCTTGTGTTTGTGTTGTGCTTCCTCTTGCGTTTCCTCTGTGTTTTTGTTGTTGCCCATTTCTGTGTGCACACTATTCGTCCATCCTTCATAGCATTCCAAGGTCACGTGACACATCTTGCAACACGTAGGACTACTCTTGTATAGTACATTAGGTTAGGGGCGAGCACCACCCCTTGTACTTTTTCGATAGACAGAGTAGTTAGTTAGGACTAGGAAGACTCTTCGCGTTTGTTATTTTGTTTCATACATTTAGTTAGTTAGATGCTTCTGGGGAAATAGATATTGTTTGGGTTTTGTTCTTTTCATTTCTTTAGCGCCGGCCACGTCCCTTCTGCCAGCTCTCTTGTTTTTCCATCTTTTGTGTTGTATATATTGTAAATAGTATATTTTTGCCTTTTTCTTTATTTTTGATTCATTCGTAGTTTTCGTTTACTTTGGGTATTGCAAATAATGCAAATAAAGTTACAATTTTTGGTATTACTTTGGTTGACGTTTGCACTTCGTTCACTGTTGGTATGAATTTATTTTAATTATATAAATGTCAAACCCCACTTTCCCTAGACAAACATTAGGTGATTGTAACATTTTTATAATTAAAATAAATTCATACTAACAGTAAATGACAATAAATTAATTTGAGTAGGCTACTTCACTTTTGTGTAGTTTAAAAACATTATGGTACTTAGGATAAATTACTAAAGTATTTTTTGAGCACAGCATCAGAATTAACGTTATTGCATCTTAACATGTACTTCGAGGTATGGTCACGAGGAATACTGCTTCAGAAATAAATCCTCTCCCTCAGTCATCTTTCCATCAAGCAAATTTCTCGTGTTAGCCTAATTGGTTGGCGACACTACTGCCCCACACTGATGTTCCTACATGAATGAGTTACACTTAATTTGAAATATGCAAAAACATCCTGTGGCTTTATCTTGCAGTCAGATGCCGGATGTCTGGAAACACGATCTTTAGAGTCAGCTAACAAACTCATTTTTTTCTCAGGCATTTGAGAAGTTAAACAAAGTAGGAGATGATGTGCTTTGAGATAGGTCCACTAGTTAGTCCAGTTATTCTGTTATACGATCTCATGAAGTTCACATGACGTTTTTGTTGCGCATCATGGGCTTCCGTCAATAAACGAGATTGCATCTTAGTTCACTTGAATTCAGCCGTTTGTTCTTTGTAACTCCAAAAGGAGTATAATATTTGGATACGAGCATACAAATGAAATCAAAACTAATTATATGATTCTGTTAGCTCACATTGCTAGTTTTGTGGTGAACAATTCAACTGTGCATGTCATTAAGAAAAACAATGGTTTGCCCTCGTAATCTTTAATTGAAATCTGAAAATGCACTTCATGTTTGTTTTCAGGTAAATCCTCAGATTACATCTATTTGAGGTAGGGGGTGTGGCTTACATAACCACACACCTCCTGCTGTTAGTTTAGACAACAGACAGAAATGGAGAGCAGGAGGAGTCTGTTAGGCTGTAATAGCTCTCCCCAAACCATTTCCCCACGAAAAGCCAACTTTACTACATTCAATCAGCTCGCAGTAGAAAAAATGGCTTTTTTGTTGCATATGCACTGGACTTATTTCACACAATGTACTTCTTGTGCTCAAATAAAACATTCATACTATACGTTTCTGACTATTATTTTACAATTAAAAAATTTGTGGTATTTGAAAAAGACTAAAATAGTTATTAGAAATGTTCACCGGGCTGCTTCCCCACAAACAAGCGGGAGAAAATCACAAGACACTATCTCAGAAAAATATTTCTAGAAATTTCATTTTGCATGATATTGGCATCAAATTCAAAACATATACTCAGGAGATGTGTAGCTTTTGACTTATTACTTTTCTGTGTTGGTCCAGGACTGATTTCACATATTAATAAAATAATAAACTGTTTAGCGCGGTGCAATTTTTTTACATTACTTAAGCATCTATAACTTTTTTCATTTTTGAGCATTATAAAATTATAATCTAGTGTTGTATATGTTGAATAATAAAGCTCAGAGCGTCTTTCCAAAGATACAAGAACTGTGAATGTAGACCAAATTATTCAGAAACTGTTAACGTTTTAGTTTGGGAATGTCAGTTGAGGAAATGGGAAAGGAGGACACCGATATGGTCTCGGAAAACTTTTACAGAAATCTCATTTTGCATGATATCTTAATCAAATTTGAAATAGAAACTCATGAGACACTTGGCTTTCTAGTCATATTTTTTCTAGGACATTACATTGTTTTCCTGTGTTTGCATATGGAAAAACAATTTTAATAATATTGAACAATACAATTTATCATAACTTCATAAATGTAAAACTTTTTATATTTGAGCATGTAACTTCCCATTTTTACCACAGTAAAGCTCAAAGTGTCTTCTTTCCAATGATACCTAATTTGTGTTTGTAATTTACTGGAGTCAGGAACTGTTACTATCTAAAGCTAGATACTGTAGGTGTAAATCCCCAAAATTTAGTGCTGGCTAACAGTTTAATATGGTCTTATTGTCTTTATTTGTATGCTAAACTTGATATTTTTCATTTGCTGCCTCATTGGGCAACATTGCCTACTTGCACAATAACATATACAATGACATGCTTATGAACGGAGGTACGTTCCAGTTTCTCCTCTGTTAATTCATGTTAAAGTCTCATTTCTACGACCCATTTGTATCCTCATTTCTATATTCGAAATGTGCATTTGGTTTCTTCATTCAATGTTAAGCAAGTCATCTCCTCGTTTCTCCTCATTTCAGCACATACATGACAGTCAACGTAAACGCTACAAGCTCCGAATATGATCTAGACTGAGATCTTCACAACATTTGCTTGTGTGCCACATCAGATCCCTAACAAACAACTACAGAAAGCAGAAGAGTGGCCATGAATCTTTATTAAAATAACATTTAATAATATCCAGAAATAAACTGGAATCCCAGACTGAACTCAAGGTCTTTCAGTATCAGAAACAGAACGAGCTTTATTTGCCAAGTGTCTGCAAACACAAGACAGAAGCTCAGGGTACTGTACAGTACATATCAACAAAAGGGGAGGAAAAGCCTTTAAACAAACGAAAAACAAACAAAAATGTATAATTATACATATTATACACTGTAAAATACTATCTGTTAATTACAGTTTCCTATATTTTGTGATTATCAAGTGTTTTCAGTGTATTTATGGCTGTGTATTGCATTATGGGATGTTGATTTCTGCTCTATTGACTATTAATGTTGAAAATTCAAAAAAAATTCAACAAAAAATATAAAATATAAATGTATAAAAAACAATACAGAGAGAAAGTCTGTGAAATAACAGAAAATGTTTATTACAAGGTTTTTGTACCATAATAAAACACCAACCCAGACAATATATATATATATATATATATATATATATATATATATATATATATAAAATGAACTATTAGAAATGTTCATAAGTCACTTTTTTCAAGATTAAAAGTTGTTGGAAGAAAGATCAAGCTCCCATAATGCAAATAAAAATCATAAATAAACGGAGAACAAAAAAAAAAAATCAAATAAAAAAAATTACATGAATCAAAAAAAAAATGTTTTTCTTTTTTCTTTTTTTTTTTTATAGTGTATATAAACATCAGGGGTGTCCAAACTCGGCCCTGGAGGGCTGGTGTCCTGGAGAGTTTAGCTCCAACTTGCTTCAACACACCTGCCAGGAAGTTTCTAGTATATCTAGTACGAGCTTGATTAGCTGGTTCAGGTGTGTTTGATTAGGGTTGGAGCTAAACTCTCCAGGACATTGGCCCTCCAGGACTGAGTTTGGACACTCCTGATCTAGATGGTTTATGTGCAATACACTACCTGACAAAAGTCTTGCCGTCAATCTTAGTTGTAAGTGTAACAAATAATAACTTGACTTCTAGATGATTATTTTACTGAAAAGTGGTAGAAACTAGGTGTTTTTCCAATGAATCATCCGTTGAAATGCATCTCAATCACAGAAGACCTATTGGAACCCGCATGGAGCCAAGATTCTCAGAGAAATCAGTCAAGTTCGGTGAAGG
Organism: Danio albolineatus; assembly: GCA_903798035.1. Classification (NCBI taxonomy): domain Eukaryota; kingdom Metazoa; phylum Chordata; class Actinopteri; order Cypriniformes; family Danionidae; genus Danio; species Danio albolineatus. Next base: position 11,230,462 of record CAIGQQ010035257.1, on the reverse strand, counting down.
AAAAAACATGGTTTGGGGTTACATTCTGTATGGGGGCATGCAAGAGATCTGCAGAGTGGATGACAACATCAACAGCCTGAGATATCAAGATATTTGGGCTGCCCTTTACATTACGAAACACAGAAGAGGGCAAATTCCTAAGCAGGATAGTGCTCCTTCTCATACTTCAGCCTCCAAAAAGCAAACAGGAACTTCCTGTTGTTCCAGGATTGGCCAGCCCAGTCACCAGACATGAACATTATTGAGCTTGTCTGAGTAGGATCAAGTAGGAGGCATTGAAGATAAATCCAGAGTTCATCAAGATTATTTGAGAGTCCGGCAAGAACGCTTTCTTTGCCATTCCAGATGACTTTATTAGTAAGTTGAGTAATTGCAGAGATGTATGGATGCAGTCCTCCAAGCTCATGGGAGTCATACACAATATTAATTATTTTTCCACTGCACTGTGACTTTATATTCTATACTGTACATTATTTCTGTTAAGAGATTGTCTAAGCAAAGTCAGACCTTACTGTCCTAATAAAAAAAAAAAATTAAAAAAAAAAAAAAAATCAAGGCTAATCATGTGTTATTATGGTAAAATAAACATAATCTAGAGGCCTTTGCCTTTCATACAAGCCATTTCTGATACCAATATTTTTTGTTGTTCCTAAAACTTGGATAGGCGACAAGACTTTTGTTTATGCGTGTATATGCATTGTTGCCTGATTTTAACTGTACAAGAAAGAAATCAAAATATTTATATACAGTAAGTATTTACAAACACTTAAGCTCAGATAAATGGAACCTCATTTTAAAAAGTTAACTCTTTTGAACAGCATGCATGGCCATTCAAACAAAGTCATTAATTCCATGGCAATAAGACCATCTCGATTTACCTCCATACACATGCAGCTCTCCACATGCTCCCACCGCGCCATTGACACGAATCCAGGTGTGTTCTGCGATGCGTCACTTCATTCCTCTCTTTAATGAACACCTAAGATCTTCAACCATTCTGACACAGACTTTCAGAGAGCCCAAGGGCCAAATTACCAATGTACAGTCACAGCGTCATCAAGCATATTCCCTGCCGATCGATGCCGCATAATTACGTGTCATCTCCCATTCTGCAGAATTAGCTTGGTCAGCTGATGTCTGTCCTCTTTCCTTTTTCTAATCACACATTGTTCGTCTGCAGCAGAACAACATCAAGGTCTGGTCAGGTCCGAATGTGGCGCAGCAGCACTACTAATAGGCATCCAGCCGAGCCATCATTGCATCCATCTATACAGGAATGGCACAGATAAATGACTCTGCTTATTAAGAAACTCACACCGCAGATAAAAATGGAGCAGCTACAGTTGAATATGGCACAAAAGGCAAATCAAACGGAGCGTGAATTCATTTTTAATGGTCAAATCGTGCAGGCTGTAATCTACTAAAGGTGACTGTGCCTTTGACAAAGGTTTGTTTCACATTTCTCGCTTTAAAAAAAGTCCAATTCCAAATTTCATTACTCAGAAGAGCGGCTGTCCAACCAGCCAGGGAATATCAGAAGGAAACCGGTGAGGAAACCTTCTCCGCTTCAGTGCCAAAGGTGCAAATAAACAAAAGCGCAGCGCGCCGTGAAATCAATCAGAAGAGCCAACAGGTGGCGGCAGCCCAATCCAGCATTTGCATTCAAAAGCACAATGAGGAACACAACCTCAGCCTCGCTACTAAAGACTCCATTAGCATCTGAGAGAAAGCAGTCATGGGACGACAAGTGCAGCATTTCCCTGTGCGTTTTACCTTATGTGGCCCCAATAATTCAAGCTAAAACACTTTCGTGCTGGGAGAGTCATGCTAAGATTGGTCGTGGTAACCTACTGTATGTGAACGTGCATCATATTATCTGTGCTTTTCTTCTGAAAAAACGAGTGGAGAGGTTGATAAACCGGTTTAAAAATGATCAAAACTGAGATAATTTGTACATATCCAAAGCAAAATGACATTTGGCCAACTACACTCTAAAAATGTTGGGTTCCACAGAAGGAATTGAGCTAATTTATTAGTTATTATGTAGACTGAAAATAAAATATTTAAGTTGTCCCTAAAAAAACTTGAGAATTGTGTTGTAAAAAAATGTTAGGTAGATTCTACAAATAGCAAACATCACTTTTTGGAGAGCAAGGAATCTAAAGGTACTAAACAATACAAGTTTAAACATTTATTTGAAATAATCTGAATAACTTGGTTACAGTATAGTTTAATTACCTATCCTCGCTATTAATAAGTGGTTTATTATTACCTGTCTATTATTAAGACAGACTGTTTATTAGTATTTATAAAAGCATAAATTCTACATCTCTAATCCTACTCAAAATACCTGAATTTAACTATTAGCTCAACTATTATTAAGTGGCAAATTATTAATTTGAGCTTAATGCATTGTTAACAGTTGAAAAAAGCAAATGTAAAACTTGTTTTTGGTTATTTGAATGTTATAGGGGAACATGTTTGTATGTTCTGAAATCAGTTATATCATTTAAAAAAAATAAATAAATAAAAACAGGAAACATTCCTTGATAAACAGCATTTTTGTGCTTATAAGAAATGTATTAAGGGGCAGACTTTAAATAAACAAACGTTCTACTGTAAAAAAAATACAGGTCTCCACACAACGGATGTGTGTTGGGACAACAAATTTAAGTGGATTAAACAAAACAATTAAGTTGTCGCAAAAAATCCTCAAGGTTTTTGAGTGTTTTATTTTGAGTTTTTTGAGTGTATTTAAGTTAACACTTCTTGTGCCAGACCCAAGTTACACAAGGAACAGTAAACTTATAAACGGTTTACTTTCAAGTTGCTCTGATCCTCCACAAGTTTCTTTCTGGACACAAAAGATATTTTGTAGAATTCTGGTAATCAAATAGTACAATACACTGGCTTGTTAATGATAAGCTTGGATAAAAAAATAATAATAATATCCCGATTTCATGGTATCACACTACTGCGATTACTGCTCTAAAACAGCTCACTTCCTGTTCGAACTGTTACCGTCTGGTCGGCGCTACAGAGCACAAAAACAGCCACCTTATTTGTACACAGCACCTTATAACTTGTATATTTATAACAAATCTGTACATACAACTCAACATTCAGATCTTTTTGACTAACTGCACCTCTGTTTAATGTTTGTCGTCTTTTCTTTTTTTTTTTTTTTAGATTTACTGTATTTTGTGTTGTCACTTTATGTACACTGGAAGCTTCTGTAGCCAAAACAAATTCCATGTGTGTGTGAAGCACACTTGGCAATAAAACTGATTCTGAAATATGCCTGGGATTTTTTTAAATAAAAAAATAACTAAATGAACACCAGCAAGTCTACTTCTGAATGGATGAACAAAAGCAAAAAGACTTAGGAGTGGCCTAGTCAAAGTCCTGACCTAAATCCAATTGAGATCCTGTGGCATGACCCTAAAAATGTGGTCCATGCTCAAAAACCCTCCAGTGTGGTTGAATTACAACAATTCTGCAGAGATGAGTAGGCCAAAATTCATCCGCAGTGCTGTAACAGACTCAACACAATGGTATAACAGAAAATATTAGTGTTTTTTCCAAATCACGGTAACTTTAAAACTGGTTATCTCATGAATACTTGTTAGCATTGTTCAAAAATAGTTTTCAAAATAACTTAGGAGTGAGTAAATGATGAAAGTATGTGTTGGCTATTACACTGTTACATTATTAATCATATTTAAATGCCTGAACCTTAAAGAATGTGATGAAATCAAAGAAGACTCTGGAAAAGCGCTGTCATGACCCATGCATCACAGGTTTATCTGCGATATACTGAAGATGATTTATTTTCTCCAGAACTCCATATGGCATCACATATGTGGAGAAACTCTCACATTAAACCGCTAAAGCAGAACAAAAAGCTCAGCTCCGTGAGTCATTACTTTTCATGGCAGTTGCAGTTTCACCAAAAGTATGATGCTGCAAGAGATATTCTCCTACGCGCCGTTGCCACAAACAGGTGGGAAAAAACTAAAATAATTATGTTACAAAGACAAATATATTCCAGTTATACAATTTTTTTATATAGTATTCATAATTGAATAATATTAATTATATGCTAATATTTTAATACTATTAGAGAGCGAAAATAAATACACAAATTATAGAAATTTAAGTTGTTGCTTTTTTCAATGTATTAGATAAAATATTAGTTCTCTCAAAATAATTGCATATTAAACAACATAGAGAATATTGAAATATTATTTTAAAAAAGCAATGTAATGTTATTCAACTAATTAACTTATTTAACTAATTAACTATGCATTTAATTAGTTCATTTTTTTTATTATCATCATTTCTGGAAATATTCTCCATGTTGCTTAATATTTTAAAAAGCTATTAATGATATTTTAATACTCCAATACTTCAAAAAATTATATATTAATAACTGAACAAAGGACAGAACAAATGAAAGAGTTTGAATGTGAGAGAGATCAATTAAATAAATACAAATTATAGACATTTAGGTTTTTTTATATTGGACAAAAATAGATCATGTTAAAATAATTGCATATTAAACTATTTAATTAGTTAAATAATTGTATTTTTTATTATTGTTGCTGGAAATATTCTGCATGTTTAATATTTTAAAGCTATTAATGATATTTTAATACTGAAATACTACTAAATATTATATATTTAAAAAATTGAGCAAATGAATGAATGAATGAATGAGTTTGTATGAGATTAAATACATACAAACAAATAAACATTTTGAAGCTTTTCTTCATATTAGATAAAAGGATTGGTAACCTACTGTATGTGAACAGGCATAATATTATCTGTGCTTTATTTCTGAAGAAATGAGCGTGAGGTTGATAAACCTGTTTAAAATGATCAAAACTGAGATAATTTCTGCAAATCCACAGCAAAATGACATTTGGCCAACTACACTCTAAAATTGTTGGGTTCCACAGAAGGAATTGAGCTAACTTATAACACATTTAAGTAGAATGAAAACAAAACAATTAAGTTGTCCCCAAAAAACTTGAGAATGGTGTTGTAAAACATGTTAGGTAGATTGTACAAGCAGCAAACATCACTTTTTGGAGTGCAGGCAATCTAAATGTACTAAATTATTCAATTTTAAACATTTATTTGAAATAATCTGAATAACTTGGTTACACTATAGTTTAGTTTAATTACCGATCCTCGCTATTAATAAGTGGTTTATTACCTGTCTATTAAGATAGACTGCTAATAAACATTTATAAAAGTATGTATTCTGCATTGATCTTATTCTACATCCCTAATCCTACCTAAAATACCTCAATTGAACAATTAGATTATTAACTATTAGTAATTGGCAAATTAGGGATTTGAAATAATCATCTTAAAATAATTGCATATTAAACAATTTAGTAAAATATTTTTATTATAGTTTCTGGAAATATTCTGTTTAATATTTTAGAGCAATTAATGAAGTTAATACTTTAATGCTGTTAATTACATTTAAAATATTGAATGAATGAATGGAATGTGCGCGAAAAAATTATAATACAAATTATTTATTTAAATATATTCATAGATAAAATAATTATCTTAAAATAACAGCATATTAAACAATTTATTTAATTAGTTAAAATAAAATTACATTTCTATTTTAAAAACGATCATTTCTGGAAATATTCTCCATGTATTTTTAAATGTAATGTTTTAAAGCTATTAATGATTTTAAATACTTTAATTCTATCGATTGTATTTTAAAAACTGAATGAATGAATGAGAGAGGAATAAAATTAATCGATGCAAAGAAATTATGATTTGCATCATATTAGGTAAACTATCTTAAAATAATTGCATATTAAACAATTTATTTAAATTAGTTAATTAACATTTTTAATTATCATTTCTGGAAATATTCTTCATGTTTAATATTTTAAAGCTTTTAATGATATTTTAATACTATTTTGAATTACATTTAAAATATTAAGTGAATGAATAAATGGAGTGAGAGTGATTTTAATCGCCGACAGGTCCAGATGATTAGCATACCAAATTAGCAACTCATCGGCAATTCATTGATAGTTCACACTGTGTGATTGTTACTCATGTGAACGAGCACCGATTTGCCTGTGATTCCAGCCATTTGACAGATTTCTCAAAACCTGTCAGTGTCTGGGCTAAGATCATGCAGTACTCGGCTGAAACTGTCACCAAAAAAATAATAATAAAAAAATAAATAATTTTAAAATATATAAAAATAAAATATATAAATAATTTATTATTATTTCATTCATAACACCTTTACCACTAAAAAGAAAACACTGGTATTGTATTGAAGAGTCAAGATCAAGTGAGAAACCACATTATATTTATAGCATTACACCACATACAAACTGTGAAGTATGATCACGTTCCTGAACTCCCTTCAATGTTTTTTTTTTTTTTTTTTTTTTGTAATAACGACCGAGGTTTACTGACTGAACTGCTTCTCTGAAGAGGAAAACACACAACGAGCTGCTTTATTTGTACTTGCTAGGGAGTGATAAGAATTCTTAAAGCTCATATCTCAAGGTCTTCGGGGGAAAATACTCTGAGTGGTCTTTATTTTCTAATCAGCACCAATTATCTGCAGACTCAATCTCAACGATTAGCTGTGTAGAGGCTGTCGGCCCTTAAAGCACAGCAAGGAGGAAAAAAAATCTCTAAGATCACCATGAGAGTGAAAGAGGAAGAGAAAGTTGTCTGTTTTAAAAGAAACTGAACTTCAGAACTGCACATTGCTGAATCGGTTTATCACTAATGGACATGTCTGAATCACACCAGAAGAGCTCACACACCATTCATAAGTTTAAATGAAAATGTCTATTAAAATCCAATTCCAGCGCAGTTCATGTTTTAATTAAATCAAGGCTGCAGAAAAGGATGCTGACATCCAATTTTAATCTAAAAACGAAGAGGAATGGAACATGAAGACATCCAGGTAATTGCTGCACGTGTAGTTTAAGTAATTTCATTTTCATCACGAGTGTGCTAATATGATTTTAATCATACAAAGTACAGTGTAAAGAGCTTATTATTATTATTATTATTATTATTATTATTATTAATTAAAGATTTACCTGACAAAAGTCTTGATGTTGATCACAGCTGTAAGAGCAAATAGTTGATCATTTGGAAAAGTGGCAGACGTTAGATGTTTCCGTTGAATCATCTGTTGAACTGCATCCCAATCATCACAAAAACTGCACCTATTGGAACCCTGATGGACCCAAGATTCTCACAAAAATCAAGTTTGGTGAAGGAAAAATCATGGTTTCGGGTTACATTCAGTATGGGGGCGAGCGAGCGAGAGATACTGTATGCAGAGAAGATTGCAACATCAGCCTGAGGTATCAAGACATTTGAGCTCCCCATTACATTACAAACCATAGAAGAGGGCAAATTCTTCAGCAGTTCTCCTCCTCCTACTTCAGCCTCCGTATCAAAGTTTCTTGAAAGCAAAGAAGGTCATGGTGCTACAGGGTTGGTCAGCCCAGTCACCAGATATGAACATTATTGAGCATGTCTGGGTAAGATAAAGCAGGAGGCATTGAAGATGAGTCTAAAGAATCTTGATAAACTCTGGGAGTCCTGCGAGAACGCTTTCTTTGCAACTCCAGATGACTTTATTAATAAGTTACTTGAGTCATTGCAGAGATGTAAGGATGCAGTCCTCCAAGCTATATATAAATATAGCTAGTAATAATAATAATAATAATAATAATAATAATAATAAACAACAATAACAACTTTAAAGAAACGATTTTTGAATAATAGAGCAACTATGGTGGCTGTCCGGCGGGGTGTAGGACTAAACCAGGGGTGCTCAACCCTGCTCCTGGAGATCGACCTTTCTGCTGAGTTCAGCTGCTACCCTGATCAAACACACCTGAACCAATTAATTAGGACCTGAACAGCACTAGATAATTACAGGCAGGGGTGTTTGATATGGGTTGCAACTGAAATCTGCAGGACGGTCGATCTCCAGGAGCAGGGTTGAGCACCCCTGGACTAAACCATACTTCTACAATGCTATTTCAGACCGAATATTCAAATAGCATGGTAAACAATATAGGGAGCGTGTCACAGGTTGTCATTGTTCAAAAATGAACCAATGTGAATATAGAACCAACTTCAGCTCAGTAAAAGCAGGCTATGCACTATTTACTGATGTTTTGTTGTAAACTAAACTAAAATCTACAATATCGATGCTGTAAAAGGTCCATTGTGAAATTAAAATTTAGTCACATCAATCCTTTGCTGGAAGATTTCAGTGGCTGAATAACACTTCCATGCATAAAACCCATTCGTAAAACAACAAACTCTACATAAGCTTTGCCAAAGTCCTCTAAGGCAACTCATTTCACACGGTGGCCATCATTGAAACACCTCTCGGACGGTATGCTTGGGCATTCTGTTTGAATGTGGAAACATCAAATTTTCCAAAATTGCTAGCCAAGCGTACAATTACATTTCATATTCGGAATCACCAAAAAAATTTACAACAACTGTCTCATGCGTTTAATTTTTAACATTCTAGTTACACAAAACCTGCAGAAATTCACATCTGGTCTCAGCTCCTCCCCCGATAATCAACGTCAGTCAGTAAGTCAGTCTGTAGTAATTGTTGTCTCCTGTACTAGAAGGCGGGGCTTCATTTCGCCATTTTGACCGTTACACTTTTCCCCATTCAAAACTAAGTGAAATGTCTTGCGTATTTCTTTTGGCTTTGCATGACTAAAATAGTTTTAAAACATAACATTACCCATCTATAATCTTTCCTCCAGCATGCAAAAGTAACTCCAATATTGATTGAGGATTTTAAAAAGTTAATTCAGTATGTTTTTATTGATTGAGGATTTTAAAAAGTTAATTCAGTATGTTTTTATTGCTGTCACACTCTCTCTCTCTCTCTCTCTCTTGTGTGCATGCACAAACGGCGAATCTGTCTGCATGAACAGGATGCACAGATGTACAAATCTACATTAGTTGGCACAGTTTTGGCTATTTATCAGAGTTATGGCCATAAACATTTTTTAGTCTTTGGTCTCACCCAGAATATAAGGTCACGCTTTAAAACAAGGTTCATTAGTTAATGTTAATAAATGCATTTACTAACATAAACAATGAACAAAACATTTACTACAGAATTTCTTCATGTTAGTTAACGTTAGTTAATGAAAATACAGTTGTTTATTGTTAATTAATGTTAACTCACTGTGCATTAACTAACCTTAAGCATGGACTTGGATGTTAATAATGCATTAGTAAACGTTATGATTAATAAATGTTGTACAAGTGTTGTTCATGATTAGTTCATGTTTGTAAATGCATTAACTAATGAACCTTATTGTAAAGTGTTACCAAATATAAAAATACAAATAAATACATTTAGGTCATTTACTTTATTCATTGTTTCCCAGAGATGGGTTGCAGCTGGAAGAGCATCCGCTGCGTAAAAACATATGTTGGATAAGTTGGTGGTTCATTCTGCTGTGGCGACCCCTGATTAATAAAGGGACTAAGCCAACAAGAAAATGAATGAACTTTATTCATTACTACTGGAATGGGAAGAGACTTTCAACCAGCACAACAAAAAATGTTTCTGAAGACAATCACCTACTGCACCTTTAATAACTGCCAATTAGGGCGAGAGGTCTAGATTAAAATTTATGACGCAGTCCTTGATGAATTGCACATGTTCTGTTGAACTCTTAGAATTCCAGTTTTATGACAGTGTTAAAACACTGCACAGACGCAAAACTCAGAAGGATATAGAATTTTGTTTGTCAAAACAGAGACAAAACCCTGTGAGGGAATCAGGTAACACAATGACAAAAATCCTACGGGGCAAAAAAAAAAAATCTTGAGGGGAAAAAAAAAAAAATCCAATTTAAATTCACACTCATGAATGAAGCTTGATTCTTGAATTCTGAGCTGCTCACAGAAACTCACACTCACCTCGCGTTTCTGTCCTTGCGGCTCGATGTGATGTTGCCGGGGTGATCATATCAGCGTTTCCACGGCTCTGTGTGTCGCTGTGGGAGTTTGAGGAGGCGTCGATGATCAAAAGAGCTCTTGACTGACAGAAGACTTCATCTGACGCCGTGTACACGCATCCATAGCCTACAGTGACAGCACGGATTGATTCTGCCTGTATTGTACATGTTTTATAGTGATAATTAGTGTCTGAGCAGTGCAAAGCAAACAATCTGATTCCCCTGTGAAATAACACTGCGGTATTTACATTTTTTACATCTGCCTGAAACTGCATCTGTTCATTTCCCAAGTAAACATCACTCAGCTGGCGTAGATCGGTCTGATATTTAAGCCTTATATAAAATAAATATGTAAAAACAACATTAAAAAATAACGTTGTCGTCCAATTTGAAACACAAGGCACGCTTCTCATTTTAGCTTAGTGCCAAAATTGATTATCAAAAGCAAAATCATACATAAAATGTGGTAAAACCACCCAGAATGACACAGGCTGAATAAACTGCAAAGTGACTCACATGGCAAAGGCTTACATGAGTAAGAAATCCCACAGTTTTGTAAATCCATAAACAACAAGTGGGAGTTTTACCCTAAAACACAAGAACAAACACTAATATTGAATTGGTGTTAGTCATGAAGCCAAACAACAGGTTTATCAGCACCAAAATAGCATGTGTTCAATTGAACACAGAGCTTTTTACGTCAACGGCAACAATAAAAAAAATAAGAGTATTGTTTTAGCATCCATTCAGATGAGAAGCGCTGTGAAAATGCAGTTTAGTCTTCTTAATCTTTTCATGAAATTGACTTATGGTGTTTCTTTGGATTGTACAGGCCAAATAAAACGCAAAAACACTCACAGCATACTGTATATTTTCCACAAACAGATTTGACTTTCCAATCGGACACAAAAAACAGCTCTAATATTGACGTTTTAAACAGCAGGTATGTTTACACCACATTATTTTGCAGCTTTCTGTAATACTTGATGCTGATTGGTCAATAACAATATTCCAAGGTATGTTATTTCCAGATGACAACCTCTAAACCTCTAACTTCTAAAGCAGATCACACACCGGATGTGCCACAGTTTTGTAAATCCATAAACAACAAGTGGGAGTTTTACCCTAAAACACAAGAACAAACACTAATATTGAATTGGTGTTAGTCATGAAGCCAAACAACAGGTTTATCAGCACCAAAATAGCATGTGTTCAATTGAACACAGAGCTTTTTACGTCAACGCCAACAATAAAAAAATAATAAGAGTATTGTTTTAGCATCTATTCAGATGAGAAGTGCTGTGAACATGCTGTTTAGTCTTCTTAATCTTTTCATGTAATCGACTTACGGTGTTTCTTTGGATTGTACAGGCCAAATAAAAAACGCAAAAACACTCACAACATACTTTAGATTTTCCACAAACAGATTTGACTTTCCAATCGGACACAAAAAAAACAGCTCTAATATTGATGTTTTAAACAGCAGGTGTGTTTACACTACATTATTATGCAGCTTTCTGTAATACTTGATTCTGATTAGTCAATAACAATATTCCAAGGTATGTTATTTCCAGATGACAACCTCTAAACCTCTAAAGCAGATCACACATCGGACGCGCCGTTTGGTGCCGCGTACATACAGTACCAGCTAAAAGGTATCATTCGCTTGAGATTACTTGCGGGTTCTTCAAGATGGGCGAGTTAACTTAATGAATTATTCGATTTTGTGTTGTTTATAGCTGAGTTTTGAACGTTAGTCAAAAGAATCTGCACTGTTTTAGTTCAATTCAATTCATCTTTATTTGTATAGCGCTTTCACAATGTAGATTGTGTCAAAGCAGCTTCACATGCATTATAAAAAATTTAAACAATGTCAGTCCAGTTATATTGTAGTTATATTGTATCTTGTTACATGTAGCAATATTATATATTTAGCGAACGTTTGCTAGCCTGTGTGAATATTGAATCAAACGCCTTAAGTATATTTTTTGTATAATGTATGTTATATATAACTTTATATAATGTTATATAATGTTATTTAATATGAAACTATTCAGATGGCGCTTTGTGGCGTGGGAGAAATATGAAAAGTTTCCTGAGGCACCGCGGACGCATCCGGTGTGTGACACCCTTAAATCTAATACTACAGGTTAATCCATGTAATTCAAATCATCTTGACCATTAATGAATACATAGCCGTATTTATTTGCCTATCACACCTCTGTTTGGCACAATTTGTGACAATAATATACTGCAGGCAGCATTCAACCATTATTCTTTCTGCAAGCTTTAAGTATAATGAAAGAGTTAGTAAATTAGTACAGGTCTAATCAATGTTTTATCTCTAATTGTTTACTTATGTAGTCTTACTTATAGACCCTTTTCACATCTCTGGGTTTCTCAGTAGTAAGAAGTTGCCATAGTAGCGAAAACTTAGAGCGCACTGAATGGGAGAGCACAACAAATACATTTTTACAATCGTATTTGCTCAAATAATAAAAGAAAAACTCCACGATGGTGTCACCAAGACTTTTAGAAAAAGAAAAATTGTGTGAGACATGACGGCAGCCAGAGGGGAGAACAACAACAACTAATTTACTGTCATGTCCCATAGACGCTGCATTAGAAACGCCTCGCACAAGCTGTAATTCTTTTTTTGTAATTTGAAGCAAAGATGATATAATACGTACTTAAATACATATAAATATATATTTTTTTTTATTAAATCAGAATATTCAAATCTTACAAGGATTTAAGATTATGATGACTGTTAAACGTGTCATAACAGACTTGTGAAAAGGGTACATTAGATGACTGTCTGGGGTACTCTATTCTGATTGGTCAGAAGGTATTCCCAGGTAACAACCACTGAATATGACAGGTTCATAAGGGAACTTTGTATCAGCTTGACTGTTGACGGTCCACATTCATTCGTATCTGCTTGTCTAAGTTTTTGAATGTTTAGCACCGTTTTGTGATTGAAAAATTCGCAAGTCATTATATGCTTCATTCAACCTGTTTTGTTTCTGTCAGCTTTGCATTGAGTGTTTTGCCCCATCTTGTGGTTAAATAATCCACAGGTTATTCAATGACCCATCAGTTGTACACAGCCAGTTTCCTTTCTGACAGCTTTGTGTTAAATTATTCAAACTATTACATTTCCGAACAAATGTTTTTTTTAATTATTATTTTGTGGCAAGTAACTATGCATTAAGTGGGATAAAGTACACCCAGAACGATTGTTTTCACAGAATAAAGCTCTTCAGTCTTATACAATAGTGTTCTGTTTAGCGTCAGGCTGCTGATAAACCTATCAGGCTTTATTCTGTAATAACAACCTCCTGGATGCACTTTCTAACATAGCACATATGATTAGACTCAGTCTTCAACTTCAAGAACAACAACAAAATAAGTGAATCCTTTATTTAAAGTTGGCAGGAAACAGAAGGTAAGATTGCCTGTTTTTCACCTATCCTGAGATACATACTATTGAAATGCTTTCTGAAATAGAGGGAAAATAAAATAGGGCAGTGCATGATTTTGTTAGGCATTGCTATCAAAATGGAGGAAGACTTGAATGTTTGCACTCAGTTGTGGAGATTTACTGTACACTGTAATCATCATCGGTAGTCAGGAGCGCTGATGATGATGATGATGATGAGAACAAGGAGCTATATTTTATAGATGGAATTGCATCATATTCGTTCGAGCCACTGCCTCCCGCAAAGGCAGGCCGGAAATTAAACATGAGCTGATAGACCCACTCTAAATGACTGATAAGGCACCTTTGGGATGTGAGATTTGAATCATGGATGTGCAGCCGACAAATCTGCAGCAACTGAGTGATGCTCTCATGTCAATATGGACCAAAATCTCTGAGGAATATTTCCAATACCTTGTTGAATCTATGCCACGAAGGATAAAGGCAGTTCTGAAGACAAAAAGGGGTCCATTCTTTACTAGTAAGGTGGACCTAATAAAGTGGCCAGTGAGTGTATATAGCAAGTTATACCGCAGTATGTGTATTTATCATTGTTTTCAGGCATTTAAATGAGAAAGTCTGCTTAACTGTGAACATGAGATGATTAAATCCTCTCACTGTCTACCAAAATGCACGCTTTAACCCACTTAGTTACTGTGAACACATTTCCCATTAGATGATCCTGAGGGAACATTTCACTTGCACTGAAAGCTCAACTGCCTCCACAGAGCCTATGAATCACCGATCAAACATGTCAGATGTAAATAGGCTGGTCAGCGGCAAGTTTCGCTCAGTCTTGGAATCTCAGCCTGCGATTGGTGGAATGCAATGAGGGGGCGGAACCTAAGAGGAAACACCTGTTTACCTGCTTTAGGTGAGAGTGAGAGTAAAGGAAACCGCAAAAAGCACCTGTCTTTTTAAGGATTATATTGAACTCGGTTGCTCCATTTAAAAAAAAAAAAGAAAAGAAAAAAAAAGGTAATTAATTTTTTTCTCTCTCAGAAATCTTTTTTTTTCGTTTACATAAGCTTTAAATCAACAAAAGAACTGAAGCTTGTTGCGATAGGAAGAAATGTACTGCAGTTTGGACTTTGCTCTTTCAAAGAGCTAATAGAAATGAAATCCTTGCCTGTTTTGACCTTCATTAATTAGTTTTTTCTGGCTTATTTAATTTCTTATGAGACTGAAATGATTATTACAGGCCGTCAGAATAAGCAAGTGCTCAGAGAAGGCTTATTGAATCAAAAGCTGTCTGATTTGATTGTGAAAGTGTGTGAACGTGTGCGCGTATGTGTGTGTCAGCTGTATTCAGTTGTCACAGGACTCTTTCGCTCAAAGTTGTTAATTACAGTGAGTTTTTACTGGCAGCTGCTCTGGCGCACGATTTGCTCCTTAAATGATTCATAGAAACTCTGATAAGGACCCGTTTCAGTGCTTTGACATTCAAACAAGTAAATCCACTCCTGCTTTATGATGTTTTCTTTCTCTTTCACAACTCCCCTTCATGTTTCAGACATGATATATAGATGGTTTAAACCTATGTCAAGATTTCATCAGCTAGCCGTATGTGTGGCCATACTGGCGATACCCAGATTCAAAAAACTGCATTGATTTTCATGATTAATGTATTACTGAATGTCTTCTGGGTATTTACGTACAGTATGCGTCTAAATCATTAGAGGAGCTAAAAATGTGTGGGAGTTGCTAAATCAGAGGACTTTGTAAGCAGGCAAAGGTGCAATATTTTGAAAAAAATGAATTTAATAGGTGGTAAAAGATATGTGCAGTATTCATTATGATTTTAGCCTTATATTTTAATTATGCTGGATAGGAAATAATATAAACAATATAGGTGTCATGATTCTTGTCCTGGATATAACAAATCAAACAGACAGAATGCCAGCTTGATTTGACCAAGTAGGAAATGTTCCTGCGTTAACATCTATGTTGATCCTGGAACAACATTCCAATCAGAATTATGGGATACATTTACTGTTTATGTTAAGTTTAGGCTTACGGTTAGATTTATGCACTTCTATATGATTGTTATCCAACTATTAATCCCCTCTGATTTTGGGAATAATTTACAGTTATGGTTGGGTTTAGGGTTAGGGAATGGGTATGGATTACATTTTTTAACAAAAATTATGTTCCAGGATCAGCATAGATGTTAATACAGGATCACATTGTACTTGGCAAAATCATGATGTCCCAGACAGAATCTGCTGACTTTTTTTTTATTATTATTTTTTTATTTCAGTGTTTTAAAAAAAAAAAAAAAAAAAAAAAAAGTTTTTGAGAGTATAGGAGCTGAAAAACTAACATATAAAATAAAATAAAAAATGACATTAATTTAAGGTTTACAGTCAAAATCTAATTAGAAGCACTTGTTTGGTAAAGCTACACCAGGTCTCTCGTATACTGTAATATGTCCACTAAAACACAGAAAAAAATTACTTTGCACATAATTTATCTAAACACTTGCATATCATTCAATAATTTAGCTTTAATGAAAACACTACAGCACAATTGTAATTTTTAATTTACAGCACACTTTGTAATATATATATATATATATATATATATATATATACATACATATATATACACA